>CAIGQV010017323.1:350465-384504 GCA_903798115.1 Danio jaintianensis | reverse complement strand
AGAGCTCCACACCGAGGCGGCCATCCGCGGCGCCATCTTATGACGTATCTTATGACGTAGATGAGTCATAGAGGTCATAGAGTCATAGAGGCGTAGAGGCATCATACCAATCAAAAGTACACTGTGAGATATCACAAGGCTCAGTTCTTGGTCCCTTTCCTTGTGGGATCTGAAGGAATACTTGTTTAAAGACAGGTGAGTTTGATCAACATTGCAGCTGAACTTTGCAGGAAGGTAGATCTCCAGGAACAGGGTTGCACACCCCTCTGCTTGGCGTTATCATAAGAAAAAACTCCACTTTTATGCCAGTAACATATTAATGATACACAACTCTATTTCCCCTCACAACCTCATCATATGTACAAAATCACAAAATTAACAAACTATATTGCTAATTTAAAAAATTGAATTACTAAAAACCTTTTATTACTAAATTCAGATAAAACTGATAAAAAACTGATAAAACTTGCTTATTGGACCCAAAAACCTCTCATGCAAAAAAAATCTAGAATACTGTCTAACCCTTGATGGATTTTCAGTTCAGTCCTTGTCTTCAGTAACAAATTTGGGGGCTGATATTTGAGAGCAACCTGTCTTTAAATTGCACTGAACTGAACTAAACTGAGCTTCAACTCTGAAAACTGGACTAAAGCAGTTTCAGCTTACTAAAAGTTCTACGTTAAGCCGCTTTGACAGTCTACATTGTAAAAGCACTATAGAAATAAAGATGAATTGAAAAAAGATTAATTGATCTGTAGGTCTAATTAACAAACTTCAGCTGCTTCAAAATGCAGCTGCTAGAGTGCTTTCTAGAACTAAGAAATATGATCATATTACTCAGTTGTTGTTTTTTTCCACAATTGCATTCCCTATTAAACATTGTATATATTTTTAAAATCTTGTTGACTACCTACAAAGCCCTGAATGGCTTAGCTCACCCAGTATTTAAGTGAGCTCCTGGTGTATTACAGCCCCTCACATGCAGTACACTCAATTTATTCTGTACAATTGATTATTCCTAGAATATCAAAATTGACTGTAGGCTGTAATTCTTTTCATATCTCCCACCTAAAGCCTTCTTAGTACAGTTAGGGAGGCAGACTCACTCTGTCCATTTAAAATTAGGATAAAGACACATCTTTTAGCAAAACAGTCAATTCGACCAGTATCCTGAGCAGATGCTGTCATGGTCATGGATGTGTCAAAAGCGTGAGACACAAAGACCCCGGTGACAGACGAGTCTCTGCATTGATCACGTGGGCTAGTCTGAACACCCGCCGGTGACCTACTCAGACCTGCACTTTCTCCACAATGGACGTCCATTGTTCTTAAGCCTCTTAAGATGGAGGCTTCACCAGAGGAGAAGTGGTCATGCCCAACTGTCACCTCTGGCTTGCTTGGAAGAGACTAGTGGAGCTGCGCATCAGTGGAGTTGTTCTTCAATGTTTCAACTTTCAGCAGTGACATTTGCATTATGCTGAACTGAACTAAACTAAACTACAACTGTGACAACTGAACTGAAGCAGTTTTAATTTACTAGATTAGCTGCTTTGACACAATCTATAGTACATTGTAAAAAGCGCTGTAGAAATAAAGATTAATTGATTTGAACTAAAATAGCAAAAACTTTTGAGATTAAAAAATTTATCAAAAGTAACAGTAAAAACATTTTTGATATTTCCTAATATCAAAGTACCCTAAAGTCCCTTTCCACAAAATAGTAAGCTATCACAATTGTTTTCATCATTCATAATATGAAATGAATAATCAAAAAATAACAAATGAATAATAGATAAACCCAGCATATTTAAATGATTTCTTATTGGAGTAATGGCTGTTCAAAAGTGTGCATTTTAATTTGTAACATTTTACTGCATTTCTTGGTTTCACTATGTACTCTAATTTGATCAAATAAACATGGCTTTGGTTAGAGTAAGAGATTTCTTTCAAATCCAATAAAAGATTTATCATCCCCAAACTTTGAATTGTACTGTAAATAGTACCATTATATTACGATATTTAGAAAGACACATTCACCTGAGGAGGTAACTAACACACTTTTATGGAAATTAGGCTTTTATAATTAGATTTAGGCTTAGCTTTTATGAGTTTTTTTGTATGATGAAATAAATTTCTAACATTTTGTTAGCTCACTTGAGATGAGCCCCAGCAGATTGTGCCCTATTGAAATGTAAAAAAAAATGTATTTCCGCTGTGATTATGCCAAGAGCTTCTGGCTTAGGTCAGAGATTTAAAGACAGTTTACATATTAGCTTTTATTTGCATGACTGTAAAGAAAGGGTGTAAACATGCTTATGAATTGTTTTATTCTTGTTGAGCGTTGTGATTTGATGGCCTCAGACATCCTTTGTGACATGGCGGTTGTCATTATCTGTGGCCAGATTGCCTTTCATATCCAGCATGGTGGTTGGCTGGCAAGACATTAGAAGGACAGTAAAGATGGTTGAAACCTCTCCAATGGTCCAGCCTGCTGTCCTGCCGTTCCTCAGGCCAGCAGGATGCCCTGGGCCAAGCTGTTTTACTTGGCAAGTGTTGCAACGGGCACCCAAGTGTGGTTGTGCTGATACGGCTTGGTCAAAATCCTAATGGCTATTTTTATCCTTTCCATTGTCACAATGGTTTCCCAGAAAAAGGGCATTAAAGGTCAATTTGCCTTTCAGCAGATTTTCTAAACAGTTGCTGTTTTTTGGTAAATCTTGGTCCTTGTTCAAGTTAATATGTACCAAAATGTATATAATATATAAGTAGTAATGGTTTAACATTTATTGACATGTCAACAAAATGTTTACCTCATTTATATTTTATGGGGTTTTAAATGAAGTGCAAAGGAAACTGCTGGTCATGCAAAGGTAAATTAGAACTTAAACAAGACACAGGTCTTGGTGAAAGACATTACTAACCAACACTAACCAAGGGAGGACAAGAAACAGTAACTGAAAATCAGAGTGTACAAACTGAGCAATACAAGACCAATGTGACATGCAGCATACTGTACATGCCTACTTGTGAGTTTTATCCTACACTGAAAAAAAATAAATAACTTGGAACAATTACATTATAAAATCCTCATAACAATTTGCAAGTGTACATTTTAAATACATTTTACTGCTATTAAGCACAACTCACCATTAACTCAACTTACATTATCGGGTTCATATTAGGTCACCAACTTAAGTCTTTAAGTCACCAATGCCAACATTGCAGAATACTATTAATGTAACTTTCAGATTGTTTTAACACTGTTGAATATCATGCTATGGAAACACATAGCTACTATAATCAATAATTAACTCTGGATGAGACCTGTGAGTCAGTGTTACAGCTAAAAACACTGAATCCCATTTTTGCTTGCTATTTAATAACACAGCAGTCACTGTGGTCACAGCAGCCAGAGGACAGCAGTATTTAAAAGTCAAGGATCAAGAGCCCAATTAAAGCAAACACAATAAAATGGTGACCAAAATGTTTAACATCTAAACTTCTGCTGATACTCAAAAAGAATGTTTCTAAATGTATGAATGACTATCTGAGCTTTTTCTTTGGGGGGGTTGATTTGTTTTTGCGACAGAGCTTCTACAGTGCAACAGAATTACAGAGACAGGACAAAAAACAGATAATAAATATATTTTTAAGTAATTTGAAATTTTAAAATAAATTTTTAAATAAAGTTTAAGTAAATAGTGAATGCAAATATACAAATTGACAAGTGTATGTACAGGTATATTACTATATACAACGTTATATGGCAGCTGTTATGTGGAAATTGGCATGTAAAGTATGTTGTTAAATAAGTGTTTATGTGTATAAAAAGTGTATAGCAAGTAGTGATGTTTGTGTCATAATTACTATCATCAAGCGTTTATGAGATGGATTGCCTGAGGGAAGAAACTGTTTCTGTGTCGGGCTGTTCTCTGTATATAAATTTATATAATCTAGTTCCAAATTAACAATAATCTACATATATCTGAAAAGTTAGATTCTTTGGTTATTAATTATATCATTTCATTTGAAACTGTAACAGCCCAGCCATGAGGGACATTAAACCTTAGACTTCCTGACTACTGGCTGAGCCAAAGTGATGCAAATGCTACGGGCAGGGTTTTAAACGACTCTGCCTTTGTCTTCAGGTGATACTTTCAGGCCAAAGAAACCCCTTTGTTGATAAACTTGTGTGGTCAGTGACTTGGCAAGTTTATTCACCTACCTACCTACTTCATTTGCATGCTTTGTTTAGTCATCTCCCCTTCTCTTAAGAACACATTATAGACAGGACATCTTTGTCTCAAATCAGACTTATGATAAAACTTGCAGACTGCAGACCTGTAAGAGACACCTTTAGGTTCTTACAGACTTGTGGACTTCTTGAAGACGCTGTATGACTGCAGACTAACCAACACGTCTCAATAAAGAATTTTCTGCTTGTTTCAAGTCTCCTGGACTGGAATCTCTCATTCATTCATTTATTTTTTACAACAGTATGTACAGGAATATTACTATATACAACGTTAAATGGCAGCTGTTATGTGCAAATTAGCATGTAAAATATGTTGTTAAATAAGTGTTTATGTGTATAAAAAGTGTATAGCAAGTAGTGATGTTTGTTCCATAATTACTATCATTCAGGTGTTCATGAGATGGATTGCCTGAGGGAAGAAACTGTTTCTTTGTCGGGCTGTTCTGGTGCACAGTGCTCTGTAGCGTCGACCAGAAGGTAAAAGTTCAAAGAGGCAGTGTGCTGAGTGTGAGGGGTCCAGAGTGATTTTGGCAGCCCTTCTGCTTGCTCTGGATAAGTACAGTTCTTGGAAAGTAGGGAGGATTGTACCAGTGATTCGCTCAGCAGTCCGAACTATTCGACGTAGTCTTCGGAGGTCAGATTTCGTAGCTGAGCTAAACCAGACAGTTATTGAAGTGCAGAGGACTGATTCAATGATGGAAGTGTAGAACTGTTTCAGCAGCTCCTTTGGAAGGTTGAACTTCCTCAGCTGACGAAGGAAGTACAACCTCTGTTGAGATTTTTTGACAATGGAGTCAATGTGAGTGTCCCACTTCAGATCCTGAGAGATGGTGGTGCCCAGGAACCTGAATGACTCCACTGCTGCCACAATGCTGTCCATGATGCTCAGTGGGGGGAGAGCAGGGGGGTTTCTCGTGAAGTCCACTATCATCTCCACTGTTGAGCGTGTTCAGCTCCAGGTTGTTGTGACTGCACCAGACAGCCAGCTCCTTAACCTCCTGTCTGTAAGCAGACTCGTCACTGTCCTGAATGAGGCCGTTAAGTGTGGTGTCATCTGCAAACTTCAGGAGCTTGACAGAGGCGTCCTTTGAGATGCAGTCATTTGTGTACAGGGAGAAGAGCAGAGGGGAGAGGACACACCCCTTGGGGGCGCCAGTGCTGATTGTGCGGGTACTGGATGAGAATTTTCCCAGCTTCACCAGCTGCTGCCTGTCCGTTAGGAAGCTGTTGATCCACTGACAGACAAAGTTGGGCACGGAGAGCTGAGTTAATTTGGGCAGGAGAAGTTTTGGGATGATAGTGTTGAAAGCCGAGCTGAAGTCAACAAACAAGATCCTCACATAGGTCCCTGGTCTGTCTAGGTGTTGCAGAACATAATGCACTCCCATATTGACTGCATCATCCACAGACCTGTTTGCTCTGTAGGCAAACTGAAGAGAGTCCAGTGAGGGTTCAGTGATGTCCTTCAGGTGGGCCAGCACCAATTTTTCAAAAGACTTCATGACCACAGATGTTAGCGCCACCGGTCTGTAGTCATTTAGTCCTGTAAGTTTGGGTTTCTTTGGAATGGGGATGATGATGGAGCGTTTGAAGCAGGAGGGTACTTTACACAACTCCAGTGATCTGTTGAAGATCAGGGTGAAGATGGGGGCCAGTTGGTCAGCACAGGATTTTAGACAGGCTGGTGTTACAAAATCTGGGCCTGGTGCTTTTTTCCTCTTCTGTTTTTGGAAAACCTGGCGCACATTATCTTCACTGAACTGAATTGCAGGTGTCGGGGAGACGGGGGGTGGTGGAGGTGTTACTGGTGGTGTGAAGAGCAGTTCAGAGTGGGAGTGGGGTGTTTTCTCAAACCTGCAGTAAAACTCATTCAGGTCGTTTGCAAGTCGTTCGTTGTCTACAGTGCTGGGGGATGGTTTCTTGTAGTTTGTGATATTTTTCAAACTTTTCCACACGGATGCTGAGTTGCTGGAAGAGAACTGACTCCTTAGTTTCTCAGAATAGTTCCTTTTTGCCACTCTGATCTCCTTTTCCAGTGTGTATTTGGCCTGCTTATACAAGGCCCTCTCCCCATTCCTGTAAGCAACCTCCTTGGCCTGACGTAGCTGTCTGAGTTTTACAGTGAACCACGGTTTGTCATTGTTGTATGTGAGTTGAGTCCTGGTAGGAATGCACATGTCTTCACAGAAACTGATATTCAAGAGTTCGCACTTAGATATTGTTTGATAATAATAGCAGGTTTGGCATGCTGTCCCGGGAGAGAACCCTGAGCTCGGAGATAATTGAGCCCAGGGCTCCCGCCTGGTCGATAAGCAAAAAAGGGGTACGAGATCAGGTTGTCCTCGAGAGCTCCCCCTGGCAAAGGAGAAGAAAAAAGGAGGAAGATGGGGTGGATGGGGGGTTTCTTCGAAAACAAGATAAGGGAATAATTTTAGATGGGCTACTTATAGTGAGTTTGGACTCGTCTGATTGGCTTGCTGATAATTACAGATGAGAGTCCAGCTGTGATCAATCAAATCACGTGCTCCTCTCGAAATTAGTTTGTGAAACTTCACTTCAAGAGTTCGCACTTAGATATTGTTTGATAATAATAGCAGGTTTGGCATGCTGTCCCGGGAGAGAACCCTGAGCTCGGAGATAATTGAGCCCAGGGCTCCCGCCTGGTCGATAAGCAAAAATGGGGGTACGAGATCAGGTTGTTCTCGAGAGCTCCCCAAAATGCTTAATGGCTCGGGACAGCAGCCGTGTATTCGAAGAAAACTCCCCAAAAGGCTAGGAATGCTATATCCGGCTGCTGGATATAGTGGTTTAGGAAGAAAAATAAAGAGAGCTCCTGCGGGAGCAAAGGGTGACACAGACTCCTGCGGGAGCCCGAGCAGGGTTGGCGTGGGGGGGGGCAAGAAGACTCCTGCGGGAGTCGGGCCATGGGGTTGGCGGGATCCTGCTGGAGTCAGGGAAAAGGAAGGGGGTGATGAGGACTCCAGCTGGATAGGGAGGTGAAGGGGGGCTTGGGGGGGGGGGGAAGGGGCATAGCTCCTGGGGAGCTGATTGCTCAAGGAACACTCCTGACGGAGATAGAGCTGGGGAGTGGCAGCGCTATATATAAATATATATGTATATAGGAATATATAAATATATATATATATAATGGGGTAAGCTAAGGCCTGGGGGGGGGCGATATGAGGACTCCTGCGGGAGTCAAAGCTCGTGGGCACTCCTGCGGGAGTTAGAGCTATACGTGCCGTCTCCAGCTGGAGTCGGGAAAGAGGAAGGGTAGGTGAAGACCCCAGCTGAAGGGTGAGTGGCAGTTGGGCGGTGACTCCTGCGGGAGTCTGAAGCTCGGGGACTGCTCCTGCGGGAGCTCGAGCGTGGGAGTGACAGCACTATATATAGATATATATTTATATACGTGGGTGCATATAGATATATATATATATAAATAAAATGAAAAGAAAATAAAGTTATATTATATAACATTATTGAATAATGTTATATAATGATGTAAAAGCTAGGGCCGGGGGAGGGGCAATGAGATGACTCCTGCGGGAGTCGAGACTCTGGGGAAACACTCCTGCGGGAGTCAGAGCCATGGGGGGGGCGGGGTCCGGCAGAAGTCGGGATACGGGATGGGGCAGTGAAGACTCCTGCGGCAATGGGCCGGGGTGGGCGGGGGTGACGGGGGGGGGCTTGGGCGGGAGGAACTCCTGCGGGAGTTGAGTGAGTGATTAGGGAGAAAGCTGAGTGGTACTCAGAGCTGGAAGGAAGGACAGAAGTTTAGATGGCTGGGTCATGCCCTCGCCCTTGAGTCGACGAAGTGGCTGAGTCAAGCCTTCGCCTCTGGGAGGTTGATGTGGCTGGGTCATGCCCTCGCCCTTGAGTAGACGATGTGGCTGAGTCAAGCCTTCGCCTCTGGGAGGTTGATGTGGCTGGGTCATGCCCTAGCCCTTGGGAGTGTGCTGTGGCTGGGTCGTGCCCGCGCCCTTGGAAATTTGGTGTAGCTGGATTAAGCCCTTGTCCTTGTGTACTGGAAATAGGGTGTCGACTTGTGAGGGCCTTCTGGGCTTCTTTGAGGTGACATTGGCTGAGGCGAATGTAGGATTTGAAGGCGTCTGAAGACCACCTTCCCAGTGTTTGTATGTAATGTTGTGATAGCCCTTTGTGTGCTGCTGTGGTGGCCGCTCCTATTCTGAATGAGTGACTAGAGTATGATTCTGGTGGGAAGCCTGAAAGGTGAAGGACTGTTTTGAGGTGTTTTTGGAACCAAAAACGTGTTACTGGGTGGTTTGTGTCGTCTAAGAAGAGAGGGGAGAGTTGACTAAGGTTTAATGTTTTTCTATAATGTAGGTATGCGAGAAGAGTTTGGAATGGGCTTGTAGGGGAGGGGATGTTGAATATGTAAATGAAGTGTCCTTTCCGAAACTGATCTGTTTTGCTTTGTTTAATGAGGAAAGAAATTGTTTCCTCGTCAATCAAAGCTAGATCTGAGATAGTGGGGTGGATATTAGAATCAAATTTAGATGTTACGGTGATTTCAGAGCATCTGAGAAACCCAAAAAATGCGAGTGTAAACATGGCATCTAGGGTGTGGTCTGTGTGTCTGGAAAAGTAGCCTTTCCTGAGTGTGGAGATACATTTGGAAAGAATATTGTGTGTAATGGGCAGCCTGGAGTCTGGGAGGGGGGGGGTGGACTTTTTGAATGCCTTTGATGAGAAGGCTGGATTGAGGGTTAGCTATGGAATCAGAAATGGAGCCGTATATTAACTTGTGAAAAAATTGGATTCCGCTTAGATAGCTTTTGATAGAGCTGGCTTGGATATGTTTGTGTGAATGGAGATATGTGATGAATGAAGTGATAGTAAGTAGGGAAAAATTGGGAAATGTAGTGTTGTATAGGGAATGGAAATGTTTAAATGCTTTCCATGCAGTGAGGTATGATTGTAATGTTCTGGGGGCTACTGCTTGTAAAATAAGAGATATAGATGTTTGTTGCAAGTTGTGCATGGGGTGGTTTATGGGAATATCATCTCTGAATAAGGAGGGATGGGAGTCGGATGCGGCTCTGCTTCTGGTGCGAGCTGTCTGAATCTCTGGAAAGCAAAACGAGAGAGAGAGTCAGCAATTTGGTTATGATAACCGGGAACATGAGTAGCAGTAATAATGAATTGTTTTTCAGCTGAAGTCCAAATAAGGCGGCGGAGGAGCGGCATTAGGGCGGGAGAATGCGAGCGTCCTTTATTAATGCAGTGAACAACGGCTTCGTTATCGCAGTGAACGAGAATGCTGGAGGCGGACCATTCATCTCCCCACAATAAGGTGGCGGCTACTATGGGGTATAATTCGAAAAGGGCTGACGAATGTTGCTGATATGGAATTTCGCGAATTTGGGGAGGCCAAGAGGAAGCGAACCAACGACCCTGGTAATATCCCCCTAAGCCTATGGAGGGAGCGGCGTCTGTGTAAAGGTGGATATCTACTGGCGATGCGATTAAATTGCTATAGAAAAAAGAGCAACCGTTCCAGCTTTTAAGGAAGGAAATCCAGAGGCTAAGCTCTTTACGGCAGGGATCGGATAAGGATAACTTTTCTTCTAGTCCGTGGACCGAAGCTGCGAGTTGAAGAAGGTGAGTGATGAAGGGGCGTCCCTGCGGAATGATGCGCATAGCGAAATTTAGGTGTCCTAAGATGGACAGCAGTTCGCGTTTAGAGCATTCTTGTTTCTCTAAGAATATGGAAGATAGCGAAATGATTCGATCGATTTTCTCTTTGGGTAGAGAGGCTTGGAATTTTTGTGAATCTAGATTGATGCCTAGGAATTCTAACGAAGTACCTGGGCCAGAGGTTTTTTCCTCTGCGAGGGGGATGCCAAGATTAGCAAAAACTTTTTGAGTTATCGCTAGGTGTTTGGCTGGTGGAGAATTAGAGGGAGATATGATGAGAAAATCATCTAGTAGATGCACTACGTGCGACACGCCATAGTTATTAGCGAGAATCCAGCATATGGCTTCTGAAAGCATGTCGAAAATTTTTGGACTACTTCTGCATCCGAAAGTCAGACGAACTGCGAAGTAGAATTGAGATTTCCAATTAATGCCGAAGAGATGCCAGAATTCGGGGTGTAATGGCATGATTTTAAAGGCGGAGGTGATGTCGACTTTAGCGAGCCATGCATTGTGACCGACTGATTTAATTAGAGAGATTGCTTGGTCTATGTCGTGATAATTTAGTGCGTATTCGTCAGGCGGAATGATGCTGTTGATACTTGAAAAAGGGGAATCATGGGGAGATGAAAGATCAATTATTAATCGTTTTTACCAGAAATTTTCTAGTAGCTACTCCAATTGGGCTGATGCGATAGAAGCTAAACGGGGGAGCTATGAAGGGACCGATCATAAAGTTATTTTCAATTTCTTTCTTGATTAATTGTTCTACGACTTCTGGTTCGGCATTGGCGGATTGTAGGTTAGGGCAGGCGAGGTTGTAGGAAGGGAGGGTCGAGACACCAGGGTGAAATCCGTTAGACAGACCTGAAATGAGAAATTCAGAAAAGTTAGGATCGTGGTGCAGACGTAATTCATTATAAAGATTAGAAATGTTGACAGGAGTCGACAAGTAATTTCTTTGTCTTTTATTAGTTTTATGCACTTGGCAAACAATGCGCGCATGTGCGCCGCCGCAGTAGCTGCAAGTGTGGAGAAATTTGCAGGGGTGGCGGAAACATCTCCCTAGATTGAAATTAATGCATGGGGAAAAAGAAGAAGAATGTGGATTTTGTGCAGTGGGAGGAGGAAGAAGAGCGGGGATAGCAGAGGTAGAGGGGCGGGGAACGTAGCTGGTGGATCTTTGGTTGGATGGTTCTTTGTCGGAGGGAGAGACTATAAAAGGACAGGAGGTGGTAGTGTGCAGACTTGAACGGCAGACCGCGCAGGACAGATTACGACAACCTAAGAAAACTCTGTTGTGGAGGTCAGTGTCCATAGCCCCCCAATGCGGACACTGGTTCCACTGAGTGACTCGGATGGCGCATTTTGCTGAAAATAATTTATGATATGTGTAGAAATGAGTTCCCCCATAGGAGAGCGCGAGCTCCGAAATGATGGCCATATAGTCGTTCAGCTCGCGTCTCCTATGGGGAAAGACTGAACAAATGACTTCTGTGAATCTTGAGAAAGCTACGTGGAATTCTGCAAGGGAAAGTGTGCGGGGTTGAGAGCTGGCGGGTGATTTTAGGGTTAGTGTGAATTCGCCGCAATCCACCTGTCGCTCTGCCATGGGAGGTGCGATGGGTGAAAGGAGTGTGGTAAGATCTATGTCGGCACCTGATAGGATGAGGTTCTTGATGGCGTTGGAGATCGGGGGTGGGTCCAGAACTGGAGCGTTGTGCGGAATAGGGAGGGATGTAGCAGTGGATAGGGTGAAGGGGGGGCGTGCAGAAGAAATGTGAGTAGGGAGGGTGGAAGTTTGAGGAAGGTTAGTAATGGAGGTGGGTGGTTGGTGAAGAGATGTAGAGGATATAAAAGGGGGAATGATAGAGGAGGGGAAATGAGAAGGAAGGGGAAGAGCGTTGGGGCTTGTAGCAATGGACTGATGGATAAGCTGGGTTGAAGTGTGTGGGAGAGAAATCTGAAGAGGGTTGAGAGTGGTAGGGATAGTTGTAAGAGGAGGGCTAAAAGTTGAGCTGGAATTGGGTGCTGGAGGCCAGAGGAGGGGGGTTGAAAGTCCGGTGGTAGTGTTATTGTCCGGGGGATTTCCTGTATGTTGGGATGTTATGGTGGCTGCAACGATGTTTCCTTGAATTTGTATGTTATTGTTTTTCTTAGTAGCTTTCTTGGAAGGTCCGGGGCGGCTGGGGGCTTGCGTGGTTGTCATAGGTAGATGGTAGGGGGCGTGGCGTGAGCTTGTGGTTCTGCGGTGCTGGGGGGGCGGAGTTGATGAATAGATGGATTCGTATAATTTGAGGAGTTCGGGTTTATTGCAGCGTGTTGGGATGGTGATTCCGGCATCTCGGAGAGTTTGGCGGAGTTCTCTGACAGTCATTTTGTTAGATGTGAGGGATGATGATCTGGCGGAGGCGTAAGAAGAAGCTGGTGAAGGTAAGTGGCGATTTGGAGAAGTAGGGGATGGAGATTGCGTGCGGCGTTGGGTTCTGGCTGTAGTGGAGCGGATGGGCCTTCTGCCTCTTACTGAAGCCTCGGTCTCTGGCTGGCTTTCCGGCTGGGTTGGATGATGTTGAGTTGGGGCTGGAGTTTCGGGGAGAGCGGAGCTTCCGTTCTTATCCATGTCTGCTGTTGTTATTGTTGCTTCTACTGTTGCTGCTGCTGTTATATTTTGCTGTTGCTGTTGCTGTTATTCCTGTTGTTGTTGTTGTTGTTGTTGAAAAGAGCTGTTGTTCGTTGTTTTTTGAAGTTTTTTAGGAGGAGCTGGAGAAGTCCTGCCGTTGGCTTTCTTCGAAAACAAGATAAGGGAATAATTTTAGATGGGCTACTTATAGTGAGTTTGGACTCGTCTGATTGGCTTGCTGATAATTACAGATGAGAGTCCAGCTGTGATCAATCAAATCACGTGCTCCTCTCGAAATTAGTTTGTGAAACTTCACTAAGATGTTACAGTCTCTGTAAGCTCATCCAGATCGTTTGCAGCAGCTTTAAAAACACTCCAGTCAGTGAGGTGGAAACTAGAGATCCTGCTTGTAGATCCCGCTCTGTTTCGTTAGTCCATCTTTTCACAGATCTTAATACAGGTTTGGCTGTTTTCAGTTTCTGCCTGTAGGTTGGTATGAGATGAATCAAACAATGGTCAGAGTGCCCCAAAGCTGCTCGTTGGACAGAGCGGTATGCATCCTTTATTGTGGTATAGCAGTGATCCAATATGTTACTGTCTCTTGTGGGACATGTAACATGCTGTCAATATTTAGGCAGTTTGCGGGATAGTTTTTCATTGTTAAAATCCCAGAGAATTATTAAAACAGAGTTCGGGTGTTGTTGCTCTATTTCTGTGATCTGATCCGCTAGTTTCTGTATCGCCAGGCACGCGTGCGGAGGAATGTAAACACTGACGATAATGAACGAGCAGAACTCACGCGGCGAGTAGAAAGGCTTACAGTTAATAAACAGTGCTTCTAGGTCGGGACAGCACATCTTCTTTAAAACTGTTACATCTGTACACCACCTTTCATTGATGTAAAAGCATGTCCCACCACCCCGCGATTTACGCGTTGATTCTCCGTCGCGATCCGGTCTGAACAGCTGATAGCCCGGTAGATGAAGCACGTTGTCCGGTATGGCGTCGTTCAGCCAGGTTTCCGTGAAACACAGAGCAGCAGAATGCAAAAAATTCCTGTTTATCTGAGAGAGCAGAATGAGTTTGTCTATTTTGTTGGGTAGAGAGCGGAGATTTGCCAGATGGATGCTAGGCAACGCAGTTCGAAACCTTTCTGTATCGCCAGGCACGCGTGCGCGTGTGGAGGATTGTAAACACTGATGAGGATAAACGAGCATAAGGCGAGAGGTGAGTAGAAAGACTTACAGTTAATAAACAGTACTTCTAGGTCGGGACAGCACATCTTCTTTAAAACTGTTACATCTGTACACCATCTTTCATTGATGTTGAAAATGATGTTGAAATGAATGATGTTGAAAGTTTATTCAATTCACCTATACTGCATGTCTTTGGAATGTGGGGGAAACCGGAGCACCCAGAGGAAACCCACAAGAACGTGAACGAGAACATGCAAACTCCACACAGAAATGCCAACTGACCCAGCCGGGACTCGAACCAGCGATCTTCTTGCTGTGAAGCGACAGTGCTAACCACTGAGCCACCGTGTCGCCCCCGATTTAGAACAAAACCTTTTAAATAATGGGTGTTTCAGATTTAAATTTAAGACCCCTAGATTTTTGCTCTGAAAGTATTTCACAAATACTCTTTAAATTTTTAACAAATTAGGAGTAGATAAAAGAACTCATAAGTCACTATAAGGCTATAGATTTTAATCTGCAATAGCATAACAAGGTTACCCTAAAACTTGAAAATAATCAGTTGATTGAACTCGTTTAGGAGTTTGCATGTTCTCCCTATGTTCGCGTGGGTTTCCTCCGGGTGCTCCGGTTTCCTCCACAAGTCCAAAGACATGCGCGAAAAGCCAAAAAGAAAATGAATGAATGAATGAATGAACTCGTTTACCTCTACCCTTTTCTGACTGTCATCTTTACTTCTGAACTAAACCGGGGAAGCTGCATTTATTTGCACACACATGTTCCCACATATATTTTGTAGTTGTTGTTGTTGTTTTGGAGGTTATAGCAACTGGTTTGCATTGATTATATCATTGTTTTTATCAACGAGTTGGACAAGAAGTAAAAGCTGTTCTTGCATCCAGTTTGATTTTCCTTTACATTTGTATGTCTTACAATCGGCCATTAGCATTCAAAGGCTGTTTAGCCCTTTCGGACCCTCTGTCCGTTTCAATGGACATCACATGTCATGGTTTTTTTTGTTTTTTTTTGGTTATGGCCAGGGGCATTTCACCAAATTTAAAGCCTGCTGTACATGATACTGGACATTTGTCATCCAGTTAAATAGCGTTAAGGCTCAGTCTATTGTAATTTGAGAAATATCCTTTATGCTAAAGTATGAGAGACGTACGGCAGCACTTTGTTGCCAATATTTTATAAGTTGTATAGAAGTATTCTTGTATTGTATTTATTTGAATATGGGAACAGAATAATGTGCTCTACAATATATGAAAAAAATCTCTGACAGAGTCCCCTCCTCTTTCAGCCAACCACTGTTAATAATCATGATGACAACATCCATAGCAGTGAGGTCTCTCTAATCCTTAGTAAAGGTTTGTCTCAACTGATTTGTGAATAGGTTTTAAGGAAAAACTCTTAGCTAAAGAATGTTACTGCTCTTTTGTAGAACTCTTAGGGCAAAATTGTGCCAGTGCAAACTCTGTCTTTACTAAACATGTGCAGTGAAGAATTAGCTCTGACAAGGCATTGTGTAAGAAAAAGAGTCTTTGCAGACCCAAAATCAGGTGAGCTGTGTCCACCAACACCAACAAAAATAAAAAATATATATATATGAAAAATCCCCAAAATGATGGCAGTACTCACAGTGATGTTAGATGATCATTGTAGATTTATTTACAGTGCACAAGATGTGTAATGTTTCCAAAAATTATATACAAAGGTTATATCCAAATTCTTCTTTTAGACAAACAATGGACAAGTCAGCTTCCAGGTGTTCCGCACTTGGGTTGGCCAGCCAATTGAGGGAAAGAAATGTGAAAGATGCTAAGAAGCAGTGAAACAATCAAAACGAAAATAGAAAACAATTACATGAAGTTCATAATATATGTATGACATGTAATGGATTGGATGCTTGGATGTGTGTGAAAGCGGTGTGCTAATGGCGTGTACATCCACATCACCTCAGCAGGGGTGCACATGCAAGTGTGTCTGTGTGTGCTTAACTAGACAACAGGGACAGGTCACTGTCACATATGGACACTTATTTCTGCGTCTGACCTTATTAAATATGCATTTGTAAGAGCTTCCCTGTCAGATGCAAATTTTATAGGAGAAGAGTATTTATTATCATCCAACTAACATTTGCACTTCTCAAAATACTGGTATTTGTCCCATTGTTTAACACATAATAAAAGCCTGTCTTAAACTAAGATTTGAGTATTTCTGTTCAATGTGGTGTGTACCACAGATATATATATATATATTTTTTTTTTTAATTGTGAAGTAGGCTAACATTTACATAATGAGTATTGATCATTTTCTCAACCCTCCCACATATTTGCCAATATTTCCAAGTGGTACTCACTGCAGAGCCACATGGGCAGAGCTGAGCTCCAGCAAGGGGGAGCTTGAGCTCTAGCTCCTCCTTGCTGCACTTCTTCTACTAGTGATATCACTGGGGGTTGGGGTTAGGGGTGGGGTGAGGGAAAGCATTAAAACAGCTTATAGGAGGAGGAGCTGGAGCTCAAGCTCCCCCTCGTTGGAGCCCAAATGGCTCTGCAGCAAGCAGCATCTCAATATTTCTGCGATCACCCGCATCTTATGAGCATCGGCTGTCCTTATTTGCCACTATGCTAATTTGAACTTGGTATATTGCTTTGGTTAGTATGGAAATAGGATGTTAAGTCTGTGTTCTTTAAATTGCATGTTGTCAGTAAATCACCCGCAGAAATTTTGTTTTGTAAACAGGTCCAGATCTGGGCAGATCTGATGTGTAAACGTGCTGTAGTTCTAAATGTAATATTACAATGCAAACGAGATATGGTTCATTTAATATATTACTTCACAAAAAAAAAATTCAGTAGTCTTGTTCAAAGTGATCCTCCTATGAGCAGTCATTCAGATATTATTTGGTTTCCGATTTTTTATTAGATACTGTGTTTCAAAAATGTGCAAAGCCATGTTTGTTTTATAGTGGTTTTTTTTTGTGATATTAGTGTTTATGTGATCAGTGAATTAAAATGGGTTTCTCTTTCTGTATAATACAAGCTGCAATTGTAATAGAAAAGCTGCATTAAGATTTATGGGAGACAGGCACTGACAATGAACATTTAAAATATGGACGCTTCTGTAGAAAGTGCTGTATTCATGCACTTCCATTCAATTTACTGGAGAGGGCCCACACCTAAATGCTGAAGATTAAAGCTTTATGTGTGTGCTCTCCCTAATAGCAGGTCCAGATACAGGCACATCATGTTTTACATTTCAAAAGCACGTTTTTCCTTTTATTTAGTCTACCGTATGTTCTATAGACACAGTTCCAGTAACATTAATATATAGGAACATTATTTATCAAATCATAAGTAATTAATAATAGGCAGCCACCTCAAGTCATTCAGCCTGGGCTTTGCCCTTGACTGTACATTGCAGTTTACATCAGCATACATTTTTAGATGCTGGCACATGTGCAGTAAGAGGAGCCAAATATATTGATGTTTCAGGGAGAGGCTCTTAATATAACAAACAAGAGATAAAATGAATGTTGATCTGTTATGTAACTGAGCAAACATAAATAATAACGTGTACCAAGTGTCTAATTTTCCTCTCTACTAGATTGATATGTCAATCACAAGTGAGCTTTTTGGATTAATTACACTGTAATATGTCAGTTTCTGATTGAACATGCTGAAAACAGCTCTCTACAGAAACAATAGTAGGGCTGATAAAGTGGGTTTTAATGATCTGTCAGCCCACACCCAGAACAACTGAACATTTTGTGATTGGTTCAGTTTTTCAAAGACTTTTAAAATATTCCTAATACCCTATAGAAGTTTTTATTGTGACAACCCCAGTGTGAGTAAAATGTTACTTTTGCCCTGTAAATGCTCAGTTACTGGTGTGCGTTATTGCACTAGCACTTGGGCAGTGTGCATTAAAATAAGCTGATAGAAATAGTTGTCATTAAAGGTGTCCATGCTCAAACTGACTTTTAAACGTAAACCTTTAGAAATGACTGGTGCTTGTGAAAACCAAATTAAATGTGTCAAACAGATGTGTTTTCATTTAAGAAAGCAATGATTTCGCCCTTGTTAATCTCAAAATGATTTCATAAAGCACATGTGACAGCAAGCATTTGTTTTAATAATTGTTCTCTCTTTCATTTTTTTCATCAACGAGGAAACTGTCATTGAAGTTCAGGAGAGTCTTATGACTTATGGCTTCCTCATAATAATGAATCGAAACTTAATTAAAGTGTTTTACGAAGTCAACATATTAACAAAGGAAATGACTTAGACTGTCTCCTGACCTTATGAAGATGTATGGAGAGTTTGCAATCTTACTGGATTTCTTCTGAAAGCAGCAAATCCTCATATCTGAAGTTGTAACCCACAGCAAAGCAGTTTCATTGATTTAAGATTCAGGGCCATAGCTGACCATGCACTTTCTCTAGAATACCAACGGCCAAGCCAGCAGCGTAAATATATTGGGAACACCTCAGGGTTATTTCTTCCCTTTTCGGAAAGGACCTTGATGTGAATAGACTTGTGGACACTACACATTTCTTTTTTTTTATCACCTTGAAGAGAATGCATTTTGAACAAGTTGAGTCAAGTCAAGTATTGCGTTTGTTATTTTATGTGTATGCTGGTGCAAAGAGATTCATCTTTAATCTAGATATAAACTGGAGAGTTTCTGCCTCCCAAACTGTGCTAGAAAATCTGTTATAGATTTTATGTGCAAGATATGAAAATAACTTTATTCCATTTTGATATTCTAGGTATAGAAATAATCCATTTTGATATTATAGGTATAGTTAATTGTCTAGATTTAATTGAACATATAGTGGACATGAGGGGCTGTAATATAGCAGGAGCTCAATCAAATACTGGGGAGCTATAAGCCTTTCCTGGGTGTGTATGTAATCTAATGGTTTCTTAAAATGTATACAGTGTTTAATAGGGAGCCAATGCATTGCTGACAGAACCGTACTAATGTGATCATATTTCTTAGTTCTAGTAAGCACTCTAGCTCAGGGGTTTTCAACCTTTTAGGACACATGCTCCCCCAAGTTTGTTCAATTTCACTTGCGCCCCCCCACCCCTCCTGTGAGCCAAAATTATAATGCATGTGCAAACATCATGTGTCACAGACGAAAGTTAAGAGGGGGGTAATTTGGGCCCTTAATAATATCTCTGGGGGCCCCAAAACTGCGTGGGCCCTTAGAATCTTCCTAACTCCCCCCCACCCCAGCGGTGCCCCTGTGTGGAGTATTCCTGTATAAGTGGCATTATTGAAGTAAACACCGCAATCTAAAACTATTACTGTCATTTAAGACTTTTCGCCGTATTTTGCGACAAGATCCACACACACAGCTGTCAGTAAAGGACCGCAGACACACACATCACGAAATGCGGAAGTTTTTTCTTTCCATTTGGTGTGTGGTATTAAATTCCATTAAAACAACACTCTTCCACCAGTCCTTACTCCATACTCGCGTCCAATACCTCAGTTTGTCACGAGGGCATGAATGAAATGTTCATGAGTGAAAGTGAAACTGCTGAACTTCAGAAGTCGAAAAATTTAAGTTTAAAATTACATGAAACTCTGCAGGAAACATGGATAGCCTGGTGACATTCAAAAAGCACTTGACGTAAACACCTTAATTATATTATTGCCTTATTCAGATTAAGGCAAATAACGAGATTACTGATGTCCATGTAAACGTAGTCAGTAGTGTCTTCAAAGTAAGTGAAAGATCCAGAAGGGCAACCTGCTGATTTGATTCAGAAGGGCACTTTTTTGTCAGACGGCTCACTGGTTTTACTTTCATTCACCACCGTAATTTTAAAAAGCACCCGGTGCATTTTATTTGTATATATTTTACTCAAATGCATTAACTCTACAGGTGTCTGATAGTTAGCTGTGGAACTAACGTTAATCAGATTCACTCTAGTGAATGCATAAAAACAGTCATCATAATTTACTTGAGTGTACGCCTCAAATTCTCGTGCCCCCCTTAATAGGTGCTGGCACCAGTGTTGCCAGATATAGCTGACTTTTTCCAGCCCAAAAGCTGTCCAAAACCCACAAAAAAAAAAAAAAAAAAAAGCCCAAAATATTAGATTAATATTTTGTTTTATTTTAATTTAAAATCGAAATTAACCTAGTTACTTTAACTATCATAATTTTTAACCACACAGCAACCAACACCAGCAGTCACAGAGCCACAACATAACCAGGTCTCATCGAAACACTGCCCCCCTCTCACCCACACACTGCACTTAATGTTAGTGTCACGGTCACACAAGGAAGTGTAAACTTCAAGGGTGTTTATTCAAGTGATATGCACAATAGTAGTTAGGTGAAGTAGGTGAATGGTGTTGAAGAAGGTGAGCGATATCATACGCACACACAGTTCAGTTCAAAGGCTATTGCCAACATAAGAACAGTCACTTCCCTTATATCGGTGCATTGGCATTCACAGAAGGAGGACATCCATGGAAGAGCGCAGGAGAAGACAGGAGAGAAGACGAGGGGGACCATGCATGTCTGATTCCAGCCGCTGACTGAATGAGTGAGGTGAGTATATATGCTGTGTGGTGATTGCAGGTGCAGGTGATGGTGGTTAGTAATCAGGTGAGGGTTCACGGGTGTGGTGCGTGGTGGATGGTGAGTGAGGACGAGCAGCAGGTGTGACAGTACCCCCCCCCCCCCAGGTGACTCCAGGCACCCTGGACCGGCGGCGGGGACGGCCTCAACCTCGGGGAGCTGGGCGGTCTGGGTGTTGGCGGTGGAATTCCTCGAGGAGGGTCGGATCTAGAATGTCGTTACGCGGTGTCCATGATCTCTACTCGGGGCCAAATCCTTCCCAGTCTATGAGGTACTGGAGCTGGCCGTTCCGCCGCCGGGAGTCGAGAACTTCCTGGACTCGGTAGGTGTTGTCACCGAGGACTTCGGTTTGTTCTGGAGGGAGAGGCGGTTCCGGTTCTGTGGAAGGAGGGAGAACTGGGTCAGTGAGAGGTTTGAGCAGAGAAACATGGAATGTGGGGGAGATCCGGTAAGAAGGAGGCAGGTTGAGACGATAGGTGACTGGGTTGATTTGGGAGTGGAGGGTGAAGGATCCTATGTAGCGGGGACTCAGGTTACGGCAAGGCAGATGGAGCCGGATGTCTCTGGTGGAGAGCCATACCTTATCCCCTGGGTGGTATACGGGATTAGGTAGCCTACGGCGATTGGCGGCGTTCGTGTACCTCCATACTGCCTGCTGAAGGTGGTTATGTGCGGAGTCCCACACCCTCTCACTCTCGAAACCAGTGATCTACCACGTGCACTTCGGAGGTTTCGCCAGTCCACGGGAACAGGGATGGTTGGTAACTTAGGACACATTGAAAGGGGGTTAGACCAGTGGAAGTCTGACGAAGGGAATTTTGAGCATACTCAGCCCATGGTAGATACTGGCTCCAGGTGTCCTGGTGGCGGGTACAGTACGTCCTGAGATAACGGGATATCTCTTGTATCTTTCGCTCGGTCTGTCCATTGGTCTGAGGGTGGTAACCTGAAGACAGACTGATGGTTGTGCTAATAGTTGGAAAAATGCTCGCCAGACCCTGGAGATAAACTGTGGTCTCCGGTCGGACACGATGTCTTCGGGGAGACCGAAATTGCAGAAGACGTGGTGAAATAGACCTTCTGCGGTTTCTAGAGCCGTTGGAAGCCCTTTCAGAGGGATAAGTTTGCACGCTTTTGAAAAGCGGTTGACGACGACTAATATGGTTGTGTAACCCTGTGATGCAGGTAGGTCTGTGGTAAAGTCTACCCCGATGTGGGTCCAGGGGCGGCGGGGAATAGGCAGTGGTTGTACTTTCCCTTCAGGCAGACGATGAGGAGTGGTGACAATGGCACAGACCGAGCATCCCCGAACGTACTGGGCGACGTCTTTTGCCATGTTAGGCCACCAGTACTTTTGTCTGAGGAGTGAGAGGGTTCGCTTGCTGCCGGGGTGTCCAGAGCCTAGGGAAGTGTGAGTGCTGTCCAGGAGTGGAAGACGGTATCTGGTGGGTACATAGGTTAGGTCCGGAGGGAGTTCAGGGGGTGCTGGTTCTTCCCGGGTGGCGGAGAGTGAGTAGTTCATTGTGCACAGACAAAGGGGTAAGTGAGACTGCAAATACCTCTTTAAAATGGTTTGTGAAAGATTGATAGGTGGCCACCACTGGACTTCGGGCATTCCAGAGGGCGTGCGCCCACTGGAGGGCTCATCCTGTAAGATGGGAAATTAGGAAGGCGACTTTTGAGAGTTCGCTGGGGAATTTGTGAATGTTAGCTTCGACATACAGTGAACATTGTAGCAAAAAACCAGTACATGTACTCGGCTCGCCGGAGTAGTTCATCGGTCGAGCGAGGGGTGTGCTGGCATTCGGTGGGGCAGCTGGTAGGGTTTGCCGGAGAGTGTTTACCATGCCGGCGAATGGATCCGTAGCGGCTCCAGTCTGAGCAGCGTTAGCTTCCATTAGCCGTGGTAGTTTGATGGGCTGGAATCCTGTCACGGTCACACAAGGAAGACAAGGAAGTGTAAACTTCAAGGGTGTTTATTCAAGTGATATGCACAATAGTAGTTAGGTGAAGTAGGTGAATGGTGTTGAAGAAGGTGAGCGATATCATACGCACACAGTTCAGCAGCTCAGTTCAGTTCAAAGGCTATTGCCAACATAAGAACAGTCACTTCCCTTATATCGGTGCATTCACAGGAGGAGGACATCCATGGAAGAGCGCAGGAGAAGACAGGAGAGAAGATGAGGGGAACCATGCATGTCTGATTCCAGCCGCTGACTGAATGAGTGAGGTGAGTATATATGCTGTGTGGTGATTGCAGGTGCAGGTGATGGTGATTGCAGGTGCAGGTGATGGTGGTTAGTAATCAGGTGAGGGTTCACGGGTGTGGTGC
Source organism: Danio jaintianensis (assembly GCA_903798115.1). Lineage (NCBI taxonomy): Eukaryota > Metazoa > Chordata > Actinopteri > Cypriniformes > Danionidae > Danio > Danio jaintianensis. The sequence goes on along the minus strand of CAIGQV010017323.1, from coordinate 361,837 downwards.
ATGGTGGATGGTGAGTGAGGACGAGCAGCAGGTAATAATACCCTCGAAATAGGGTATAAATTAGTTTTGAACATAATGAGGTGCTGCTTGTCAATCAGACAACGCTTATATGTTTGTTTTTGCTGTCAATAGTGGAAAAAAAAAGATTGATAAAAGTGTCATGATAAACCGCTGTGAGTTTAACTGCAGGTGCACGCGGAGGGGAGTCAGATTTGTCCGGGGAGTCAGATTTTGATACAACTTTCCTTCACCTCCTCTTGCGGGTGGGCACCCGCGGTTTGCTCTATGCACTGGTCACTACTAACTGAATGGAGTAGGAGCACACAGTTATGTTTTGTTGAATAAGCTGCATATAAAAGTTACGTTTCAAAACTGCCCAAATTTTGTCAACCTGCCAATACCATTTTTACCCGCACAATCAAATTCAAAAATGCCCAATCTGGCAACACTGGCTGGTGCCACCTGGTGGGGCGCGCCCCACAGGTTGAAAACCCCTGCTCTAGCTGCTGCATTTTGAACCAACTAGAGTTTTTAAGCCTACAGGGCAACCACCTAATAAGGCATTCTAATTATAACCCATGAGGTCATAAAAGCATAAACCTTTTTTTATTTTTTTTATGTTGTCTCCTAGCAGTAGTATATAAAATGTAAAAAGCGAAGGACCAAGAACTAAAGCTTGTGGTACCCCATAGAGTACTCTTGATCAATATGATGCCTCTTGACTGACTGCAATAAACTGATAATGGTCCAATATGTATGACTTGAACCTAAGCAATGCAGTCCCAGTAATACCAACATAGTAATATGAACACAGTTTACACTAAGTAGTGACAGAAACTTAAAAATAGAAACAAAGCATTGTATGTAGTTGGCATTGAAGTTAGATGAAAGAGAATTTCATGACAGTAGCCAGTGAATATATTTTAGGCCTAAAGGGGCATAAAGAGTGTGAGGGTAAACAGGGATATTCCACGGATGATTTGTTTGCTTTTCTGCACAGTGTCTCCTCACCATTGCTTATTCGTGTATGTGGCATACTTTTTTCTGGTTTAGTTTGACAAAGAATTTACTGAGTCCATTAGGTATTAATGAGGATCTGAAATTGTTTTCTAGAGCACATGGTTAGCATGACTGTGGATATTATGCTTTAATGAATTACACAGTTAAGGCAGGAAAATAAGTGAAGTTTCACAAACTAATTTCGAGAGGAGCATGTGATTTGATTGATCACAGCTGGACTCTCATCCGTAATCATTAGTAAGCTAATCAGATGAGTCCAAACTCACTATAAGTAGCCCATCTAAAACTATTCCCTTATCTTCATTTTCCGAAGAAACCCCCCATCCACCCCATCTCCCCCCTTTTTCTCCTCCTTTGCCAGGGGGAGTTCTCGAGAACAACCTGATCTCGTACCCCCTTATTGCTTATTGACCAGGCGGGAGCCCTGTGCTCAATTATCTCTGAGCTCAGGGTTCTCTCCCGGGACAGCATGCCAAACCTGCTATTATTATCAAACAATATCTAAGTGCGAACTCTTGAAACACCATGCAGAATATGTTTTAAACAGTGCAGTACAATGTAAGGTAAAATATTGTCAGGGAAATCACAACCCAAATTGTAGATCTATAAATGCAAGTGGATTAAATTGCATCCACGTTTGAGTTGGAGAAAAGCTGCTCAAATATTCATATATGAGAAGAGTGTCTGAATATTCAATATTTAGTTTTGTGATCTGGTCAGGTCCTTGCAAGTATGTTAAGAAAAGCCTGTGGGAAAATATATATCTTGTTTTCTTCCAAGTTCATTTTTTATGGTTCTTCTTATACATCACCGGTTGAATTACATACAGGTCAAATTATAAAAAATACATGTCTGCAGGAATTTATTTACATCATACCATGCATATACTCAAAGAGATTGTTATACCAAAAATGTATTACCAAAATAAAAGTTTAACAGACTTTATTCAGATGAAAAAGAAATTTTTTCTAAATATAAATATAACATTTATAAACTGTTTATATTTATATTCATATAATCTGACTGAAATTAGAATTTTTACCGGAGACAATGATTATCTCCGCTTGTATCACACACAAAAAAAGATTCATTGGATTTACTACATTTTTTAAAGGTAAGTTGTTGCAAACAATTTATATACGCTGAATTTAAACAAGCAAATTAAGTTGAACATTAGCAAATTTTATTTATTTGTTTAAACTCAGCCCATATAAATTGTTTGCAACCACTTACATAAAAAAATGTAGTAAATCCAATGAACCTTTTTTTCAGTGCACATCAAGCCATATAAATTATTGTTATACTTTGTTCTGAATTTGTTGGTCCTAACAACATCAGTGTTGTGTGACTTCATTAATTTAGTATCTGTAGTCTAAGCTCTAACGTTAATCATTATAACATTTAAATTTAATATAAGGAAATTGTTCTTTTAACTTCAAAATTAAATTAATGTTCCTTAGCACTCATTCCTTTTCAAAATCCTATATTTTTTCCAACTAATCTGATAAAAGGCAATGATCCACTGCCTGCAGCATCCTAAATAGGCCTAAAACACCGGGGCCCTGTACTATGATGGTGGCTTAACAAACTCAGGATTACAGGATTAGTTTCGAGTTGACAAAACCAAAACCGTGCAATCAGATTTTGTTGGTAACATGATACTGATCATCAAATTTTCATCTTTTTGTCTTCTTTGGAGTTTCAAGGTAGCTGCCATCCCTAAGTTGCATTACTGCCATCTGTTGTTTTCATTTGAGCTTAGACCTCTTTGAATATATTCGTCCTTCCAGTCCAATCCAGTCCTTCTTATGTAATTAAAACATATGTCCTTCCTTGGTCTCCACGTACACATTCTATTGTACATTTTAGATTATGCTGATCCTTCAATTCGTGTCTTTCCTGTATACATTTTCATCAACTTTTCTCTGGTCTGCTATATGGCTTTGATCCTGAGTTCAAGGCTACGTGCACATGAACTCAGCACATAAGTAGCAAACAGTCAGATGCCTTGAATGGAAAGATACTGTAATTGACTAATTAAAATATGTAGGGAAAAAATGTATACTGCAAGATGAAAAGAGCTGCCCATGAAAGACTACAGCTCTTTTATCAAACAAATTGCTTATGTGCAATAGATTATGGATACATTTAAATATATAGATGCAAGGAGCAATTAAGGGTCAAGCAGTCCAGATGGTGAATGAGTAAAGCTGCCAAGAAGCAGAAAGAGCTAGCATGGCTGCAACCACTAGGGCAAATATTACATGATTTTAAGCAAAATGGCTAAACCCCCCTATTTATTCAAATGTTTAAAATGTGTCACAACTGCTTATTGAATTGGATCAGTAGGTGGTGTTGTTACCAATTGAATATGGTGTGGTCAGTATGAGGTGACAATAATGATTCAAGTTTGGTGTCAATAGGTTTTAGCAATGCAGAGATATAGTCTCAGATAAAGTTTGATATCTTTATGTGCCAGCACATTTGCTACTACAGTTTGTCAGCATGGTCTGAAGATGATCTGAGTCAAATTTGGTGAACATTGAGCCAGCAGTCTAGGAGGAGTTTGAAAACAAACTCAAACCTTTTTCAAACAAGTTCAAAATAGCAGACAGGAAGTCTGGCTGATTATGGGATATTTGGTATCAATGTTGTCTGCATTATCCACGGAATCTACCAATACCAGTCCTTTGACACTAAAGTCAATGTATCAAAAGTTATTAGCATTTTAAATAAGAAAATCTTTATAACTTTTGACCATAAGGTGGCGCTGCTCTGAAACATTTTACATACTTTTAGTGCAAGCTTTCGAAGATGCACACAGAGTATTGAAATGATGCGTCAATGTGTTTGCAAAAACAAAAATACAAAATTCTGACCAAATGTTAACATGATCAGTGCTCCAAATGCAAATATGGGAAAATTTAATTTAATTCGACTCGGTATGCCACTCTGAATGTAATGAGACCGGTTTTGTGAATTTTAGACAGAGCGTTTATATAAGCAAAAAAAAATTTAAATATCTCCTGACCACTAGGTAGTGATGTGCTGAAACTATGCAGGCCACCTCAAGTCTGATTGCTATAATACACACCAACACTAGGCTCCATTCAGAAGGGCATTTGGAGGGTCCATCTAAAGGGTTTAGAGCATCGGGATGAGCCCTTCCAAGCTGAGTGCAGTGTGTGCCACCAAAGAACATCCCTGCTCATGGCCCAAAGTGTCCATTTGTCGTAGTTTTTTTAATTTGTCATTCAAAGGGCCCTCGAATTGGCCAATTTTGTGCACTTCGGTTTGGAATGACACTTCAATATGGCAGCCATTTTTTCACTCCAAAGTGCCATTGCAGTGTGTCATGCAAGACAAGTGCATTGTAGAGATATAGCCTCAATTAGGATTTTTCTGTGCTTTTCAACAAATATGTTTTTGCATTATTCAAGATGGGTTTGACTAATCAACTTGAATTCCATTACTTTTCTTCTTTTCATTGTCTGAAGTCGATCTGGTTCAAATTGCATGAAAATTGGACTAACGACCTAGGAGAAGTTCTAAAAAGTAGTTTTTTCAAAAGTTTCATTAAGGAAAATTACCTCATAGGGTGCAATCAAATCAACATAATTTAGTTTCTATCCATTATGGTTTATTACGCTCTGTTAGCATAAACATATTAGCATAAAAAGGTGCAAATTTTTAAACAAAAAAAAATTGCTGTGATTGAAGATCAGACTGTCCTCTAGTTCTATTGGCTGCTATAGACTTTCATAGTCTTTGTTGGGCCATCGGTCAGCGTCAGTCTGGCTAGTTTGTTTGGTGTGGTTCACACAAAGCCTCTTGTCGGGTTAATATTGGATCGAGTTGGTCTGAATCAGCATGTAGTATCGCCATTGGCCATCAGCTGAAGAGAGCGCTCTGATCGATTATTTAACAACAAATCAGAGTGAGATCAAAAACTGATGTGACGTAACTAAGTAAACAACTCAAGAGGGAACACACAGAAGCCAAATATTTCTAAAATATTTCGCTGCATATATCAAATATCTGCAAATGATATGGATTATTAGACATATTTGCATAAAAGACTCCCTCTGTGGTGAGTGACAATTACTGTGATAATGGTACTTAACCCTGGTTTGTTTACGGTTTGTATGTGTGTGTTGAAAGTTCTGGTTTGCCTTTGTGGAATGACAAAACAGACTACTGGTCCCTTGTGGGTGCAGAAAGACACACCCTCTCATGCAGGCACAGAACACACATTCTTGTTTCAGTTGGTTGCCTTCTGTTTGGTGTGTTCAAGGGCAGCTTTTTGGTTCAGACGGGACCAGATGCAAGCTGACAACAATACCGTCGGAGCTGGTTGTTTGGGATCAACTTGGTGTGTCCCGATCCTAAAATTACATTAAACAAATACGTATATGATACATTTAAATATACATATTATGTTAATAATTATATTATGCTATATAATTCTCATGAAAACTCACCAGTATCACTTATTATACAACATTTTTATTAATAGGTTATTGTGAATCGGGCTAAGGTAAGGAGTAAGTTTTAAACAATGGCTAGTTACATACTTATGTATGCACTTATAACATAATTTTTAACCAAAGAAAGTTACAGACAGCAGCTGTGAACTCCAAGTATCTTAATTGGGACATTCATCCATTCATTTTCCTTGGGCTTTCCTTTGGCTGATTTATCAGAGGTCGCCACAGCGGAATGAACCGCCAACTATTCCAGCATATGTTTTATGCAGCAGATGCTCTTCCAGCTGCAACCCATTTCTGGGAAACACCCATACACTCTCGCATTTACACACACACTCATACACTACTGCCAATTCAGTTCATCCAATTCACCTATACTGCATGTCTTTGGACTGTGGGGAAACCGGAGCACCCAGAGGAAACCCATGCGAACACGGGGAGAACATGCAAACTCCACACAGAAATGCCAACTGACCCAGCCGGGACATGAACCAGCGACCTTCTTACTGTGAGGCGACAGTACTAACCACAGAGCCGCTCTTAATTTGGACACACACGTTTTATTTTACCCTGAATGTAGTAATGAAATTGATTCATCAGAACTCATCATGGTGACCGCTGCTGTCCTGAGAGAGGACTTCTGGGGTCTTGATACCCATTTGCCCCGTTTCTGTTTGAGCACATTTCTATGCTGCTTCATCTCTAGAGAAGAGATTATTCAGATGTAACATTTGTCCAGACTGATGTAATGGCGCCTAGCGATCAATGTTTCGTCTCAGTCATGACTGCAGTGTCTCTTGGCACCCAGTCAAACAGAGGAAAATAACCTTTCCATTTGAGTGAGGGTCAGCTACACTCCTTCATGATGGAAAAGCAGTTTGCCTGCTCTTCTGCTTCATGGCCCTGGGCAAGAGATTAAAGTATTTACACCCAACCTCTCAATTGTTCAGTTGAATTAAAAAAGGGAAATATTTTCCTAAAAATTAAAGACATTTCATTTTGTAAATTAGATTGATTTCCCAATGCTTAAACTGTTCTGTAAATCTCCACTCCTGGCAGTTATAGTACATATATTGATTCATGATAATACTCGCTGGAATTGGAAATCTTTGCATTTGTCTGCTTCTTTTTATTTTCTGTACTAAATGCCTTTCTTGCTTATGGTTTGCATTAATGTGGATTAAATGCATGATCTCCCTGCATACCCTCCAGGATTCCATTATTTCGCATGCTCTCTGGTCGCTTCCTTAATACTTGAATTGCATGGGTAATAAACAATCTAAGAGAACCTCTGTGCATCTAATTAAGAGTAATGGCGGTTTATGGGATGTCCATGTTCTGAGTTATTCTTTCTTGAAGGCAAATGGAATTACTTTCACTTCCACTCACTGCCTGAGGTAAAGATCACAAGGTTTCCAAGGAGATGATAATTAGTGTTAGCTGTAGACGACGCACGTCTCTGGCCCTAAACACAGATGGGACCTAATGCAAATACCCTGATTGAAGGGCTCAATTAAATGTTAAATGGTTCATGCCTTGGTTTGCTAGTATGGGAACTATGCAGAACTGACATACTTGTAGATACCAGTGAGAAACTCCAAAATAACACCTTTCAGCATATTTTATTGTACTGTACTGTTGAAATGAATGAATGATTAATAATTATCAACTTTGTACAGCCTCTTTCATGCATTCATTCATTCATTTTCTTTTCGGCTTAGTCCCTTTATTAATCTGGGGTCGCCACAGCAGAATGAACCGCCAACTTATCCAGCATATGTTTTACGCAGGGGATGCCCTTCCAACCGCAACCCATCACTGGGAAACATCCATTCACACTCATCCACACACATACACTATGGACAATTTAGCTTACCCAATTCACCTTAGCGTATGTGTTTGGACTTGTGGGGGAAACTGGAGCACCCGGAGGAAACCCACGCAAACACGGGGAGAACATGCAAGCTCCACACAGAAATGCAGAGGCTCGAACCAGCAACCTTCTTACTGTAAGGCAACAGCGCTACCCACTGCGCCACCGCGCCGCCCCAGCCTCTTTCAGTGAAACCAAATGAGAAACATTTGAAAATGTTGTTTTTGATAAAGAAAAGTGTTCTTTCAGTACTTTTTAAAATCCCAGTATTCAAACATCAATCAAAAAGAAATTCACGTATCAACTGTCTTTTAATGATAAATAGGAATTTGAAAATATGTTTATATATTGCTGACAGAAATGTGACAAAAAGCCTTAAACAGTAAATCCTATGCATACTTCATCAATAAATATCCTGCTAAATAAATATTTGGTAAGTAATTTATATTGTATAAATAAATATGTGATATTTTGTTTTCATACAATAAATGTGCTGAATTATTTCTTTTAAATTAGTTGAAGCTTATTTGAATTCGAATCGAATTCACAATAATGCACAATGCTGATGCTCCTGAAGGGAAAAGCAATGAGTTTGATTGCTGACTCATTAAGCATAGAGAAGAAGAATCACAGTATAGTCCTTTATAAATAAATATTATTCAATAGTAAATGCTTTCAAGAATTATCTCTACCTCCTAGGCCACAATGTTCAGAAATAAAAGTGAGAAATAAAGACCCGTTCAGTGGTCTGCGTTCATTCTGCGCAATTTAGCAGGGAGGTTGTCCTCTGGTCGGCTACTAGAACCAGGCAAGGGGTTGAGAATTGGCCCTGGCACTGGAGCAGGCGCTGAGAGCTTTCTGTGATGCTCCAGTTCTCCTGCTGACTGGGTGTGAGTCTCTGAACCCATTTTAAGAGGTTTGAGATGCAGCTGATTTTCTGTCTCTTCGTGACCCACCAGGGAACCAAGCCGCTGCACCCTGAGGGGCAGGTCACCTGTGCTGGAGGCCTTTTCTGTTGGCTGTGCACTACCAGTTTTGAGGACCTCTTTTCCATTCTTAGAGCTCATACGCTGGAGTTTGCTGGGTAATTTAGACCCAGGATCGTCAGAATGAGGAACCCCATCTAATGAAAAGATGCGCTCTCTGCGACTACGACCATCAAGCAATGTAGGCGAGAGAATAGGACCAGGGGAGGGCAGGGAGGACTTTTCATCTTGTTCCTTCACGCTGTATGGAGGAGTGGGCACCTCAAATGTGTTGTGGAACTGAGAGTAGTCAACTCTGAAGAATCCTTCCTCCAGTGACATGACTGGTAGGAAGCGGTGACCCCACAGCACTTCATCCTCTGTATAAGATGTTCGAGCTTGACACGTCATGCCTGAAAGGGAAGTCAAGGATTCACATTACAATAGAGGCAAGAACAAAATATATTCATATTTTTACATAAAAGTTTAAAAAATCTTGATTCTGTTTATTTTGCCAAAACTGACCTTATTTAATCAAATAAAATGAATTCATTAATAAAGTATGATAAACAGAGGAAAACCATATTTCAGACTACATTTTTGTGAAACTGAAAAACATACTTAAACATGTTTGACTGCAGTTTGTAGGTAAAATGAATGCTACGCGGCAGTATGACGCCAACAACAAATGTAAATGTAACAACTTTTGTTCCTTTTTTACACTAATGATATTTACAGGGACATATAATCAACAAATAAAGAATTAGTTTCACGCAGGTCATTGCACAACACCTAATTTAATTAAATTATTTAATTTATTCATTCATCCATTCATTTTCTTTTCGGCTTAGTCCCTTTATTAATCTGGGGTCGCCACAGCGGAATGAACCGCCAACTTATCCAGCATATGTTTTACGCAGCGGATGCCCTTCCAGCTGCAACCCATCACTGGGAAACATCCATACACACTCATTCACACACATACACTACGGACAATTTAGCTTGCCCAATTCACCTATACCGCATGTCTTTGGACTTGTAGGGGAAACCGGAGCACCCGGAGGAAACCCACGCCAACACGGGGAGAACATGCAAACTCCACACAGAAACGCCAACTGACTCAGCCGAGGCTCGAACCAGCGACCTTCTTGCTGTGAGGCGAACATGCTACCCACTGCGCCACCGTGCAGCCCTTATTTAATTTAGTACTTTTAATCATGTTTACTTGTATTATCTTAAGAATGTATAACAACATAACAATACTAATAACATGAACAACCATAATAGTAATACAAATAAATCTAACATGGATTAATTTTACTTACTTACTTACTTGCATTAATAACATGCTAGTAATAAAAGTGTATAATGTCATGAATCTTCAGTGTGTGTGTATTTCTAACAATACAAAAAAAGAAGAAAAAAAAACTATTTTCCTATTTCTACGTTTTTTTAGTATTGTGCTCATGTTTGTGCAAGTTTTGAGTTCAAGATCGGTAGGGAGGAAAATTGATTTGTGAACTCTGAATCTTTAATGGAAGGTCTTGCTTGCTTTGTGAGGATTTAGGAGCACAGTTCAAATAAATATCCTAGTAAGTATATTATAGACACAGTTGAGTCTAGGAAAGCAATTCCTCATAAAAATTATTCATTTTTATCATAATGTGTTAGAATATTTTGAGGATTTTATTTGTTAACAAATGCAAATTATGTTTTTTGATAGGTGAAAATATTAAAAAATGCTTTCCCGAGGGCAGAAATAAAATGCTTGGTGTACGTCTTGTTCCACCAGGATCTATTGTGACCAACAAAAGCATTTTATTGCATTATAAATAATTTTATTGCCATCTTATATGCACCATCATTTGCTTGCAAAAAGAAGAAGAACAGGCTTCTAAACCAGAGGCAACATCAAAGAAATTCAAGCTGAAAGAAATTGGGGAGGTACTTCTTTCTCAGAACATATTTGAGCAGATAAAAAAAAAAGTACAATAACCTGTAGTTTCTACGATTCCTTCCAGGATGACAACGATCTCAAACTGTTCATTCATGAGGGAGCGCTGGGACAGGTCAAAAAAGGGGCTATTGGAATTGATCTCGTGACATATTGTGAGGGGTGAGACGAGGAAAAGTTGGTCAGCACCCGTTCCAAATCCAACATCCAATTCGCGCTGATCCAATGGCAGAAACTCTCCCTCTGGGGTTTGACGAGACTAAAGCAAACACATGGTGAGATAAGCAGTTAAGACACATTTACAATTTTTCTTTTCATATAAAAGAATTTTTACATCTATATTTAATCTCAGCATATACCTCAGAGGATTGTTCAAATATCAGCCTGTGCTATTCAGGGGTAAGCAAAAAAATTCATTGTGCTCGCTGATAATGATGTTTAGTTGTGCATGCTGTCTGTGCCGTTGTAGCACGATTCAGTGAATTATGCAAATCAGGTAACAGCACAAACATGCCCAAAAATAAGTGCTGAACACAGTTTGCATGATGTAACTGCCCACAATCTAACAGATTATGTGTTAAACCTGAGAAGATATAGCGAAATTTAATCAAATCTTCCATTTTAATATGTAATTGGAATGCTCTTAAGAACTGTTTTAGTTTTTAATATAATATGACAGTAACTGCAATGCCAGCTCCTCACCCACAGCCAAAGCTGAGGTCATCTTGGGCAAGATAACTTGTGTCATTGTTTTTGCTTTTACACGGACATATATTTATTTACAAAATTAAGGGCATCTTCAGTGGTCATCCATGGTTTGTGTAAAGGTTTAATACCTTTACACTTAGCCTTGTGCTTCCATATTATCGTTAAAGATTGGCAGTGAAGTCAGCGGGGTTGGCTGCGTGTGCTGAAGGCCACAGATGGTGAACAGACTGAGAGCTCCAGTCACGGTGGTGTTCCCAGGGAAAGAGTGAGAGTTTTCACGAGTATAGATACAGTGCCTCTCTCTCTCTCTCTCTCTCTCACACACACACACACACACACACACACACACACACACACACACACAC
>CAIGQV010017323.1:329455-343474 GCA_903798115.1 Danio jaintianensis | reverse complement strand
TGTGTGTGTGTGTGTGTGTGTGTGTGTGTGTGTGTGTGTGTGTGTAAATCACCGAGAAGCAGTTGTAGTGTGGAAAAGGAAAGGGGTCGCATCTCTCAAGCGCGCTTGTCTGCTGTGAAATACTAGCATTATAGTGCCATCTGCCGAGCGAATATTCATTGATCTTTACGTTCGCTGTAGGTCAGGTACGTTTCCATCCACCTATTTTTATGCGCATTTTGGATATGCGCATAAAAAATCGGTTGATGGAAACGCTAAGATGCGCATAAATTTTGGAAATGCGCATAAAAAATGTATGCGCATAACTGAGTAGGATAAACTTTTTATCCGATAAGAAAAGACGCGCATAAACTGCGATGGAAACACTTTTACCGAACAAATTCCTGTATGCGCGTTAAAAAAGGTCATGTGATTTTGTTATAAGAGATCATGTGATGATAAAAATGTGTGTAAATGGACAAACCAGCAGGCTGACCACATTGTAAAACATCTGAAATGGTGTTTTGGTCATTCTAAAATGCCTTGACCATTTCAGTATTAGTGTTATTATATTATTAATGACCTCCAGAATTGTTAAAAGCGTCTGTGCTCCGCGTCTCACGCCTTCAAACCCCACCACAGGTTCACTGCGTGTCAGCATTGCCTTCTGAGGCGCAAGTCATTTATTAAATGAAGAAAAGATTCACGCAGCTTCTCCTACCTCAGCAAATTCTGTTTTTACTGTTGATATTTGGCGCCATTTAATCAGGAAGTGACGATTTTGTTCTCTTTGACTCGTTGGATGGAAACGCTGCTTTATTCGCACATCTTTTATGCGATATTCCAGTTTTGCGCATAAAGTTATTTCGCATTTTTGGATGGAAACATAGCCTAAGGAAAATGACATGATTATCAAAATATTATTTGCATGAATTTGCATTGGTTGTATATAAACACATTGTAGAGATATTCACAATCGCATGCGTAGTGAGAAAATACAAAAACGCTTGGAGAAAAGCTAAAAGTGTAGGGCTCAATTATATATTGTGTATTTTGAGCTCAAACTGAAACACACACACACTAGGGACATCAGAGACGCATAACTGAAAGAAATTCAGTAACACTGAATAGTTCATGCAAAACGTGAAAAATCAGGCCTGTAAATTAGACCTAATTAGTTTGAGGTATAGGTGGTTGATGTTGCTATAGTCTTTAAAATTAATTTGATTAATTTATTAGCCTAAACGTTTAAGTGAGTCATTATGGAAAAGATGTAAACTTTAGGGATTTTTTTTTTAATTTTTTTTTACTTTTTGTTATTTTTAAACTAAGTTTACATGTATATTTATTTAATTTTATTGATAGTTTTTCCTGTGAAAACATTAATGTTAGATTGCTGCGTGATCACGTCCTTCATAATAAAATCTGAACAATAAAATAAGACATAAATTATGTAAAGAACTAATTTATACGCAGAACAAAGTCGCAGATGCTCAGGCACAATCTTCATTTGCATAGTGGCCCCCTGTTTGACTAGTCCTGCCTGTATCCGTCTGTCTCCTCTCACGACCCGTCCGCTCAACCCATAATTCCCAGCGTCGACACAACATGGAAGAGGCCAACAGCTGCAAGAGAACATTGTTTTGGCTGTAAAATAACTCAAAGGATCGAGCGTAGGGATTCATTTGAACGCAACGAGTCGGCCGTGGCCATGTACAAGTAAGTGGAATTGCGTTTGTATTATTTATTTGTGCCGAGATTGTAAACATGAGGGATTGCTCGCAGCTGAAAGCTCCAATGAAATCACAGTCGTTCAAGCGAGAGATGCGTTTCAGCGCCGAGCATCATTGTTTCTGCTGCATGCGACCGAGGCGATCTGACGCGCTTTTTGCTTAAAAAAAAATCCAGCCTGCATCTGCATACGTGCATGTGTATCCGTCTCGCTCTGGTTTTACCATCGCTTTTATCGCCGCATTTTCTTGGCGGATTGTGTTACTGTGTGTGGGCTATAATTAGTGATGGTGACGAATGGATCAATGGTCACTATATATCACACTCATGTACAGGACGAGCACGGAAGAGGCGACGTAATTACGACGCTGCAGTTATCATTAAAGGAACTGTAAATTCAAAGCTCACGATTTTTGGTGAATCGGGATTAATTTGTAATAAACGGTGCGATGCAGCTCGTCGCGTGCGGTGTGGAGATGGGATGTTAGCAGTAGCTCTTTCATCTACATGCTATTACTGACTAGCCCCGTTCATCACTTAGTTCAATAAACCACTTCTTTTTGGGGTTGTCTTTAAATTTCTAATTTAGTATGTAGTGTATTTATGTGAAGAAGTGTCTGTATTCACGCAGATGAGTTTGTTTAAAAGCTTAGTGAAGTTCTCTTGTCTCGGTCGTTCGCGTTAGTTAGCCGTTAGCTGCTAATGGAGTCATTTAGACGGAGATGTGTTTGGTAATTGTGATGAACGACAAGATTAGCCCGTATTGATAAAACTGGTTATATTCGGCCCAGTTTATCCTTAAAAGTAGACCGTAAACATAGAAACGACGTGAAACTGAAGTATCTCTGTCATTAAACTTCGACTATATAACGTATTGTCTACTAAAAGACGGGACAATATCAGTATGATTAGGCAGCTATCCATTAACGTTAGCTGATCACAATAGAACAATGCTGCGGCACCCATGGACTCAGAGATTGGACCATGTTTTCTTTTTCTTCATTCGTTTTCTAAAATATGGCAAATTACACGTAAAGGGTGTTTGAAAAATTTATTGAAACAATTTTCCATTTATTTTCAAAAGCAGATTTTTTGAGTCGTCGTTTTTAAGCAATTGTTTCTAATCTAACGTTAATTATGCTAACGTTAGCTAAGGGATTATGTAAAAAAAAAAAAAAGAATATCTGGATCTTCACAAGGTTTGTATTCATTTAAGTAGTCTAATTTAACGTCCTTTCTAGCCATTATTCCGAACTAAAGCGTTGTTGTTTCTTTTTGGTTGAAATTATTTCACTACTTGGTATTCAAAATTTCCTTACATTTTAAAGTCTAAAATAGACTTAATTATTTAAACGTGTACAACTCTTTCCATTTCAACCATGCGTATTATAAATGTTCTTGAATGTGATAATAAAGACAATAACTGTAACGAGAAAGCTTGCTGTGTGTTCTGTTTTTTATTATACACTGACTGATATTGTCAGCTTTCATATGTCAGTTCTCTCAGTCAGAAGGTAAAGCTCTGGAGTCTTTCTGACCTTTAAGAGGTGTTTATTCATCACTGACCAGCACATTAATTATGACATTGATTGTCAAAGATATTTGATCACCCCTGGTGACATAAACATGATGAATCTTATTTGAAAATAAAGTACAGCAGCAGTGCACCAAATCTCTTATTTAGCTTTTTCATAAAAGCTGTATTATTATTGGAGCTGCCTTAGTCTAAGCCTGATCATATGACTGCATGTCATGCACAAAGTGGGTACTATTATCAGGCAGTATAGTGTTCTTTTTATTGCAATCAATTAGGAATGAATCGTTGCAAATTATAATACTACTAACGCACTTATTTTCCTTTTTTTTATTTTTTATAAATAAATAATTAACAGTATTTTATTTTGTTGCATTAATATGTGTTAAAGTGGTTGTTAACCCAAAAAATAAAATTATATCACCATTTACTCACCCTCAAGTGTGTCCAAACCTTTATGAGATTCTTTAAATCTTAAGAAGATATTTTGAAGAAAGCTGAAAACCTGTAACCACTGACTTCCTTGGTATTTGTTTTTCCTACTATGAAAGTCAGTGGTTACAGGTTTTCAGCTTTCTTCAAAATATCTTCTTAAGATTTAAAGAATCTCATAAAGGTTTGGACACACTTGAGGGTGAGTAAATGGCAAATAAATGTTTGGGTGAACTATCTGTTTTATTGATAAGCAATCACATCTTTTCTTCTTCTCTTCTTAGGATATTTCGCTAATGACCTTAAGCCTGTTGAAGATCCAAGCATGAGTATCATCCAGGACAAGCTAGGCAATGAGTTTTTACGGAACGGGGGCATGGACCCCAACTACACCCCAAGCATGATCATGTTCAGCCATTTACCTCCAGTGACCAGCTTCACGCGCTTAACTTCACAGACCTCTATGGCGGATTTGCCCCAGGAGATGATCTTGAAGAAGGAGCGTGACTCTCCTGAACATGGTGGTGGCTTTCTCCACAGTATGGGTATTAAGCAGGAGAAGCTCAACGAGTTGGACTACCACCTCCCAATGTACACAACAGGAATCGGGACAGCAGGAGGAAAAAACACTGATATGTTGGACATGTCGCTTGGCAACCATCAAAATATGCTTTTGCATGACCTAAGCCTTAGCAACGTAAGTGAACATGAAGGATGGATGAGTTATCAATGTATGGTGTCCTCAGTATTGTAGTGTCGTTGCTGTTTTTTTTATTATTATTATTAGTTTTTTTTTTTTTTTGTGTGTGTGTGTGTAAAGCCATTTTTTTGTGCTTCATTAGCAGTTCTCTGGAAGACTGGGGAAAGACCCAAAAGAATCTGGGCCTAGAAGAGGAAAGAGAACAAATGGAGAAGGACCAGAGGGGAAAGCCAGAAGGAAACAAGGGGACTCGGGAAAGGTTTATTTGCCTTTTTAATTGAATCTTAATCTGATTTTTTTTTTTTTTTTTTTTTTCAGATTGAATCTGAAAACAAATTCAAGGTCTTGTAAAGTTTTTGAAAATAATCATGCATACATGGAAGTGATTTGAATATGTTTTGTTTTCCAAAAAAAATATTATTCCTTCTGGTCTGCTTTTGTTTTGTTTTTTGCTAGTACTTTGTGGCCTATGCATACTAGCTTGCTTTATGTTAGTTACACATGTTTACGCATTACGTTAAGTATTTCCAATGTAAAATACTTTTTGCCATACAATGGTACCTCAAGGTTTAGGGGACCTCTTGTCAAAAATATTGTATTAACTGTTTATCCAATCATGTTTGTTTCTGTCCTCATGGTAATGTCTAAATACAATATGGCAATGTACAGCAGTGCTTGTGTTCATTCATTCATTCATTTGGCTTAGTCCTTTAATTATCAGAGGTCATCACGGCAGAACAAACCGCCAACTATTCCAGCATATGTTTTACACACCGGATTCCCTTCCAGCCGCAACCCAGTACTGGGAACAGTGCTTGTGTTTTTAGTGCTAAGTAAAACATTTGTGATAATCTGTTGCTCAAAGTATTTAATATAATTTGTAACTGATTTGCTTGTTAAGATGATGTAAACCCATGAGTCAAGAAAAGCTTTAAAAAATGTTCATGTCAGAATAATAATAATAATAATGCAAAAGTCATTATCAGATAATTTTAGAACACAGCATAGGATGTTCTTCAGTTTTATGAAAAACAGAAATACGACATAGAATATCAGATCTTTCATATGGGCAAAAAAAACAACAAAAAACATTTGCGCATAATTGTTTGACAAATGAAAACTCTAAAAATGTATCCTGCAAGGTAAACGATGTAAGCACTTTGTAATCAATGTTATGCGTTGTTAAATGCTTGTAGCAGGTTTTTAGTCACCTGTTTGTCAAATGTTTGCCATGTTTTGACAATAAGGAGTTTAATACCACAATTAACTGTCAAATTTGTGCATGTTTTACTCAGAAGCAAAATTCTATCTTGAAACATGCAAGAAAAGAAAAAAAAGATTTGGAATGATATAAAGAGTATATTGATTTGAAAGTGTATCTTTTTTGGGGGGAACTATTGCTTGGCACAAAATTTTGTTTTAATAGTTTTTTTTTTTTGTCTAATCTCTGTTTTTAGACACTTATGCTGGATGGGGATGCTGGCCCCCTCTCTCCCAGCTCTAAACCGCACATATGCGAGCACTGCAATGCAGCCTTCCGCAGTTCCTATCATTTGCGCAGACATGTGCTTATTCATACAGGTGAGCATGCATATAACTGGCAACATCATTATAGCAGAGTCATACTTGAGCAGCATTCAAAGGTTATTGCTGCTTACCAACATTAATGTGGAAAAATGGATTTGCTCTTTATTGTACAGGTGAGAGGCCTTTCAGATGCAGTCAGTGTAATATGAGCTTCATACAGAAGTATCTACTGCAACGGCACGAGAAAATCCACAGCGGTAAGTCTGTTTACTCTTGTCTTATACTTGTCACTGGCAAAAATTAAAATGGTGCTAATGTATATACATATTTTACATTTACCAGGGGAGAAACCATTTAGCTGTGACCAGTGTAACATGCGCTTTATTCAGAAGTACCACATGGAGAGACACAAAAGGACACACAGTGGAGAAAAGCCATATAAATGTGACACATGTCTACAGGTAATGGATGATTCTCATCTACTTTCAGTAGTAAAAGTAATACAGAAAACTTCTTTTGACTAAAGGCGGGCATAGATGGTCTGATTTTTGCTGTTGTATGAACTTTCACCATCGGGAGAAGTCTTCTGGTAATTTTTGATGCTTATAGGATCATGACTGTACTGTGTTAGAGAAACTTTTGAAGCGAAACTCGTAAGCTGCACGGCTTGTTTTTAAACATGTGAAAATGCATGTTTTGTGTATATTCACGGCTTGTATCACTAACTGTTATGAGAGAGAGACAGAGTGTGAGGCAACGAAAGAAATGTTTTCCTCTGCCTATGCTTTTAACGTGGCATTTCATGTGATTGCTTTGAAATTTGCATTGCCATAATATTGTGTTGTATATAACTGCATCTGAATGCTTTTCACAAATTCAGTCATGACATGAGCATGGGCATACAATATTGCAACCATCAGAATTTACAACGTTGACTCTTGCTTTAAAATAAAGGTTTTAAAGTTACCTGACAATGAGGAGGATTCAAATACTGATAAGAAATGAAATGGTTTTGTTAATGTATATATGTAATTATTATTATTATTATTATTATTTTTATGAAGAAGCCAAGCTACTCAAAGGATATTAAAACAGAGATCCTAGAGCTGTATTATAATTTTTTTCATATGTCAGTTTACATATCTTTGAATAAATGCACTGAGTAGAATTTATTGAAGCAATTTTTTTTTTTTGTGCTGTAGTATTTCTCACGGACTGATCGGTTACTGAAGCACAAGAGAACCTGTGGAGAAGCCATAAAGAAAGGTCTGGACCCAGGAATGCTGGACCTTGGAGATGAGGACATGGGTCAAAGCAGCTACTTACTCGCTCAGGGAAACACCAGCGGCCCGCCACGCAAGAAGGGCAAATCAAAAAGTGGCAATGATGGAGGAGAGCGGCGAAGGAAGAAAGGAGCTG
Source organism: Danio jaintianensis (assembly GCA_903798115.1). NCBI lineage: Eukaryota > Metazoa > Chordata > Actinopteri > Cypriniformes > Danionidae > Danio > Danio jaintianensis. The sequence continues at coordinate 336,152 of CAIGQV010017323.1, read as the reverse complement.
CTGGAGGAGGAGGAGTGCGGATGGCAAGAGATGACTACACCTTGGACATCCCCAGTGGATCAGGGGCATCTTCAGGGGCTCTTGCTGAGGCAAGCATGGATAACCAGCATGCTGGACGCACACCCAAGAATCTCTTTAAAAAAGGGAACCGCAAGGGAATGGACAAATGTTCCGTTTCTATTGAGGAGGCCAGTCATGAGCAGAAACTGCTGACACAAAAGTCAAGCTCTATGGATATGTCTGGAGCAGGAAGTATGGATGGTCTCGGCCTACTTCAAAACTCTGGTGGCACCAAACAAGGAGGCAACAGCAGCAACTATGACGATGCCATGCAGTTTTTGAAAAAGAGACGGTATCTGCATGCTGCCAACAGCAATGCCACTGCTGACTTCAGCTCCGTCCACCTTCCGCAGCCAACAGTCATTCAAGGTGGAATCGGAGAACCTACGCTGGCCTTGCTTGACACGTCACCTTTGGTAAGTGTTGACAAGCATGACAAATCGGGCATCCCAGATGAGGTGCTGCAGAGCCTGTTGGACCACTACAGCCACAAAAGCTCTCATCATGACGTGACATTTGATCTGCAAGATTCGCACCATGTGGAATTGCAGCCTGCCACTGCCACCTCTGATCTAGGTCCGGATGAGGGATCTCCTGGCTCTGGAGACAAGAGTGGGATGATGAACGAGTACTCCAAGTTCTTGCTTCAGACACTGGAGAGAACCAGCCACAGCAGCAGTTTCATTTTGGGCCCTTCGGGAACCTTCCCAAGCCTCATGTCTTCTAGCAGTAGCCCTGCAAGCACACTCTACACCACCTCTCCATTGGAGTGTGGATTTGTACAGCCTGTTTCCTCCCCTCTTGCTCCAACCTCTTCAACTTCCCTAAGCAAGTCTCATTTTGGAATGCTGGTAGGTTCTCCATCACCATCTCATGCTTCACCATCCTCCCAGCAGGCTTTTCATCTCAGCAGTCTGGAGCCAACTCCTCACCAGCAGCTTACCCCATCTCAAGAGCTCACTGACCAGCTGGAGAAGCAGCACTCGCCAGCGTATTCTCTCACAAGTCAAGAGCTGAGCAATGGTGGCCAGAAAGACCAGCAGACCAAGAATGGCAGATCTTCGGTCAATGGCAGCAACAATGGCAATGTCCCCAGCGGGGGCTCATCGAATGGCTCAGTCTATTCTGACCTCACTGCTCTGGAGTCATCTAAGGAGGTCACCTATCAGATAGAGAATTTCGCCCAAGCCTTTGGCTCACAGTTCAAGTCTGGTCGGCGAACTCCGCTAGGTTACGGCGGCGACCCACGAGTGGGTGTTGTGGAGGTTGACCACAGAATACAGCGGACTCCCGTGTCTGAATTCTCAGGGTATACTAGTCTGTTAGCAGATGTCAGCGAGCCAGCTAGCTCAGGATCCAAAACTCCCACAAGCCAAAGCTACAGGTAAAGGTTAAGGGACTCGCCTGACCCTGTTCTGTGGGACGTGGACTGTCTCCCAATGCTTCCCACTCCTTGCTGAGTAGAACTTTAATTATTACACTGCCATTAAATGTCGATAGCAGACATTACCAGGGAAGGTCTACAAGACCTCAAATGCAATTTTTCATGTTCTTCTTTTTAATGTGTTTTAGACATTTTGTTTTATGAGTGTAGTGTATGTAAGATTAGATTCAAACAAAAAATTCCAGCAAAATTAGATGCTAGTTGAAGGACTTTTTCAGAAACCGTGTATGTCTTAGCATTCATAGTCCAATTGTAAGATTAAGTTAATTAAAGTGGATTTACAATAATAACACGTCAGGGATAGGCCCAGTATTCAATGGCAAAAAAAGTATTGTCTGTTACAATGATCTAAAGTATTACTCAGGTAAAAGCAGTAAGCAGGTTTTTTTTTATTTTTTGTAACAAAGTGCACTAGCACTCTTTCTTGCAGGTGTACCTTCGAAATAACAGTGAAGCTTTTTGTTTTCAAAATTCCTTGAGGTAAAAGATTAAGCCAATCGGGAATCTGTGTGTTCAGTGATATGACGCTGGTGACTATTTCCACCTGATGGTACTTTTTATATCAATGTGAAAACACTTTCATCCCTAAGGGCCATGCTTAAAACACACTCACACAAAACATGCCGGTAGCCAGATAGAAGTGTTTTAACGTATGTAGATATTTATTTGTAGCTACATGGAACAGCAGAACATTTTCTCAGGGTCAGCAGTCATTTCCCCCCCCTTTAAACTGTACTCCTTGTCAGCTGACATCACTTTGATCTCTCAAGGAATCAAATAAGCACTTTTATAAACCACTGAAAGCAAGAATTCAGATTCAGGACACGCAAAAACTATTATTTTTGATGAAGCAAACTGTGATTTTTAAGTGGGGGGAGGGAACGGCATGTTTGCCATAACAAAGGGCATTTTTGAATACTCATAGGTTCTATTTTGTTCCTTTAGATGAAAACACTGTTAATGAACGTGAATGCCACTTTTTGTTTTATAATTGTGGACGACTCTGAAGCATGTTTGCTCAATGTCTTCAGGTATCATGACTGTTTTGACTTGGGTTGAGCAGGAACAATTGGAGTCCTACCTCTCATTGTGTAGTTTTGAATTTAATGCTTGACAAAATTGTACGCTTTTCTTTTAAGTTGTTGCAAGAAAAGTGCTGCAAATAATAAGGACCTAAACCTGTGGTGTTTTTAAATGAGCAGTGAATAAGGGAAAGACTTCATTTTAAAACAAGGTGTTTTCTTCCCAATGCGAATTTGGGCTGCTTCGTCTTCCTGGTTTTGGGCCCGTGCAGCAAGGCCATGTCCCATGTCAGGCATTTTGGTGGTCTTGCCCTATTTTATTTCCCTGGCTTTTATGTAAACCTGTCCCACAGAAATGCCATCGCGGTGATGGTGTAAAGAACAAAGTCTGAATGCTGCACTCCAAACTTGTTCCATGCTTTTATAGAAAAAAAAAAAAAGTGGCTGGAAGAATAGGATTGACCTTAATATACCTCATATCATTGTAAAAAATGAGAAAACCAGGGATGTTTCATGTAGTAGAAATATTGTAGTATGCGTCAGCTTATTGTGTAATCATATAATGCCACCTGTGTTTACAGTTAAACTTGATTTGTTGGATTGTTTTTCTTCTCTGTTGAGCGGTGATGCCAAGCAGTGTTTCATTGTAGAGTAATCCCTAGAATTTCATGATTTGTCTTGTTTTCCCCCATGTTTTTGTTACTTGCCATGTGTTTTGATATGATTTCTAGAGAGATTTTGTTTACAATAATGTACAAAAACACTACAAATGTTTTTGTTTTATTTTTGTTTCTGATATGCATGATATGAAGTTGTTTTTATGGCTTTCCTCTGATGACTATTGCACCAAATGTTTGTAGCATATATGTCCCCAACTTCAGTCTAAATTCTGTCACAGGGCTGTACATGTCAGATGACTTTATAAAGGATTAGGTAAGCCAATAAAAACCTTTTGTTATAAAACAAACCTTTTTTTGTGCATATTTGTCCAGAAAAGTTCAGTGACGTCAGTTAAGAGCAGCTGATGTCTGTGACTGGAAATGTATTGTCAAGCTTTAATGTTTAACTCTGTAATGATGTCCCAGAAGTTATGGGAGTATGTGGAAATTTCGAGTATGCAGGAATGGGAAGTGTTTTTACTCATAATTCAAAAGAAAGCTGATAAATTGTAATTAAAATATTAGTGCTATGTATGACGCACTCTGTTTATTGGCAAAGTATACAAACAACTTAATTCAAGTGTACAAAAGTATTTTAGTCAAAATGTGGTTCCTTTGCTATTTACTATTTAATGTAAATGAAGCACTGGACATTTATTTATGTACATCTTTTACTCTTCATTTTCAGGGGCAATTAGTAGACAAAAAAAAAAACGTTTGTTTTTTTTATGGTGAAAAACTGGCAGCTGTCATTGCCAGAACTTTACCGTTAAAATATGGTAGAAATCATAAAATAATTTTCTAAAATTTACAGTAAACTACTGTATTTCATTAAGTTTTAGCATTATACACCAGTCTTTTGAATTCCAAACATCTACACATCATACCTTTGTTCAACAGACAAAAACAACCATAAGCATGTGGTGATGAGAAAGTCATATGATGAATGATCATATGATCACAAACACCTTTTCCCAGGAGCCGAGAAAGTCTTATTTATAGAAGATCCTCCATGTCATACAACTATTAAACACCATCATGGTAACACACACAAAAATAAAGCAGTGCAATAAAGATTATTTATTGACATTAGATGTAACATAAAACTATAATGTACATAGCTGATGAGAAAAAAGGATTCATAGTAATTTCAACAAAAACGCATAACTACTGTTATGCAGGGAATTCTGGGAAAGTCAATTTATGCTTATAAAACGTATATATTAAGGAAATGTACTGTTACCCAGGTTACGGATTTTTACAGTAGCATTTCTGAAGTTTTTTTCCACAGTCTAAAACTGAAGAATATGGCATTGCCATCTGTGGCTATCAACAAAGAAAATATGAAACTTAAATTGACTGAAAAAAAATTGTGTATCCGTTTTGTACCACCAGATGGCAGCAAAATAGAGCTTATAAAGTGCCCATTGGCTTATTTTTATTTTTGTTCAGCAATAACATGCGTATCAAACTAAATTAGTGACTTAGCATTAATTTATCAAAAATAATATTCCTTTTTTGATGTTGTCAAATGTTCTCTAAATGAGTAATATATCTTAAATGAGTAAACGTCATTCATGTCTTACCAGGTAAGGATTTACTGGGGACCATAAATATTGACAGGGATGTGTCAACAGTCAACTTGGGTCACATTCTTCTGACCCTATGCTGCTAAGCATTTATCAAAGCTACACACATAAGAGTTATGGAAGAAATTAAAAAGAACAATTTTTTTTGTCAAGACCGCTTAAAATATATATTTGACTGGATTTATTAGTATTTGTTTTATTCTGTAAATGTCTGATAATATTTCTTACAAATAAAGATAAAAGATAGAGAGAGAGAGAGAGAGAGAGAGCCTCATGGAATAATTATATGGAAATGAAACAAAATACTTAGGAATTTGTTTTATGAGTTCATGTTACTGGGAAACGAAAAGATTCCTGACCAATTTCCTCAAAAAAAACAACAACGAAAAAAAGTTTTGTTCCGCCAAATCATCTTGTTAATTATTTGCCATCAGATGTAAATATTACAGTCCAGATTGTTCACGTATCTCAGTCAAAACAGAAATGGTGCACAATGAGTTTACATACTTGTCCTTTGTTTGTTATCTGTAAAACAAATGGGTTGGATTTCTGGTATATTGCGCTAGTGACTTAGCAACAAGACCATTTCAATTTCCAGTAAGTCAAACTAACTGCTATGATGTATTGAACTTTGGTCAAATATAGTCTATAAAACAATTTATTTCTTTGCATAATAGCCTTTCATTACATGGCAGATTGGGTATGTGTCTAAGCCAATGGTTTAGTCAACAACAAGATTTACTTTATAAAACCTCACTGATTCAGTTCCATGAAATAATACAAATGTTAAATTATAATGGAGTTGTCAGTTACAGTTCTAATAACTATTTTATTCTTTAATTCTTAAATTGAAAAAAGGGAATTTTTTAGTTGAAATTTCACAAACAGTAGCAATCTAAGTCTTTTAAAGTCAGATAATATGCTCATTCAAAACTTGTTTCTGATATCAGTCTTGTCGGTCAGAATGTATGAAGTCTCATTCAGATGCTTTTTTTCAGTGACTCATCTGGATTGATGTGATAGATCGGATACTCAAAAGAGGGCAAAGTGCAAAGATAATGTATGTTAATAAAACAGTTTAGGATTATGATTCCATCTGACCTATACAATTTATAACACATGCCATTATTTTTAGCAGTAATGATTTTTGGAGTAAGTTTTGTGGTTTTGGGTGGGGCTATATATCTGTATACAGAACCTTGGCAAAATTTGTCGTTGTAATGTCATCACTAGGTATTATTTTAAACTCTGACTGGTTTCTGCCACAGCCTTTTTTTTTGTTTTATAGTTCATATTAATGTTGCCTTTTTCATCCTCTTAAGTATTACATAGAATATACATATAAGAACATACATATTACTTTTTTTCCTGGGAAATTGTAAATAATCAAACCCACAAAAGACTGTTTTGATTTTCGATCTTGAAAAGCATAAAAGTGAACTTTTGCCATTGCTGTAAATGTATTTTCATAAAACTAGTGGCTTATTACCAACCTATTATTAAGATATTGGCACTTGCGATATTTGGCTTAATTTTATCCCTGAATCTAAACCTACCTACCTAGCTTATTGAGAATTTATTAAGGCAAAAGTAATAATTAATGATTTAATAATAGAGAGAATACTTCAAATGTACCATAAAATAACGTGTAACTAAAACCTAGTACCATTATAGGTCTAGTATTCCTAACCAACCTTATTCAAACCGATCTATTGTTTATTCAATAGTTGTAAGAGACCCAGGTTTGGAACAAATGGAGGGTGGTAAACTTTATCACTTTAATAAATAATTTACCTCTTGACAAAACTGCAATATACATTTCTATCTATCTATCTATCTATCTATCTATCTATCTATCTATCTATCTATCTATCTATCTATCTATCTATCTATCTATCTATCTATCTATCTATCTATCTATCT
>CAIGQV010017323.1:309940-326063 GCA_903798115.1 Danio jaintianensis | reverse complement strand
ACTACGACGCAAGGTACTCCCATATTCATATTACAAAATCCCACCAGCATTTACGTTTACATTTACTCATTTAGCAGACGCTTTTACCCAAAGTGATTTACATGATGGAGTAAAAGAAGCACTTCAAATAATCAGAGATGCAGTATATAAATGCTATGACAAGTCTAATTTAATTTGAATTCTTTTTTACCAGCAGGACCAACAAGCACGACTTCTCCTGCCACCACCACCACTGCAACTGGTACAACACAAGATACTCGCATATGCACATTACAAAATCCCACCAGCATTTATGTTTACATTTACTCATTTACCCGAGGTTTTTATCATCATTATCTGTTGCTTATATGGGGCTGGGTTGCATGTACTTGAACAGATCAAAAGATACTTGAACTCCTCCATCTGGAAATGGCAGGCCACCTATTTCCAGTCAAGCACCATGGCCTTAGGTTTTGAGGGCTGATTCACATCCCTGCTGCATCACACTTGGTAGCAAACTGTCCAAGCACATGCTGATGGTCCAGGTCTGATGAAGACAACAGGACAACATCATCTGCAAATAGCAGAGATGAAATCCTGTGGTCCACAAATCAGAGCTCCTCCGGCCCTAGGCTGCACCTAGAAATTCTGTCCATAATAATAACGAACAGAACCAGTGACAAAGGGCAGCCCTGCCAGAGTACAACATGCGCTGGGTACAATTCTGACTTATTGCCGGTAATGTGAACCAAACTCTGCTCTATTCATACAGAGACCGGACAGCCCTTAACAGAGCACCTCCGGACCCATATTCCCAGAGCACCTCTCATAGTATGCCACAAGGGACATGGTCGAATGCCTTCTCCAAGTCCACAAAACACATGTGAACTGATCGGACATACTTACATGAACCTTCAAGTGCCCTAGTGAGGGTATAGAGCTGGTCCAGTATTCTGCAGCCTGGATGAAATTTACATTGCTCTTCCTGAATCCGGTCGTATTTTCCTCTCCAGCACACTGGCGACTTTTTGACTGAGCACCATCCAATCAGATCACTTTGCTCATCAAATCAGAGACTTTTGTTGATGCCAAAGTCTAGGCTAAAATGTCAGGGCGACCAAGCTTTCTTTGTAGCTGCTTCTAAACTTTGGAATGATTTGCCCCTTTCTATTATGGCACCATCTCTGTCTGTTTTTATATCTAAGTTAAAAACTTTTCTGCTTGACAAAGCTTTTGACACATGAATGGGTTTTATTTAATATTTTACTGGCTTTTAAGCAGGTAAAAGTTTTTTGTCTTTGACTTACTCGTTTGTGGTTTTGAGTTATTGTGAAGCACTTTGGTCAACTTGGTTTGTTTTTAATTGTGATATATAAATAAACTGTCATTGTCCTTTTCCAAGGAGGCTGATGAGTGTGATCCCCCTATAGTTGGAACACACCCTTTAGTCCCCCTTTTTAGAAATGAGAACCAACGTTTCAGTTGCCCAGTCCAGAAGAGACAACACTTTGTCTCAATGTCTCCAGCTTCCCTCAGAATCTGGTCAAAATTCTTCAGGAGGTGAGAGTTGAAATTTCCTCTCACATCTGGTTCAGACAGATGTTTGCAGAGGACCCTCACAATATGATTGGACCTGCCGGGTATGTCCAGCATTCTCCTTTGCCAGTAGATTCAACTCATCTCCAGGTAGTGATCAGTTGACAGCTCTGTCACTCTTTTTACCTGAGTGTCCAAGACATCCAGTCGAAGATCAGATGAAACAACTACAAAGTTGATAATCGACCTCTGACCTGGGGTGTCCTGGTTCCAAGTGCAGTAAAGGACACCCTTATGCTCGAACATGGTGTTTGTTATGGACAAACTGTGACTTCCACAGAAGTGCAACAACAAAACATCATTCAGATTCAGATCAGGGAGCCTGGTCGAGTTTTGTGGGATAAAAACCCGGTTACCAGGCACTTGCATGCAAGCTCCAACCCATGGCTCACCAGGTGTTTTCAATACTGAACCTTTTCACAATATTCAAATTTTCTGAGATACTGAATTTGGGGTTTTCATTAGTTGTCATTAAAACTAAATAAATAAACACTTGAAATATATCAGCCTATGTGAAAGGAATGTATTCACTATACAAGTTTCACTTCTTAAATGGAATTAGTGAAATAAGTCTAAGGTTTTTTTTTCTTTTTTTACCAGCAGGCACAACAAACACAGCTCTTACCACTACGACACAAGGTACTCCCATATCCATAGTACAAAATCCCAATCCCAATTATGTTTACATTTACTAATTTAGAAGATGCTTTTATACTAAATGATTTACAAGTGAGGATAAAAAAAGCACTTCAAACTATCGGAGATTAGCAGTATATAAATGCTATGACAAATCTAAGGTTTTCTTTTCTTTTTTACCAGCAGGCACAACAAACACAGCTCCTACCACTACGACACAAGGTACTCCCATATACATAGTACAAAATCTCACCAGCATTTACGTTTACATTTACTCATTTACAGACACTTTTATACAAAGTGTTTTACAAAAAGGGTAAAAGAAACACTTCAAATTATCAGAGTATAACATTATATAAATGCTATGACAAGTCTAAGTTATTATTTTTTTTATATACCAGAAGGCACAACAAGCACAGCTCCTCCCACCACCACTACCACTCCAGCCACTACGACACAAGGTACTCGCATATCCATAGTACAAAATCCCACCAGCAGGCTCAAAGGCTACATTGTAATTTTCTTTCATAGTAAAAAGGCATCCTTAAGGACATAGCATGACACAATTCTCTTACACAGTGTCAATAAATAAAGAACTAAATTAAAGAAGTGCCATAAAGTGGATACTAAGTTCTTTTAGAGTTTCCACATCCACTTATTATAACAAAATTTGAAAAACAAAATTCTTCCAAGAAGACATTCATATGTTTGGGGAGTTGTTGGTAGTATCTTTTTGGGCTCATTTCTATAACAACAAATCTATGATGACTTTATTATTATTTAGTGTGTGATAATGTTTCTCTGCCGGTTAATGTAATCTGTGTTGTGATTTTAGTGATTTTCTTTTTCAAATTCCCATCAAAATAGTGCAAATGTTTGTTCTAAAGTAAGGACTTTTGACAAAAAAAGTGCAAAAGTAATACTTTTTTTAAATGAAATTGTGCTGTTATCTCTATTAAAAACTTAAACCCACAGACTGACTGTAAATTAGCACCTGTCTGTTTTTATATCTAAAGTACTTGATTCAGTATCTTCATACCTTTTAAAGCTGCAACAATTACACATTTCTTAAAGGTCAAGGTTTAGAACAATCAATTCACATATTGTATTTGTTAATCATATTTTATTTAGATAGTTATTTTAGTTAGAGAAAAGTATGTATATAGAGTAGCTAGTTTACTCAAATACATATACATCATATTTGTGGAAAAAGAAATCTATATTCAGTATTCATAAATTGGATATTTCTACCCCTTGAACATGCTAGTCGACTGGTATATGATAGCATCACAGTATTTTAATGAATTAAAAAATAAGGATTAAAAACATTATAACCTTTAGTGTTATCCTGTTAATAACAAATGTAATGGTTTTCAAATAACAATATTTTTAATTATATATATCATAGTACATCTCATCCCACACAAGTCCAAAGACATGTGGTATAGGTGAATTGGGTCAGCTAAATTGTCCGTAGTGTATGTGTGTAAATGAGTGTGTATGGATGTTTCCCAGTGATGGGTTGCAGCTGGAAGGGCATCCGCTGCATGGAACATGTGCTGGATGGGTTGGCGGTTCATTCCGCTGTGGCGGCCCCAGATTGATAAAGGGACTAAGCCGAAAAGAAAACGAATGAATGAATGTAATGAGGGCATTAGAATTGCCACAATTACAAATACATTAACAAATATTAACTATATATATTTACAGAAAATAGTTTAAACTGCTGCTAGACAAGATCTTCTTCTAGTTCCCAAAAGTTAAATGTCTCATTATATTTGTTCATTTTCAAGGTCCCTGTGCATCTAGTCCTTGTATTGGAGGCAGTACCTGTGAAGATCGCTTTGGAGGATCGTTTGCTTGCCACTGTCGGCCTGGGCTATTTTACGAGGAAACGCTTGGCTGCATTCGAAGTATGACTGGCTCCATTTTGAGTCATCAGAACACACAATAATATGTAGAATACAATGCACTCAAACTGCCATTTCCTGTGAGCTAATTCAGCAGTTATGCTTGAAGTACTACAGCTTGAATATTTTTTACAATACACTTCTCTATCATAGAACACATTTACTTATGTTGTATTCTTTTACAATTGCAGCAAAGGTCTTCCCTGGTCATTTAAGATTAAAGAAGGATTTTAATGACAAAATGAAGGACACAACATCTGAAGAGTTTAAAAACACAGCTCATGAAATTGAAGAAGATGTAAGAAATTGAATTTCACTTATGATTTGTTGAGTGTTTCAGTCTCAAAAGACACTATGTTACTACATGTCAGTGTAAAGATCTTTGGTTTTTCCTTTTTTGAATGAGTGATATAAAGTAAAAGTTTCAAATGGTCTACATTGCTTTCTGTATTCTCAACCCAAATACAGCTCAGAAAAGCTTTTGGGGGACAAGATGGCTATATTAATTCCATTGTTTTAAAACTAAGGTAAGTAACATTTATTATAACAGACTATGCATTCATTTTATTTGTGAGTTAACACTTTTGAACAAATTCTTCTTGGGCTACTTCAAGTTTTCTTTTACTCTTTGAATATAAATGGCATAAATGGAATATTGAACAAAAATATTAGTTCAGTCTAAACATTATGATTTAAAGTGAAACAACTGTAATTCAGAGTTTAGCTTCCCAATTAGTTGCATTTGTGATGTATGTGTGATTTAAAAAAAATATATAATCATAATTTTCATTTATCAATTTTTCCAGTGAGGGCAGTATAGTTGCAGAAGTGCAGAACTTCTTTGATTTGTCATCCACTGCCACATCAGATATTGTTGATGAACTCATTGAAGCAGTTGGCGAATTTGAAAGTGTGTCTACAGTTATTTTTTTTTTATTATTGTTTACACAAATATTGAACAATTTAACTTTTTAAAATCATTTAAACATACATTAATAAATTTTAACTCAATTCTCAGGGGTCACTTTGTGTAGTGCTGGTGCTTGTGACAGTAGCTCCACAAAGTGTGATGAACAGCAAGGGGGTGGTGCTGCAACATGCACTTGCTTAGATGGCTACATCAAGTCTACATTCACAGAAGATTCCTGCATTGGTAAGTATTTTAGTTTTTTCATTTTTACATATGGACAACTTTAAAACAAAAGACAAGCTACTAAAGTATGTACTATTGTCCTCCCATCTTTTCAACAGCTTGTCCAAGTGGGGAAAAAGCAGTGGATGGCAAATGTGAAAAGTATGTGCATCATTTTATTTAAGGTTTTTTAATGATTCTACATGAAGATTTCATTATAATAACAGGTTTCATTCAAGTGTAATACAGTACAAGTCAGCATCTAAATGCAAGAGCTTACATGAATACAAGTCATAAAGATCTGTCAGAAAGGTTAAAGGTTTAGTTCACCCCAAAATATGGATGTCCTGAGCCACAAGAAGTTTTTCTAAAAACTCTATAAGGAAAATGTAAGTTTCATGATCAGAGGCACAAAAAAAAAGATTAATCTGGATGACTCCAATATAAAATTTCTTAGCTTCACATCATTCCACATCAATAAAAAATATTTTATTCATCTTTGCAACACAAAAGGGTATATTATTTGAGATATCAGAGGGATTTATTTCATATCTTTTTATGAAACCTGAAACTCTTCAGAATGTTTGTAAAGAGATCAAAAGTTTAATCCCAAGACTTTTTAAATTAAAATATTAACATTGATTAAACCATACCTGCTTAATGCATGAGACAAACCTTACCAGCTCTACCGTTTCTGTGATCAAATTTAAATGTGACCTTGGACCACAAAACCATGTTATGTTGCACTGGTATATTTTTAGCAATAACAAAGGAAATCATCAGAATTCATGAGAAAATTCAGTTATTAGCCAAAAACATTGGAATAATAAGTAAAGTGTCACACCCTCTGCACGTTCCCTCAGTCCCAGTCACCACTCACAATCACCGTCCACCACACACCACACCCGTGAACAATCACCAGAGTTCTAATCACCCACACCTGCAATCACCCACTCCCTATATATACTCAGCTTTCTTGATATTCTCCCTGTTGCGCCGATCTCTCCTGTGCTCCTTCGAGGCTTGCTTTCTGTATCTGTGGATGCAAATGACCGATTAAGGGAAGTGACTTTTGTTACATTGGTGATTGCACTGAACTTGAACTTACCGCTTGGATGAACGTGTGAGAGCCTTCAACCAGTTGCACCGCTCACCTGTTTACCCACTGTTTATACTTGCTCCACAATAAATACTCACGAAGTAATCCCTGCCTTCTCTCCTTTGTGTGTGAGCATGACATAAATATGTTCCATGAATATATTTTGTACATTTCCTATCATAAATATGTAAAAAAACAACTTTTGATTATTCATTTAGACAGCTTTAAACACAATTTTCTCAGTTTTTTGTTTTTTAGAACATTCAGATTCCATAAAGTTAAATCTCGACCAAAACTGTCCTATCCTTACAAAGTATGCATCAATGGGAAGCATATTTATGCAGCTTTCAGATTGGTTATGACACTTTATGATTGGTTTTGTGGTCCAGAATCACAAATGCTTTAAATCCTCAAACCTAAATCTCCCCAATGTACACTGTAAAAATATCCATAAATAAGCAGATTTCCATATTTTATGATTCATGTTTTTATTTTTTCCTGTTTATTTTCGCTTTAGAATTGCATTATGGGACCTGATCTTTCTTCCAATTTTTAATCTTGAAAAGTTCCAAAAAGTTACTTTTATTGTCATTTTTAATAGTTTAAAATGACATTGTCTGGGTTGGTGTTGTATGTTATGGTACAAAAATTGTTACTTTTAATAAACTGCCAGTTCATTTTGTTATTTTACAGACTTAATTCACTATATATTATTTCAAACTACTAAAATGTCAATAAAAGTCTGTTAAACTGTAGAGTTGAATTTTCAACATAAAAAGCTGACAGAGCAGAAATCAAAGTCCTATAATGCAATTCACAACTGTAAATAAACGGAAAACACAATAACAAAATATGGAAACTGTTAATTAACAGATTATTTTTATAGTGTATAAAGCGATCATGTCATGTTCTCAGCTCATAGGGATTTTTAAAATATATATATTTTATGAACACCCAATAAAGAGATTTAAATAAAAAAAAAATGATTTGATTAAAAATATATTTTTGGGCTAAGGAAAATACATTTTTCAGGGGTTTGGAATGACTTCTCAATTTTTCATTCAGAATTTCCATTTTGGGGTGAACTAACTTTTAGATACAAAAAAATCTGCCTGTATTTACTTTGCATGACATTTAAATGTAATATGTGTTGTTTTTGATTGTGTCACAAATAGTTTTATTTTTTTATTTTAGTTGTCCATTTGGCTTTGCTGGATTTAACTGCGATGATCGTAAGTCAGCCATCCACTATCACCTGAATAAAGCTCTTCTCTATTGTTCTAGTAGTTTGAGGAACATTCATGAATCAGTGTGTAATGCAAATTTTTATTACAGCGAATCTTTTGGTTGTGGTTGTGGTGTCTGCTGTGTTGGGTTCATTGCTGATTGTCTTCATGGTGTCCCTGATAGTTGTAAGCTGCAGGTGGGAGTCAAGCACACATTTTCTAGGTCTATTTTCACAAACATTCCATGGCTATAACTCTTCTTCTTGTCTGTGCGTCCATTTTCAACTGTAGGAATCAAAAGGGAAGTTCCTCACCCGAGGTAGACTTTAGCTCAAGCTACGGCAATAAGGATTTGCATAAACCTACAGGAGTTCCCAGGATCCCTCGGGCCAACCCTGAGTCCAACTGGAAGTCTAACAATTTGGAGATGACCAATAGTGACAGTAATCATAGCCTGGTGACCAGAGATCGCCCAGAAAGCAAAGGGGTAACACTATATTAAAACACTACTCAAAAGCCACATGAAATTTAGTGCTAACTCTCTTCCAGCCTAACCAGCAAGCATTTATTATGTGTTTAATAGATTTCTAAACATAGGCTAAACAAGTTTATCTGACAAAATTTGACTTTTGATGTGTTGATTATTGAACTTGTTGTTAGACGTCTATAACTTTTCACTGACAGCCCAGATATAGCCTTGTTTTAATCAAGATGTGTTTAGACATCTATGTTGGGTTTGATCCAAGTGATAAAAACTTCCTTAATATCTGCAAGTGTTTCTAAACATAATTTGTGTTTTTGTAGCTCTATCATGAATATGAAGAGGCACCGAGTTACAGGAATCAAGTTCCCCCAGCATATTCCGGTTACTCTGCTGCGAGAGGGATGGATAACGGCGGTGTCCAAAACCCATACTTCCGACAAGATGATGACAGAATGCACAGATATTAATAATATTGGACCTGGAATACAATTGGATGATTTTGTCTTCATCTTCATGTATACTAAATGACATTATTTAATTTAAAAAAATAATACATTTTAAAAGTTTGTAATGAAATGAATTATAAGCACAAACAGTCATTGCAATCTTAAATACAACTTTTTTTCCAGCTAATGAATTAGCTTATGGGCTTCACTCTTGATACAAACTTTTGCTTTAAAGTATTTAGAGAAAATGTCTCATTAACTGTTGAATGGAAGCTCTTTACCAACTTACAAACATAAAATCAGTTTTATGTTTCCTAAAACACACCCATGTATAAAATTAAACGGTAAAGTGAGTAGCTAAGTTTGATATGTGAATATTTGTATTTATGACATTTTTTGGGCGTGTGTTTAGTGTTGTTATTGCTTGGGCTGGAACTCAGGTGTACATAAAAAAAAATCTTAAATCATTTGAGATATTCAAGCTGATGATTACATTTTCAAACTGTAACCATTTGAAGTATTATGTGATGTTATGACAATTCAGTTGAAGTATTTTATTATAAATGAAAGAAATAAAATAAAAACAATATGATTTTTTTAAATAACAAAGTTATGAGAGAGTTTTTAAATAATATTTCCAAAGGTTATTTATCTTATTTTCAAGTCTTTTATTTCTGTTTGTCATCACATATTAAGCAACTCTTAAAATAGTAAAAATATCAAGGGAAACAAGGTAATAAGATGAAAAAATGGTAATAAGATAAATATACAGTTGAAGTCAGAATTATTAGCCCCCCTTTAATTTTTTTTTTCTTTTTTAAATATTTCCCAAATGATGTTTAACAGAGCAAGGAAATTTTCACAGTATGTCTGATAAAAAAAAAAAATTCTGGAGAAAGTTTTATTTGTTTTATTTCGACTAGAATAAAAGCAGTTTTTAAGGTAAAAATGATTAGCCCCATTTAAGCTATATATATTTTTTGATAGTCTACAGAACAAACCATTATTATACAATAACTTACCTAATTACCCTAACCTGCCTAGTTAAGACTTTAAATGTCACTTTAGGCTGTATAGAAGTGTCTTGAAAAATATCTAGTAAAATATTATTTACTGTCATCATGGAAAAGATAAAAGAAATCAGTTATTAGAAATTAGTTATTGAAACTATTATATTTAGAAATGTGTTGAAAAAATCTTCTCTCTGTTAAACAGAAATTGGGGAAAAAATTTAACGGGGGCTAATAATTCAGGGGGGCTAATAATTCTGACTTCAACTGTATATCTTATTGCTAACTGTATATCTTATTGCTTAATGCTAACCACTGGGCCACCGTGCCACCCATCTAGGAAAGGAGGAGGAGTTGGGGTGGGAGGGGGGATTCTTCAAGATGAAGATGGCTGTGGTATGGAACTTTTTTATGTATTTATAGTGTCTTAGGAATCGTCTGATTGGTGAATCATGAATGGCTAATGCAGGACCAGCTGTGTTCAATCATAAGCACGTGATCCTCTCGAAATTAGTTTAAAAATAAACTTCACTTTGTGAAAATAAATTTAATATTTAAGAATATTCAAAAACCAGCTGAAAGACAGATTCAGATTACCCACCTATGAAATGAGTCAGATGTAACCGTTAATATTTGTGAAGTCTTTTCTAGGAACAATGAAAATTAACTAATCAGGGTTTAGGGTCCAGTTTCTTTTTTTAATTTAACACACCTGAAAATAAACAATATGGCTATTGTGTTTTAAATGATGGGTTCCACTTCCATTTTGGGGAACTTCCAATTAAAAGAACTAAAACAAATCACTTCAAATAATATGGTAGCAAAACAAATAATCCATAATCATAGTGAAAACTTAGTGAGAGGTATGTTTGGCTTTGTAATTTATTTTTATCCTTTATATTCTTATATTTAAATAATGTTACACTAAGCATTTTATCATGACATTAGTATCACATGCATATCTGTATCCGGAAAGTCAATTCAATAAATGAACTGTGAGGAGGATAATGCCATCTCATCATACCCAGTTCTATAAAACAATTGTTCACTTTATTTTAATGTACAATTTTCGCTATTACTAAAACATTAACTATGACTTTTTGCTCAATAAACTCCTAATTTGCTATCTAGTTTGGGTTTAGGTATATTAGAGATGTAGATCAAGATCATGTAGAATATGAGCTGCTGAACTTACAGTATAACAGGACATGGTGGCGCTCCGGCACAAAACGGTCTAGTTGAGCAGGTGAATTTCATTTCTAATAGTATCTGGCTGCATACTTGCACATACTTGCTTTGTAGTAGAAGAAGTTAAACAGAAGGGGAAAACCTTAAAGGGGTGGTCCACTACGATATCATATTTTAAACTTTAGTTCATGTGTAAACATTAATAACATCTCTGAATGTAAGACGCTCAAAATTCAGTGCAAAGGGAGACATTGGCTTTTACAGAGTTAGCTTAGCAAAGCCTACAGCGAACAAAGTTTGGGGACTACAAAAAAAATACATCCGGGTTAATGAGATCATAAACCCTTCAGGTTACGTGCATACACCCCCTGCAGCGAAGGGGCGTGGCCAGAGGCGCTGTAATGTTTATATTTTTTATTGATTAAACAGGGGACGACGCGGTGGCGCAGTGGGTAGCACAATCTCCTCACAGCAAGAAGGTCGCTGGTTCGAGCCTCGGCTGGGTACGTTGGCATTTCTGTGTGGAGTTTGCATGTTCGCGTGGGTTTCCTCCAGGTGCTCCGGTTTCCCCCACAAGTCCAAAGACAAAGTGGTATAGGTGAATTGGGTAAGCTAAATTGGCCATAGTGTATGTGTGTGAATGAGTGTGTCTGGGTGTTTCCCAGTGATGGGTTGCGGCTGGAAGGGCATCAGCTGTGTAAAACATATGCTGGATAAGTTGGCAGTTCATTCCGCTGTGGCGACCCCTGATTAATAAAGGGACTAGGCCGAAAAGAAAATTAATAAATTTATTAAACGGGAGTACAGAATTATACATAAAACAGTATACAAGAGAATTAACAACAAAAATGTTTCATGTACATTAAGTATTTTTTTCAGCAGTTGGGATGTCTTAATAGCTTTGGTATTACTCTGTATAGAAGTCAGGGAACCATACAAATGTTTTAGATCAATGAAAAATAGTTTACAATTTGGTACAGTAAGCATACATTTTGTTTTGTGGATGTGGTACTTTCCAAGTAACATAAGAATTTTTGTTATTTTGTCCATTTCCTATAATCCAGAGTTGCAATCCATAAATAAAACCATTTTATAAGTTATACTGATAAATTTTTCATACACTTAAGTAATAAGGACACTTTTAAGGACCGTTTTGTGTAACTGCAATTGAAAAATAAATGAAAAATTGTTTCCAGCTCCATTTTACAAAAGGTGATACGCAAGACTGAAAAACCTTCCTTAAACTTACTAATAAAATCATTGCATGGATAATATCTATGTAATATTTAAAAATTAGTTTCTTTTACTTTATTAGGAATTATGCATTTTTTAATATCTGACCAGATTTTTTGGGGAAAAAAGAATAAAAAAGAATGCTTGTTTCCATTTAACCATTGCTATTGGAAGAACACTTTTATCTGCAGCTAGGATTTTCCTGATATAATTGTTATTAAAAAATGTTATCCATGATAGAAAGGCCCTTAATAGTAAACTCTGCATTTTTAATAAAGTGAAGTTTTTTTGGGAGATACAATTGTAAGATTTTTAGATATACAGATACTTTGATGTCTTTGAATCTACCAAGCATGGGCTGGCTGGCTTCACACCCCACCAGGTGGCAATGCGAGAAAGTTCACTCATCCCCTTTCCCTCATTTACATTTGAAGCATCATTTTACATTTGAAGCATCCCTTCTGTTCGCTCACCCCCCTATTCATCCAACTCACACAGAATGGTCATCCCAAAAGATGAATGTTTTATATCAGTCCAAGTGACTTTATCATGTTTGATATCATTAAAAATGTCTCAGTGCGAATGGTACAATGGTCTCATTCTCTCGCAAATAGATATAATCGAAATAATAGATATATAACTTCTGGTATCTTTTGACCCACTCCTAAGGGTGTGCCTTTACCTAGGGGGCTTCCATCCAAAATTACCATTTGTTCCCTATAGGCAGTAACTCGTCAGATCTCTTCAGATGCCACTAAATGCAAATGCCTATTGTTGTTCCACACACCCCTCTTTGAAGGGGATTCTTGGTCTGTCTATATAGGGAAAAGTGTCTAAAAGTTCGGCGCGATTCTGTAACCAAAACAGCCCATAGTATAGAGCTATCATGCCCTATGCTATGTACTTTATGAAAACAGGTATGCATCTTTTAATCTTAGACCTATCTTTGAGTATTTGATGTCTTGTATTGATTGTTTATGAATTGACTGAATAATTGGCATAATACATATTTACCTGTCTATTAAATTGTTATGTTTGAACATATTCTGCTTACTGTGTAATTATTCATTTTAGTAGATTACGCTGTATCCTTGCTTCCGCACTTCCTGCGTCAGGTCAGTAGACGGACTAAAGTCCAGTTGAGATGGAGCATTGGCACACTAACTGTATTTTAGGGATCCGACTGACACTTGGTATGGATTCATGTGTACTTAGATGGAAAAGGAGTTATTTCTGCTAGGGCAACAAGGTGTTGCACGACTAACCTAGATGTGGTGCCTGACCTTTGTTTGAAAGTAATGTTGTTCTATATTAAGTGTGATGGGAAGCCATGATCTTGGCTAAACCAATATTATAGAGAACAGTAGTCGGTTACGTCTATAATAATGGCCTTGAACTCTGATTGGAAACGATATTATTTTACTCACGGTGTACATCTATGGGGACTAGTAAAAAATACTTTAGAATGAGCAAGCATGGGAGCGGCCATCTAAAAGTATTAGTCAATTACTTCTGTTTGATATTCAAGACTGACGAGAGTGTGACCGTGAGGGACGCCTTCGGCCGAGGCGATTTCTCTGAGCGACATGAGCACCCGAATGAAGGAATGTATTAATTACGAGTAAAGACAAAAGGTTCAAACATTTACCTAAATTCTTTCCAAATTAACAAACCGTAAAAAGCATCTTATATTATTTATGATTGGAGTCAGATAAAAAGAAAGATAAATATATTAATATTCTAAACCACCTCATACTAAAATTGGAGTCAGATATGAGTTAAATTTAAAATAAATCAACATTGTACACTGGAAAGACTGAACAGGCAGTAAACCTTCATCCACCAGTAGACACCGTCGTTGGACTAACTGGCTGGACCTTACACAATGAACTAATTTTTTGTATTCATTCAAAATAATTTTTAAAACCAAAAGTGTTAATAAATTCACTGTAATTATATAAATCCTACATTATTTATTAAAACTGTAACAAAAATTAATCCTTTTTTAACATAATCATTCCAAAATATGGACTTGTTTTTGAATAAAATATATTGATTGTTCCAAATAATACATGAGTGGGGGAAAAGCTATGCTTATAAATCAAATATAAATTTCCATGTGTTCAAGGCTTGTTTATGAAAATTTGACATTTTAATAGGAATTTTAGAACAGGTGTTACGTTCCCTTAATTCTGTCTAGGGGAACACAGGTACGCAACAGAATGTTAGTGGAGTTTTGTGTGTGTGTGTCAGCAATGAGGTCCCATGAGCAACCTCCCAAAGGACTAAACCAGGGGTCACCAAACTCGGTCCTGGAGGGCCGGTGTCCTGCAGATTTTAGCTCCAACCCTAATCAAACACACCTGAAGCCGCTAATCAAGCTCTTACTAGGTATACTAGAAACTTCCAGGCAGGTGTGTTGAGGCAAGTTGGAGCTAAACCCTGCAGGGACACCGGCCCTCCAGGACTGAGTTTGGTGACCCCTGGACTAAACAAAAGAAAATGCAACTTGAATAAAGATTAGTAAAAAATTTATTCAATGATTAAGGGAGGGTTTCAAGAAAGCTTCAAGAGGGAGTTCAAGCCAAAACAAAAAACAAAAAGTTATCTAACTAATAGAAAGGGAAGAACTAAATAATCTATCAAAGAAAAGAAAATTACATCAAAAATACCCTCACTCCCTTACTAACATAAACAGGAGAAAACAGTTACAAAAAGAAAAATGGCACCCCTTCTCTACTAACCCAATCACAAATTAACAAAAAGTTTAAAAAAAAGGCAATAACAAAGTAGTATTGAAAAATCTAAAGTAAACTCACAACTGAACAGCGTTACTGAGGCAAAAACTACAAAAGATGGGCAACAGCAAACAGAACTTAAACAAATTAAAGTTCCTAATCAACAGATAATGCTTTAAAAGGATCAAAAGAAAAATGTAAAGCCTCACAAAAGAGCCTACACACACACATACACACTGTTCTAGTGGAGACATGCTGCTTAAATGCCCACAGCTCTTCTCATCCTCCAATCAGTGAGCAGTTTGTAAGTGGCAACAGGTGATGGTCATTATCTCCTACTAGAGTAGAGCAGAGAAATAAAGAAAGGAAATACAAATCAGAAGCAAAATACGTCCTGGGACGTAACATATTCATCACACACACACACACACACACACACACACACACACACACACACACACACACACACACACACACACACACACACACACACACACACACAAAAAAGATTACCACATTGTAATTTTTTTTTTTTTAAGAATAAACAACTGGGGCAATTTGGTTCTCAGATTCTGCCTTCTGGATAAAGCATCAGCTACTACATTATCAACTCCCTTCTTATGCCGAATCTCAATATTGTACTCCTGCATAATGAGAGACCACCGCATTAGACGCTGATTAGCATTTGACATTCTCATTAGAAACACCAAGTGGTTGTGGTTGGTGTAAACTATAATTGTACTAGGACTTCCACCCAAATACACCTCAAAATGCTGAAGGGCTAGTAAAAAAGCCAATGCTTCTTTCTCAATTGTACTATAGTTTTGTTGGGTCTTAGAAAACTTCTTTGAGAAAAAAGATACAGGATGCTCGATTCCAGCTTGATCTTCTTGTAGAAGTACTGCCCCAGCTCCGGTAGCACTGGCATCAACCTGCAACTGGAAAGGTAATGCAAAACTGGGAGCAGAGAGTACAGGAGCAGAGCAAATAAGATCTTTGGCAGTGTTAAAAGCACTCATACATTCTGAACTCCACACAAACTTCCTAGATGTACTTAGAAGATCTGTCAAGGGTGAAACAATAGCAGCAAAGTTTCTACAAAAGCCCCGATAGTATCCAGCCATTCCTAAGAAACTTAGCAACTCACGTTTGTTAGTTGGAATAGGAAATTCAATAATTGCACAAACCTTGGCCTCTACAGGTCGCACGTTACCTTGTCCAACACATTTACCAAGATATGTGATGACAGCCTTAGCAAATTCACACTTGGCTAGATTTAAAGTTAAAGCAGCATCAGCCAAGCACCACATCTAGCTTTGCCAAATGGTCTTCCCATGAGTTGGAGTACACAACTATGTCATCCAAATACACTTCACAATCAGTTACTCCATACAGTACTCTATGGGGCAGTCGTGGCCTGGTGGTTAGAGTGTTGGACTCGTGATC
>CAIGQV010017323.1:230946-309540 GCA_903798115.1 Danio jaintianensis | reverse complement strand
TGGGACACCATACTTGGCCACACTACACTTCACTTCACTTCACTGTTCATAAGCCTCTGGAAGGTGGAAGGTGCATTAAGCATTCCAAAAGCCATGACAGTGTACTGTAGAAAGTCATCAGGTGTCACAAATGCAGATACTTCTGAGGCACAAGGAGATAATGGAACTTGCCAATACCCTTTAAGCAAGTCTAACTTTGTGACATACTGAGCACTTCCAACACAGTCCACACAATCTTCCATTCTTGGAAGTGGAAATTAATCTGGTTTAGTCACCACATTGATCTTACGATAATCAGTACAAAATCTATAGGTAGAGTCAGATTTAGGTACCAGTATACATGGTGAACTCCACAGACTTTGACTAGGTATGGCAAGACCATGGTCAAGTAAATACTGGACCTCAGATTTCATGATATCATGTTTTTTTGGATTTACCCGATAACGATGTTGCTTAATGTGTTGGCTGTCTCCTACATCAATATCATGGCATATTACTGTAGTTTGTGATGGAATGTCAGCAAAAGGTTTTAGATATTTACCAATTAAGGTACTCAAAGCTTTAGACTGACCTGCAGACAAGTGAGAGAGATGGGATGTTAAATTTCCCAGAACAACAGAGTTCTGCAATTGAGCACACAAAATCTGAGCATCTTTTACCACTAACACATCTTCCTCAGGGCAGTATGATGGTGGCACAACTACAGTGGACACAGACAATGGTTTATCAACACAATTGTCTTGAGTCACGTTACGTGCAGCTCTTGCAATCTCACAGGCTTTATGAAGCCACTCACGAAAAGAACTGACGTAATCAAGAATGGACATTGACAAGGGACCCTGAGTGAACAACTGTTCACTAAGTAGTTTAAGGGGTCCACTCACAGTATGTCCAAAAACCAGCTCAGCTTGTCTGAAGCCCAGTGATTCCTGGACACTCTCCCTCACAGCAAACATAATCAACAGTAAACCCTTTACCCAATCCTTACCAGTTTCCATGCAAAATTTCCGGAGCATAGACTTAAGAGTTTGATGGAATCGCTCCAATGCACCTTGAGATAGGGGGTTGGTAAGCGCTGGCCAATTTATTATTTATAACCAGCTCGCTTAATGTCTGTGAGAACACTTTAGATGTAAAATTAGTGCCTTGATCTGACTGGACAACTTTTGGCAAACCAAAGGCAAAACCTAATAAGCTCCGGCACCACTGTCTTAGCTTTAAGAGTGTGTAAAGGAATTGCCTCTAGGTAACGAGTCGCCGCACACATAATAGTAAAGACATACTGATGCCCAGACTTTGATTTGGGTAAAGGCCCAACACAATCGATGATTAAACGTTCGAATGGCTCCCCAATTACTGGTATCGGAATAAGTGGAGCTGAAGGAACGATTTGATTAGGCTTACCTGCCAATTGACAAATGTGACATGAACGAACAAATTTAGACAAAGATGACTTTAAACCAGGCCAAAAAAATACTTTGAAACGCAACGAAAGGTTTTTGTCACACCCAAGTGTCCCGATAAGGTACTTTCATGAGCCAGATGTAGTACCTGTGAACAATAATCAAATGGTAACACAATTTGATGAACTTCTTGCCAATTTGAGTCATAATGTTCCGGCTTCCACTTATGCATAAGTACTCCATCCTCCTGATAATAAGCCACCTTAGTTTCTGGTACCTGCATTACATCCACCACAGAATCAATGCAAGAAGCCAGGGAATGATCAGAGGTTTAAGCAGCAATCAAGTCTTCCTTACAGACCTTAAGAGAGAGATCTGGGTCAACATTCAATTCAGTAGATTTTGAAATCATTCCAGGTACAACAGCAATCTCACATTTATCACAATAATGTTGAGAGAAAAGGACAGTATCTGCAAGATCAACCAAATCTTGAAACCTCTGTGCCTGTGCACGGGTCACAACACAGGCAGGAAACGTGGCAGAGAATTGAGTAGAAAGGTCAGGTACCTCAAGATCACAAGGTTTGTGAGTTACAATAGGTCTTGGAAAACCACCAGCAAGCTCATTCCCCAAAATAAGACTGACGCCATCCACAGGTAACCGGGAACACACACCCACACTAACTGGTCCTGTAACTAGGTCAGACTCCAAATACACCCTATGAAGAGGAACATTAACATATCCCATCTCACATCCACGAATTAACACATCACTACCTGACACATGGCTCTAGTGTCCCTCAAGATCCTTACAGGCTGTGTCTCAGAGTCAGGGGAAAGAGAAACTGAACCAAAAGAAAGAAGGGGTTGATAGGCAGCCACGTACACTTAATTTAACTCAGGTACAGATTTTTTCACGATAAAAATTTTTGACGATATGCTTCCGGTAGTAATTCATATTCTCTTAACACAGCAGATTTAACTATGTCATAGTCAAGAGACCGTTCAATGGGTAAGGCCGCAGAAACCTCTTGTGCTTTACCGCACAAATTGCACTGCAGAAGTATAGCCCACATATCCTTAGGCCAGCGTAACTTTGCAGACACGCGCTTAAATGCTGTAAAATATAAGTCTACTTCCGCTTCTCTAAATGGTGGTACGAGTCAAATATATTTACTGAAATCAAAATCAAGATCAACAGGTAAATCAGAGGAATTATCATAATGAGACTGGCCAGAATCCAACATTGGCATATTTGCAGTTGAATCAGAGAGTCTAGGTTGTGGTGATTGAGTGAGTGTAGCTTGTGGTGATGGAGTGGGCCTATTACAGAGCCTTAGAGCTTCAAGCTCATGTCGATACTGCTCACTATCCCGCTCTCGTTCAGCTTCTATTACCCGAAGCTTAATTCATTGAGCCTCACACTCTTGTCTCTTCACCTGAAGATCTAACTCTTTCAGCTTAATTGCCAATAAAGCATTAGAACCAGAATCTCTGGGATCCATGTCAAAAGTAGAATCAGAGTTAGCGGTCCTACCCACCAACTCCGATTCATCCTCAACAACACCCTTCTTTGGAGCAACTAAAATGCCAGCTTTCACCAGCTCCCCATACAATTCCTATTTAATTACCTGCTTGCTTGCCTCTTTCGACACGTTAATATTAAATAAGTCTGCTATTGAATCTAAGTCTCTTTTATGACAACGGTTATACACTTCCACAGTAGGAAATAAAGTAAACGAGACCAAATCAAATTCCATATTTTCAACACTTTCCCTCCCACATCAAAAAGAGCAAAAACAGCCAAACAAGAGAGAAAAGAGAACACTTACCCCTTTCCAGTTTGAACTGCCCATCAAGTTCACAACCAGACTGAAAGAACTAGAAAAAGCGATCCCGGACGAGCCCCCAAATTCTGTTACGTCCCTTTAATTCTGTCTAGGGGGACACAGGTACGCAACAGAATGTTAGTGGAGTTTTGTGTGTGTGTCAGCAATGAGGTCCCATGAGCAACCTCCCAAAGGACTAAACAAAAGAAAATGCAACTATGAAAATTAGCAAAAAATGGCACACCCTCTCTACTTACCCAATCCCAAATTAACAAAAGCTAAAAAAAAGGCAATAACAAAGTAGTATTGAAAAATCTAAAGTAATCTCACAACTGAACAGCGTTACTGAGGCAAAAACTACAAAAGATGGGCAACAGCAAACAGAACTTAAACAAATTAAAGTTCCTAATCAACAGATAAAGCTTTTAAAGGATCAAAAGAAAAATGTAAAGCCTCACAAAAGAGCCTCCACACACACACACACACACAAAAACACACTGTTCTAGTGGAGACATGCTGCTTAAATGCCCACTCATCCTCCAATCAGTGAGCAGTTCGTAAGTGGCAACAGGTGATGGTCATTATCTCCTACTAGAGTAGAGCAGAGAAATATTCAATTCAATTCAATTCATCTTTATTTCTATAGCGCTTTTACAATGTAGATTGTGTCAAAGCAGCTTCACATAGAAGATTATAGTGAATTGGAATGGTGTCTGTTCAGTTTTTAGAGTTTAAGTTCAGTTCAGTTCAGTGTGGTTTAATTTTCACTGCTGAGAGTCCAAACACTGAAGAGCAAATCCATCGATGCGCAGCTCTACAGGTCCCGA
The DNA here is from genome assembly GCA_903798115.1 of Danio jaintianensis. NCBI lineage: Eukaryota > Metazoa > Chordata > Actinopteri > Cypriniformes > Danionidae > Danio > Danio jaintianensis. The sequence continues at coordinate 305,481 of CAIGQV010017323.1, read as the reverse complement.
ACCAAGCAAGCCAGTGGCGACAGCGGCGAGGAACGAACTTCACCAATTTGCGAAAGTGAAGGAAAAAAAACCTTGAGAGAAACCAGGCTCAGTTGGGCACGACCATTTCTCCTATGGCCAAACGTCTTGTGCAGAGCTGCAGTCTAGGCGCCGGAGGCTGGTGAACGCTGGACGTCAGAGAAGACTCGTCTTTCACTGGGGTCTCACAGGAATCAGTCCTTTTCTCTCCACTCCTCCATGACCACCACAGCAGCTCCTCAGGATACGGCCTGGTCTGGGATTATGGAAACCTTGGGGTCATCTCTTCACAGGTCTTGGTTTGCATTAGTGGCACTGCATAGTCTCTGGGGGCCTCGGGATGAGTATCCCCAGGTGGAAATAGAGAATAAAGAGAATAATTAGCGTAGCTGCTGTTCATAGTGTATATAAACGAGATGCAAAAACCTGCGTGGAGCAGATTCATGCATCATACCGTTATGCAATGCATTGAGTGTATGCTTTACTAAAAAGATAGGTCTTTAATCTAGTTTTGAACAGAGAGAGTGTGTCTGAGCCTCGAACATTATCAGGAAGGCTATTCCAGAGTTTAGGAGCCATAAATGAAAAGGCTCGACCACCTTTACTCGACTTTGCTATTCTAGGTACTACCAGCAGCCCTGAGTTTTGAGATCTTAAAGAGCGGGTTGGATTGTAGCGAGACAGAAGGTCGGTTAGATAAACAGGTGCTAAATTATTTAAAGCTTTATAGGTAAGAAGCAATATTTTATAATCAATACGGAACTTAACAGGCAGCCAGTGTAAGGAAGATAAAATTGGGGTGATATGATCATATTTTCTAGACCTGGTAAGAACTCTGGCAGCTGCATTTTGTACTAGCTGAAGTTTATTAAAAGAGGATGCTGGGCAACCAGCGAACAGAGCATTACAGTAATCCAGCCTAGAAGTCATGAAAGCATGAACTAGTTTTTCTGCATCTGAGATGGATAGCATACTTCGTAACTCAGCGATATTTCTCAGATGAAAGAAGGCTGTTTTTGTGACATGGGAGATATGATTTTCAAAGGTTAAATTGCTGTCTAGTAGAACACCCAGATCTTTTACAGTAGAGCTAAAGCTAACTTTGTGTCCCTCTAATTGCAGGTCGAGTTGTGAGATCTGCTGCGTACAGGATTTAGGCCCAATAAGTAATAATTCTGTTTTGTCTGAATTTAAGAGAAGGAAATTGTTGGTCATCCAGTCTTTAACATCTTTAATACATTCAGTTAGCTTAGACAGTTCAGACGTCTCATCAGGTTTTGTTGAAATATATAATTGAGTATCATCTGCATAGCAGTGAAAGCTGATCCCGTGTCTTCTTATAATGTCTCCCAGGGGTAGCATGTATATTGTAAACAGCAAAGGGCCTAAAACTGATCCTTGAGGCACCCCATACTGTACTGGCCTGACCTGAGAAAGCTGTCCATTTATATTTACAAACTGGTAATGGTCAGTTAAGTATGACTTAAACCATTGTAGAGCCTGTCCCCGGACACCTGTAGAATTTAAGCGATCTATGAGGATATTGTGGTCGATGGTGTCAAATGCAGCACTGAGATCAAGTAAAACTAATAACGAGATGCACCCTTGGTCAGCAGCTAAGAGTAAATCGTTGGTTATTTTCACTAATGCGGTTTCTGTACTGTGATGAGGCCTGAAACCTGTCTGAAACACTTCAAAAACATTGTTCATCTGCAGAAAGGAGCATAATTGGGCAGAAACAACTTTTTCTAGTATTTTAGACATAAATGGAAGATTTGAAATAGGCCTATAATTAGCTAAGTTGCTGGGGTCCAGTTGTGGTTTCTTAATAATAGGCTTAATAACAGCTAGCTTGAAAGGATTTGGAACATGGCCTAAAGATAGAGAAGAGTTGATGAGGTTAAGAAGAGGTTCTCCTATTACAGGTAGCAATTCTTTCAGTAATTTAGTTGGAATTGGGTCTAACATACATGTAGCTGGTTTAGAAGCATTTATAAGTTTATCTAGCTCTTCCTGTTCTATGATTTTGAAGCACTGTAGATTATTTTGGTTCAGCGGAATGTTTAATGGATCTGAAGTATAAGGCCGTGCCGAAAGTTTAACATCTTCTATTTTCTGTCTGAAACCTTCTATTTTATCGCTGAAGAAATTTATGAAGTCATCACTACTAATTTGCGGTGGGACATTTTGTTCCAAAGATGACCGATTATTTGTTAATTTAGCAACGGTGTTAAATAAAAATCTAGGATTGTTATGATTATTTTCTATCGGTTTGCGGAGGTGCTCAGCCTGGCGGATTTTAGAGCCCTCCTATAGCAGGACATACTATCTTTGTACGCAATTCTAAAGACCTCTAATTTAGTTTTTTTCCACTTACGTTCCAGGGCACGGGATGCTGTTTTGAGAGCGTGAGTATGACTGTTATACCATGGTGTAGTTTTATTCTCTCTAACCTTTTTTAATTTGATGGGTGCCACAGTATTTAGTGTGTTAGTAAAGATAGCATCCATACTGCTGATTACTACATCAAGGTCATTTGCGTTTGCGGGTGCATTTAGAAATAGAGAAAGATCAGGTAAGTTATTTGTGAATTCATCTTTAGTGGACGGGACGATAGTTCTACCAGGGCGATATATTTGTGCAGGTCTGCTAATTTCAGGTAAACACAGCTTATATAGTAAGAGGTAGTGGTCTGTTATATCATCGCTTTGTGGTATAATGTCTACATCAATGACCTCAAGTCCATGAGACAAAATTAGATCTAATGTATGCTTTAAGCGATGGGTTGGACCAACAACGTTTTGCTTTATCCCAAGTGATTGTAGTAAATCTGTAAACGCGAGCCCTAATGTATCGTTAGCGTCATCTATGTGAATGTTAAAGTCTCCTACAATTAGTATTTTATCAGTTTTAACTAGTAAGTCAGAAATAAAATCCGAAAACTCTTTCAGAAAATTGACATAGGGTCCTGGGGGTCTATATATGGTGATTAAAGCGAGAGATAATATAGGTTTTTTCATAATATCCGGAAGCATAACATTAAGTGCCAATACTTCAAAAGAGTTAAACATAAGTCCGTTTCTCTGATTAACATTAAGAATATCACTAAAGATTGATGCAACTCCACCACCACGACCAGTCTGACGAGCCTCATGCTTATATAAGAATCCTGAAGGAGTTGCTTCATTTAAACTAATATAGTCATTTTGTTTCAGCCAGGTTTCAGTGAGACAGAGTGCATTAAGATTGTTGTCTGTTATTATTTCATTTATGATAAGTGCTTTAGGTGCTAGTGACCTGATGTTTAGGAGACCAAGCTTTAAAAAATTAGTATTTCCACTTTTTTGCAGTTTTTCTGCTTTGATTCTTAATAGATTTTTTCTAGAGCACACAGTAGGTTTATTTCCTGATCTAATAATACGAGGAACAGACACAGTCTCTATGGGGTTAGCCAGATATGCATTACTGTGATTTGAGCGGGACGAGCAAGAGTCTATATTGCTAAAATGTGAATTTTCACTTACTAGTCAGATAGAACGAAGCATCCTGGAGATGTTGTCCGACAGGAGTTCAGCTCCAGCATTGCTCGGGTGTAGCCCATCAGCACGGAAAAACCTAGGCCGCTCCCAGAAAAGATTCCAGTTATTGGCAAAGAGCAATTTCTGTTCTTTACACCATGTTAATAGCCATTCATTCAGAACAAAAAGTCTACTGAACTTATCATTTCCTCTGCGGTAGGTAGGAAGCGGTCCAGAAACGATGATCTGCGTGGCGGGCGAGGTGCGTCGAACCGTCTCGATCAGGCTCCTGAAGTCCCTCTTCAGGATCTCCGTCTGCCGCAGCCCGGTGTCGTTCGTCCCCACGTGGAGGACGACAGCTCCGATGCTCTCGCCAGCGCTCAGGATAGCGGGAACCTTAGCAGAAACATCCTTAACACGAGCACCGGGAAAGCAGTGAGTGCGTACATTGTTACCTTTAGTGGAAGCAGCGCGGACGTGGCGAACGATGGAGTCACCGATGATTGCCACATCGCGACCCGTCTCGCGGAGGGGGGCGAACCGGTTCTCCGTGGGGATCTCGAACACAGGAGGAGGAGACGTTCTGCCCCGAGGCCTGGTATGCACCTTCCGCGGCTGCACCGAGGGGCCACGGTAGCCGGGTGCCGGAGTGAACGACCCCTGGATGAGCCGCGACCTCGGTGCGCTGGGCCTGGGCAGAGAAACACACGGGGTTGAGGTGGACAGAGTGTTGAGATTGTATCGCACACTTACCTCAGATGAGCGAGCCGCAGCCCGGGATACATCGAGCAGGGCCCGCTGTTCCCGGAGCTGTGCTCGCTTCATCTTCAGATCGCGAATCTGCGAATCCACAGCTATCAGCTCCAACTCCAACGCCTCCATCGATGCTTCTCCTGCACTCAAGGATCGACACACAAGCGACATTGTACAGGGTAAAGAGCAAAGACAGTAAGTGAAAGAAGTCAGTAGCTTTAGCTGACCAGCGGTGCTAATAGGCTAAAGCTACAAGCGGATGCTCGAGAGACAGAACGTTTTAAAGTAGATTTGTTTGTTTAAATGTATTAAGGGTTTGTTCACCCCAAGTAGGAGAGACAAATACTAGCGAATAGGGAAGTATTTTATGATAAAAATGTCAATTGCGAATCTACGCGACGAAGCTCCAAACACACAGCGAGGCAAGCTCCAAACACACACAGCGAGGCAACCTCAACAACAATGACGTCACTCGAGCATGTCACTCGTATTGTTAAATAAAGAAAGGAAATACAAATAAAGAAAGGAAATACAAAACAGAAGCAAAATACGTCCTGGGACGTAACAACAACTTAGTAAAAAGTGGAGGCCACCACATTTTTTAAAGATAACATTAGGGATAAAGAACCATAAGGAATTATTGTTATAAAGACAATTCTTGATCCAATTGAATTTAAAGATATTGTTAATAGTTTCAAAATCGAATGCATTTAATCCTCCTGATATATTCCTAATTATTGTTTTTCTTTTAACATACTCTGTTTTGCCTCTCCAAATAAACTTAAATAAAACTTTGTCAATTGTGGTACACATTTTAGAGTCTACATAAAGGGACAGTGCAGGGTATACAAGTCTGGAAATACCTTCGGCTTTTGAGATCAGCACTCTATCTTGAACAGATCAATTCCTTTGGAGCAAGCAATTAAAGATATTTTTTGTCTTTTGTAGCCTTTGTGAAAAGTTTTCTGTAATCCGTTCTGAGGTTGATTTACTAACTACAACACCTAAATATCTAGCTGCCTTTTTAACTTGTATTCCCGCTATACTTAGATCGTCTATTTGCTGTATGGCCAAAGCGAGTGAACATCAGATTCTTTGCTTAAGACCTCTCACTGAGACTGAAGAGCTCCTGATCTGCATCCTGATTTCTCCAAGAAACCAGTTTCTTCACTGGTGCGGGCGAAGACGCGACAGCGGCAGTCGAACTGGGCGCCTTTTCCGTCCCCTGGATATTTCACTGGTGTTTAAAAGAGCAGTTTTCTCTAAAAGAGCAGATACCCTAAGAGAGCAACACAGCCGAGCAGCGCATATCTGGATGCGGTGGTTTCCTGGCCCCGGATGATCACAGCCACAGGTACAATTGGCACGAGTATTGTATCACATGTCTGGGGGTCCAGCATGTTGAGGCGGTGGTCGCGGACAGTTCTTTCCCTCACTGTGAGGGCTTGACTGTTGCGCAGCTGAGGTCACAGCGTACTCTAGCATTAGACTGCGCCACCAAGTTGGTTAGCGCACAGGCAGGCCTGAGGATTACAGTGGGGGCTAATTTGTCGTCTTCAGGCCCGCGGACCTCTCACTCCTCATCAGTGCACTTTGTCCAAGCTTCGAGTGAGGGCGCTGGTCCATCCTCCGGGATGGCTGCACTCTCATTAGATGACACCAGGGACCAGATGTCCATCGCTGCATCTGTGGGCAGGCTAACATGCTCTGATGATGATCCTGACCCGCTGCCACCCTCCGGGGTTGTTAGCGAGGCTCCGGATTTAGAATCTGTCGTGGTTTCCAGCTTTTCTCTTAATGAATCACACTTAGTCTGGAGGTTATGAATATCAGAAGAATATACTTTATTGGAATATTTTCCAAAAAAGCAGAGACAGCCTGGAGCAGACCCATCTCAGTCTCTCTCCAGGACAAATCCAATGTCCCCCAAGTTTACCACATCTTTTATCCTTGCTTCCCCCCACCTTTGTGTTTTCACAGTTGGTTCCTGGTTCAACAGGCCTCTTCCAGCTCCTACTACTTTACGAACCCAATTTAAAGCCCCCCTTCTTTCCCTGAAATAACCTTTTTACTATCTCTCTTGACCCCTGAACTGACCTGTTTCCCATTATTCTACATTTTTGTCATAGTTTCAACCTTCCTGCACTGACCTGTCTACTATCTCTCTTGTCCATCTCTACTTAACTTATTGAGGTGGTTTTTTAGTTTCTCATGCCCCCCTGACCTGTCTAACTTGAATTGCAAAGTCAGGCTCCTTTAATTTTTAACTCTGCATATGGTATATAAGTAGGCAAGCAGTTTATACACATACACTTACATACACTTTGATTATATAGATTAACTTCACAATGTAAAGAGTTAAAAATCCACTTCATATTCCCTCCTCTTAAGACTTTAAGTCTTAATATTCTTGTTTTTGGCCATAGTGCAACTTCATGATTCAGCCCATAGCTATACTACCTAATGACAAAGATATGTCACAGTATTATTACCAATGACCAGATCATGTAACCGCACTTTGGAATAGAATCAAACCAAACATCTGCATTCGGTTTTGACAAGAACACAGTAAAAGACTCGATTCTATTTTGCTGTTATATCAAAGGAGGTGCTGTTATATCATTAAGCCTGAACGTGCATCAGGTTATACATTTGCTTGTGGAGGTCACAGTTATTTAGCATATCTTAAAGAGTAACAACATCTAAGAATAACCAAAGATAATCATAATACATGTTCACTACATACTATTCTAATCTACAACAACACACATAATAGTAGAACAAGTTGGTCTTCAGCCCAGATACTTTGCGCATCGTAGAGAGCCGCCGTTTTGAGGTAGAGGTTGACCAGCCCTTACACCCAAGGCATGGATCCTCTTTTATTTTCCTCTTCTTCATCTGAACTATCAGAATATTTAGCACTAACTGGTTTCATAATCACAGTCTGATTTTTATTTGCAATTGAATTGTTTCTTTCTTGCCTGAAAAGTTGTTGATAGAGACGTATGGTTAAGAAAGTCTGTAACCTGAAGTTGAGGTGATTATCATACTCAGGCATATTATCAGGCTAACTCTTCCTGCCACACTTTGCATTTCATTGTTTAGAGCTTTGGGATTTTCTGGTTCCTCTGTTTAGCTTTCTCTTGCTGGAGTTTTTTCTTTTGGCAATTTGTGCAGTGCTTCCGATGGTAGAAGGCATCCTCTTTGGCAGCTGTTGGATTTGTCCTCACATCCAGATATGGTCTTTTCTCCTGAGCTCACTCCACTTTCTCCCGAGCACCCTTAGGTACACACGATCACCTTGAACAATTAGACCTCCGTCTCTGCTTCCTCACATGTCTCCTTTCCGGTTTCCTGTACAGATATTGCTTTGCACATGGCAGTTAGTTTCTTCATAAAAGACCAACATTCTTCTTTCCAATGTATTAGACATGTTCGCCAAACATTCCAAGAGATTAGATGCAAGGTTAGATGCAAGGTTATATGCGAGGGTCGACCCAATAGCACTTCATGCAGTGTTAGTTGCCTTTTTCTGTCAGTTTCCATGCGATCACTCATTAATGCAAGAGGTAACACGTAAATCCAATTTAGTTTATTACTTTAACATATCTTGTTAAACTAGGCCTTGATGGATCATCTTCAGCTCTTTCAGCCATTTCTTACAATTGTGTATGATAAATGCACCATTTTCTTGATTTCCAATACTTTCCAATAACTATTTATTAACTCATTTATTTATCTATTTATTCATTTATTCACTTTCACTTATTTACTTAATTATCTTTGTTCACTTTAATTACTGTAATTCCTTTATAAATGTACACATTATTTTAACTTATCTTGTAATAACTGTTCCTTCTTCCCTGCTCTGCTGCTGTAATCACCTTCACTCATCTATCAAACCTGTCATTTCCAAAAGCTTGTATCTCTTGCCCTAAACTAGTTTTATCATATCACAACATCCACAATCAAGTGCATAAATAGCCCCTTAGCTCTATTGCTGTTCTTTTACTCACACTATACTTTGCACAGATGTCACATGTATACAACAATTCACCGATCATTGCATTCAAATAAGGAGACCACTATCCTTCCTGCTTAATTTTTCTTTAACTCTTCACCCTTGATTCAAACCATGTACATCTGTAATGTCAAACTTCAGAAATGCTGATGGCTCAACAATCTTCATATATATGCCAAAAATCTTATGTGTCTTTTTCTCTCCTCTCCGATGCTACATAGATTGTTCATAGAGACCCCTTTGTTGTTAAATTTGCACTCTCATCTAACTGAGGTTGTGACACTATAAGCACTAGTGTTAGAACTGCTATATTATTTCCTTTACTGAAAAACTAATTTCTTATTTATCATCTTAACTGACATTATTATTGCATCTGGATTTAATGTTAATAGTATGCCTAATTCTTTTCAGTCCTTTTTATTTTATAATTTCTCAACTCTTTCTATTGTATTATCCTATATCAAATTAGCACTAAACCAGTCATCCTTAAAGTCATATATGTTTCATTATTTGTGGCAATGATGTTTTCTTTATTTAAGTCTTTTAACTTAGCTTGAGCTATATGGACCTGCAGATAACTAAATCCTACACATGTTATAACAATATCTATCACAAAATCTTTTAAACCCTTTTGGGCATTCTGATGTATGTATACTTTTTATCAGCCTATATACTGTAAGTGTAACCAAGTGTCTACCCTCCTCTGGTAATTCCCTGAACTGAAATCAATGACTTTAACAAATTTGGTATCCGGAAGAACATATTTCAGTACAGTGTGTGTTAGAAACCTCTGCTGAAAAAATCACTGATCGCTTTTAAGTCATAAACTATCCACAATCTACTTTTGTCTGTTTTGATCAATGCCATAATTAAAAATTATTCAAATCAAATTCAAATTAAATCCTTTTTTTTTATAGTCACATACACAATCAGAACTGATTTGACAGTGATTTTACATAGAAATTTCAAGGACATAGCTAGATGTTTTTATTAATTGCTCCTATGTTATAACTCTTTTAGTATCTAGTGAGCAGACCTGCATATTGTTTATTTTAATCCTCACTAGCTGTGGCTAATTTTATAACCCTCTAATTCCTGAAATGTTAATCATTATTAAAATTTGACACTTACCTAAATAATTTCATTTGTGAGCTATTTCTCAATTTTCATTTTATATCAATTTGCGTTTTTCACTTTCAGCTCCTAATTCCTTCCTTTTTTCACATCAAACTGGTTATCACTACATTTATGTTGTAATTTTAGTTAAGTTAAGTTAAAATCACTTATTTCTTTATAGGTTCCTCTCTGTCTGTTCTGATTTTTTTCTCATTAGTCCTTAATACTTTTTCCTTTTAATTATTTCTTACTATATGGTTATATGTGAACCAAAATCTGTTTTCTTAAACACTTTTCTCTTTCAATTATTCTTTTAGTACACTTAGAATTGTTACTTTTAGACCTATTATGTCCTGTGAGTTCATTTAAAAAAACATTTCTAGTTCTACTCTCTTCTTTAAGTATAAATCATTCATTCATTCATTTTCTTTTCGGCATAGTCCCTTTATTAATCTGGGGTCGCCACAGCGGGATGAACCGCCAACTTATCTAGCATATGTTTTACACAGCGGATGCCCTTCCAGCTGCAACCCATCACTGGGAAACATTCATTCACACACATACACTACGGACAATTTTAGCTTACCCAATTCACCTATACCGCATGTCTTTGGACTTGTGGGGGAAACCGGAGCACCCGGAGGAAACCCACACGAACACGGGGAGAACATGCAAACTCCACACAGAAATGCCAACTGACCCAGCCGAGGCTCGAACCAGCAACCTTCTTGCTGTGAGGCGAATGTGCTACCCACTGCGCCACCGCGTCGCCTAAGTATAAATCATTTTTTCTAATTTTGAATCACTTTCATGTTTTCAATATCCAATCTTGATTTAGGCAATTCAAAATACGATTATGCTAAGATATTTCCTTAGTTTTTACTTAAATACTTAATTTCATCAACATTTATAATCCAAATTATTTTTTAAGTTATCAAAAGCTGTCTCTTTTCCTTTAGTCACTACCATGCATTGTACTTTATCCTATATCATGTTCAAGAACCTTTATGCTTAAACCTATGAAAATTAATCCAAATTATTTAAATATCACTTCAACAGTATACATTTAAAGTTTCATCGTACATTTTCATATAAGACTTTTCTTACAGTTTACATGATACTTTTCTTTCTATCAAATTGATAGGAGTCTGATTTGATACAAGAATGAGAATGGGTAGCTACAATTTTGTTCTTAATTTGCCCACTAAGTGGTCACATTGTATTTAATTTGGACTATAGGTCTGCTGCTTTAAGGTGGCCTGTCAGACTCTCCCTCCTCGCACCCTGAGAAGACAGCTGGTTCATAGATTGGTGCTGCAGTCTTTTCTGTGGTGTCCAGGGTCACAGCTTCCCCCTCTCTCTTAGTGCTGGCTTCCTTCTTTCACCCAGATGATGCAAATGTCTGGTGGAGCGCTTTTTCTTGTTTGATCAGTTCATCATTCTCTTGTTTGTCTCTTTTGAGTGTCTCTGAACATAAGTAGCCTTTTCTGCCCTCAGTAAGTTCTGGGCATGCAGTGCCTGCTTCACTGCTATCACAAATGTCCACAGCCAGCAGTTTGTCCATTGTGTTTTTCAAACACCTTATCCATTTGCCAGTGCACTCAGAGATGTCTGGTAGGTTAAAGACTACAGTCCCCCAAAGTCCATCCCTATGTCCTCTTAATTCATATATGAAATTTAGTTCATGACCTAATAGGTCTTTTTCCTCTTTCCCATTTTTCCTCCATCAAATGAAGACTCCTCCCATCTAGTGTCTCCTCTTTACTGTTTATCAACTTATATTTTTCTGATATTATCAGCCGTTTTTATCATATGTAAATATGCTTAATTTTCTATTTCTTAAATGTTCTTCTAATAAACTTCTTTAGCTTCAGATTGTGCTTTACTTTACATTTCTCCTTATCTATTCTAGTGTTTCCTCACTAGTTGGTCTTTCTTTACACTGTTTTAATTTCTCTAACATTTTCCATACATGTTTTAATTCAACAGCACTTATTTCTCACTCTTGTTTACACACTCATCTTTTTTAGTTTGGCATCTCTCCCTACTTGTTTTTCATCCATCTTAAGTTCTCCTACTACTTCCATTAAGTCCTTCTGTAATAGCCATTGCCCTTCGGTCTTCAGATACATATGTAAACAAAAACATTTGTTTTTTAGCCTTTCTTTTCTCTTTGTCTCTCTCTATGCTCCTTCAATATTCATTTTTCTTCTTCCTTTTGCTCTCTTTTTACCTTTTGTCTTTTTCTTTGATTCATAATTTTAATTATTTCCTCACACACACTGCTCACATCAAATGTTCCTTCCTTTTGCCATTTGTCATTATTTTATCTTTTATTTTCTCTGCCACATATTTGAGTATTTATTTCTCATTTCCATACTTGTTTTAATTCACCAGTACTACATGGTGGCCTAATATCTGGTATAACTGTTCAAAAAACATTACTGCTATAGCTCAGGATTCATATTACTAATTGAACTCACATATTTATTTACTAAAACCATTTTCCATTTTTGAAATGCAATGCAACTTAATTATCAATTTTCTTCTTACTGCATAAACTCTTAAAAAATATATTTTTACTCACTCTATCTCGTTCTTTAACATTTACCCAGTTTCTATAATTTTCATCTGAAACACTGTACTTTACTACAAATAGAGAACTCAGATAACAGCATGTAGCTGACTTTGACAACAGATGACAACAGCCAACCTAAGCCACAACAATTTTATTGCTTAAATTCAATCTTATCTTCTAAAGCCAAATCTTGGTTTCATCAGAATGTTACTGCTTTATTTAGTCTTTATCTTATCATTTTAATATACCTATATTTTAAACATTTCTTTTGATCTATTAAACAGTGTTTGGACTTCTTTTTTTATTCTATTTCTATTCTATTCTATTCCATTTCCTTTCCTTAATTAGAGTTTTTAGCTTTTGGGTTTTCTTATACATTTTTAAGCTTATTTTCCTTACACATTTTATCATTAAATCTTCGGTTTTCTTTCCTCATTTTCTCAACTTATCTATTATTTATTCATACTTATTTAACAACTCTATTTGTTTATTAATATATTCTGTTACTCCATACTCTCCTCTCTCTTTATCTCCATATATTTATTACTATAGCTTCATTTATATTTCTTAATATTCATTAGTAAAGCTTCAAATTCCTTTCTCTATAACATAACTCTATTAATTATATCTTACTCTATTATTGGTATTTCCTCATATCTCACTTATCTTACTGTACTACTTTATAATAGCTAAAATTCAGCTGTACAGAGCGGACCGTGATACGGAGTCAACGGGCAAAACGCGCGGTGGTGGGACATGCTTTTACATCAACAGAAGGTGGTGTACGGATGTAACTGTGTTAAAGACGATGTGCTGTCCTGACGTGGAAGTGCTTTTCATTAACTGTAAGCCGTTCTACTCGCCGCGGGAGTTTTCCTCGTTCATTCTCATCGGTGTTTATATTCCACCGCAAGCACACGTGAGTACTGCACTGCAACAGCTGGCTGATCTGATCACAGAGACAGAACAACAACACCCGGACTCTGTTTTTATCATTCTCGGTGACTTTAATCAGGCGAAACTCACACATGAGATGCCTAAATTCAAACAGCACATTACATGCCCCACCAGAGACAATAATATTTTGGACCATTGCTACACCACAATAAAGGATGCATATCGTTCCGTCGCTAGAGCAGCTCTAGGACTCTCCGACCACTGCCTGGTTCATCTTATACCAACTTACAGACAAAAACTTAAAACTACTAAGCCAGTATTAAGGACTGTTAAGAGATGGACCAACGACACAGAACAGGCCTTACAAGGCTGTTTTGAATGCACTGACTGGAGTGTTTTTGAAGCTGCAGCCACCGACCTCGACGAACTCACAGATACCGTAACATCATACGTCAGTTTCTGTGAGGAGCTATGCATCCCTACCAGGACCTACTTATCATTTAACAATGATAAACCATGGTTCACACCAAAACTTAGACAGCTTCGTCAGGCCAAAGAGGATGCCTATAGGAGTGGGGACAGGGTCTTGTACAATCAGGCAAGGAACACACTGACAAAGGAGATTGGTGTGGCTAAGAAGAGCTATGCCAAAAAGCTGGAAAACCAGTTTTCTGCCAACGACCCGGCATCAGTGTGGAAAGGCCTGAAAGACATCACAAACTACAAGACACCATCCCCCAGCATTGATGGCAGTAAACAACTTGCAAACGAGCTGAATAAGTTCTACTGTAGATTTGAGACCCCCGACCAGACACCCCACACCCACCCTGACGATCTCTCTACACAGCCATCAACACCTCCAGCCATCTCTCTCCCCCCCCCTGCACTTCAGATCAGTGAGGATAATGTGCGTCAGATCTTCAGGAAGCAGAAGAGAAGGAAAGCACCTGGCCCAGATGGTGTTTCACCAGCCTGTCTGAGAACCTGCGCTGACCAGCTGGCTCCCATTTTCTCACAGATCTTCAACAGATCACTGGAACAGCGCAAAGTTCCATCCTGCTTCAAATGCTCCACCATCATCCCAATCCAGAAGAAGCCAAAGATCACAGGACTCAATGACTACAGACCTGTTGCCTTAACATCTGTGGCCATGAAGTCATTTGAAAGACTGGTGTTAGCATATCTGAAGGACATCACTGGACCTTTGCTGGACCCCCTGCAGTTTGCCTATAGAGCAAACCGGTCTGTGGATGATGCAGTCAACATGGGACTGCATTATACCCTACAACATCTGGACAAACCAGGGAACTACGCAAGGATTCTGTTCGTGGACTTCAGTTCTGCCTTTAACACCATCGTCCCATCATTGCTCGAGTACAAACTGACCCAGCTCTCTGTTCCTAGCTCTGTCTGTCAATGGATCACCAGCTTTTGACAGACAGACAGACAGACAGACAGACAGACAACAGCTAGTCAGAATGGGCAAAATCACATCTGACAGCCGCACCATCAGCACCGGTGCCCCCCAGGGATGTGTTCTCTCCCCACTGCTCTTCTCCCTGTATACCAATGACTGCACTGCAAAAGACCCCTCCATTAAACTCTTGAAGTTTGCTGACGACACTACTGTTATCGGCCTCATCCGGAACGGTGATGAGTCTGCATACAGACAGGAGGTGGAGCGGCTGGCTCTATGGTGCAGATGCAACAACCTTGAGCTGAACACGCTCAAAACGGTGGAGATGATAGTGGACTTTAGGAGAAACCCCCCTGCACTTCCCCCACTCACCATCATGAACAGCACTGTGGCTGCAGTAGAGTCATTCAGGTTCCTGGGCACCACCATCTCTCAGGATCTGAAGTGGGACATTCACATAGACTCTATTGTGAAGAAAGCCCAGCAGAGACTGTACTTCCTTCGTCAGCTGAGGAAGTTCAACCTGCCACAGGAGCTGCTCGTACAGTTCTACTCAGCTGTCATCCAATCCATCCTCTGCACTTCAATCACCGTCTGGTTCGGCTCAGCTGCCAAAACCGACCTCCGTAGGCTACAGCGAATAGTCCGGACTGCTGAACGAATCACTGCCACTACCCTTCCTACACTTCAAGAACTGTACTCTTCCAGAGTGAGTAAAAGGACTCGCAAAATCACTCTGGACCCTTCACACCCAGCACACTTTCTGTTTGAACTGTTACCGTCTGGCCGGCGCTACAGAACACCGAGCACAAAAACAGCCAGACACAGGAAAAGTTTCTTTCCTCAGGCCATCTACCTCATGAACAGCTAATTATTCCCCTACAGTGCAATAAACATGTGCAATACTTTTTCATACGCATTTGTACACAGCACCTTATAACAGTATACAATGCAATACTTTCTCCATACGCATTTGTACACAGCACCTTATAACAGTATACAATGCAATACTTTCTCCTACGCATTTGTACACAGCACCTTATAACTTGTAAAACTTGTATATTTATAACAAATCTGTACAACAATTCATCATCCAGAGCTCTATTGTCTAACTGCATCTCTGTTTAATGTTTGTCGTATTTTATTTTATTTTTTTTTATTTTTTTTCCTCATATTTATTTTGTGTTGTCACTTGTCACTTTATGTACACTGGAAGCTTCTGTAGCCAAAACAAATTCCTTGTGTGTGTAAGCACACTTGGCAATAAAAACCGATTCTGATTCTGATTCTGATTCTGATATATCTATTCATTTAATAACTTATATTACACACATTATTATTATGTTAAAGTTTTATCTTATTATTTTATCTAATTCTCTCTTTTACTCTCATCTCCTCTGTGCTGTAAATAGACAGAATCTATTTGTTTTTAACACATGGAAATAAATCTCTCTCTTCCCCGTCCTGGGGCAGACTGTCTTCCACCTATTGCTATGTCAGGAATGTCAGTCCACTCTGCCTGTTGTTCTTTTTTTAACATATACACAACTTAAAACACAAAGATCATTTCAGAAGAATGTTTAACTAGTATATTCTTCTGCCTTTTCACTATGTGTCTTTCAAATGCAATATGTTCGATTAGTTTTAATTTAGGAGACTCCTCCTTTATATCATAATCTTCTCTCCTAGAATCTCCTCATCTATTCTTATTGTTTTTTAAATCATACCACATATGCAGTCCTCCTTTTGTATTATAATCTACTATAATCATTATTTTAACCTACTCTTTACTGAAAACATACTTTTAAACACATTCACACTTCTACACTTATTTTTTTTTTCTTCTCATTCACTCCTCTCCTTCACTCAGTGTAACGTGAGCTGCATCCCCCACTCTCCTTCCAGTCAAGGAGGAAGAAGGGAGCCTTCTCTGCACACCCCTATGGACTATCTTGCCTCAGCCCAAAGCAGGCAGATACACAAACACTTACAATTAAATAAATACACTACACTACACTACACTCCTCTTGAGTGACCTGCCTAACAGACCTTCAAATTTTTTCCTAAAACTGAAGCGATAACCAGGATTTTCACTACACTCCTCTTGAGTGACCTGCCCGAGCAGCCTCTAACCTTAGAGCGGTAACCACAGGATTTTTGCCTACCCATGCAGCCCTCTGCTTCACCTATAACAGAGCGGTATCGTAGGACTTGCGCGCTTCCCTTTACTTTAATCTGTTTTAATCTCTTAACTGTCACCACACATTAAGGACTCACTCTTAAAACTTATAAATGCTCTATGCATATTCTTCAACATTAAAAATTTCCCAAATATGAGTAACAGTTACTAGTTAACGTTTATCCTATCCGTCAAGGCCCTCTTAGGAAAACACAGATCATTTGCATGCAAATTACTCTTTTTCTTCTGGTATTCAAAACCCCTTGTTTTTTCTTTACTTTTTTTTTACGTTTACTATTACTTATAGTTCTTTAAAGCTGGAGAAACAGATCAAGTGTTTTTACCGTTACAAGCAGGTCCTGGCAGAAAAAACACAAACTTATAAGCGAAAATTGCTTACCGTTTTTTAATTGTGGCCACATTTGTGTTTTTTCTCCAGTCCAGCATGCACAGCAACACAAGTCCTGCTCCTTTCCAGCCCCACGTTCCTTGGGCGCCATTTGTCGTGGTTTCCGGCTTTTCTCTTAATGAATCACACTTAGTCTGGAGGTTATGAATATCAGAAGAATATACTTTATTGGAATATTTTCCAAAAAAGCAGAGACAGCCTGGAGCAAACCCATCTCAGTCTCTCTCCAGGACAAATCCAATGTCCTCCAAGTTTACCACATCTTTTATCCTTGCTTCCCCCCACCTTTGTGTTTTCACAGTTGGTTCCTGGTTCAACAGGCCTCTTCCAGCTCCTACTACTTTACGACCCCAATTTAAAGCCCCCCTTCTTTCCCCGAAATAACCTTTTTACTATCTCTCTTGACCCCTGAACTGACCTGTTTCCCATTATTCTACATTTTTGTCATAGTTTCAACCTTCCTGCACTGACCTGTCTACTATCTCTCTTGTCCATCTCTACTTAACTTGTTGAGGTGGTTTTTTAGTTTCTCATGCCCCCCTGACCTGTCTAACTTGAATTGCAAAGTCAGGCTCCTTTAATTTTTAACTCTGCATTTGGTATATAAGTAGGCAAGCAGTTTATACACATACACTTACATACACTTTGATTATATAGATTAACTTCACAATGTAAAGAGTTAAAAATCCACTTCATATTGGACATGTTAGCCGTGTTATTCCAGGCTGCTTCGGCTATAGGACTGGAGATGGCTTGGACTGGAGATGGCTCTGGCCAAGAAGAAAGCGAAGCCTTCCAAGCCCCCCGTCCCCTTCTTCCCGGAGGTACACAGTGAGCTCACGCAGGCATGGAGGGCACCTTTTTCTGCCCAGACCTTGTGTGCTCCTGCTCTCACCACCCTTGATAGAGGAGCAGCCATGGGGTATGAGGCGATTTCTCAGGTGGAGCATGCTATTGCGGTCAATCTTTGCCAGCAAGGCCCCACCACCTGGAGAGGTCCACCTAAACTCCCGTCCAAAGTGTGCAGGATGTCTGAGTCTCTCACAGCCAGAGCCTACACTGCTGTGGGCCAGGCTGCTTCCGAGATGCAGGAGGGTGGTTCTTCCCCAGGCTTAATGCATGAGCTCCGCATGGCGACCAATTATGGTCTCATGACCACCAAATCGGCCGCCCGTGCCCTGGGGAAGACGATGGCCACACTGGTGGTCCAGGAACGCCACCTCTGGCTTAACCTGGCTGATATGAGGAACGCTGACAAAGCTCGCTTTCTCAACGCACCCATATCGCAGGCTGGCCTGTTCGGCGACACCGTTGGGGACTTTACCCTGGAGGTCTCAGTGGTGAAAGAACAGTCAAAGGAGATGGGTGAGATCATCTACCAGCGGTCTTGGAAAACTGCTCTCCCCGCTGCCCCACCCACGTCTACAAGACCTGCTCCGCCTCCGTTGCCTGCTCCACCGACCAAGCGGCAGCGCCAAGCCACCCACGGGACTGGAGCACCCCCACCCCAAGGCACCGTTAAGTCCGGTAAACGGACCACGAAGTGTCCATGAGACAGGCCATCCGGAGAAGAGGGGACCTGCTCTTTCCTCGGTGGGGGGCTGAGGACCAATCCTACTGTCAACAACATCAACATCAATTCCATCTCTGGCCTCCGGGCTGGCGGTACCCAAATTTTCAATAGAAGAGCAGTTTCCTCTCTCTCCGGATGTGCAAACCCGAGCCTTGCCAGTCTGGGACGCTCTGCCTTCCAGCTCGCAGCGCCGGGCCATATAGCCACAGGTTTCCAGGGTGCAAGAGACCGGTCTCCTTTCTTTCACTCCAGCCTCATCGTGGGATCCAAGAAGGAAGGTAAGAGACAATCTCTTATTTTCAGCTCTTCCTCGGGCCGCTCTGCTTCCCGGGGTGAGCACTCCCCTCCCGAGCTGCCCTTCTGCTGGCACATCAGCAATCGCTCCAATGACGCCAGTAGCGCGAGCTCTGCCAGCCTGGTTTGCGCTGCCATCCCGTCGCGGTGGCTCATGTGGACGGTCAGACTCGGCTACGCAATACAATTCGCTTCCCGCCCTCCCAAGTACACCCACGGGTGTACATTTCACGAGGGTCAGTCCTGTGTCCGCCCCAGTCTTGCGAGAGGCGATTGCTGTCCTCCTGGCGAAGGATGCAATCGAGCCGGTCCCTCCAGCTGAGATGATATGCGGGTTTTACAGTCCGTACTTCATCGTGTTCAAAAAGAGCGGGGGGTTAAGACCAATCCTAGATCTGTGCAAACTGAACCATTATTTACACAGAATGCTGTTCAGAATGCTCATGCAGAAATGCATCCAATGCGCAGGATTGGTTTGCGGCTATAGACCTGAAGAATGCGTATTTCCTTGTCTCCATTCCTCCACTGTCCTTTTCTCCGGTTTGCATTCAAAGGTTGAGCATGGCAGTACAAAGTCCACCCCTTCGGGCTCTCGGGATGGAGCTGGACTCGGTCACCATGGTAGCGCGCCTCTCAGAGGAGCTCGCCAGGCTGGTGCTATCCTCTCTGAGTTTTTTCGAGAGGAAAACAGTGGTCCCGCTGAAAACCTTTCAGAGGCTCCTGGGGCATATGGCATCTGCAGCTGCTGTCATGCCGCTCGGATTGCTCCATATGAGACCACTTCAGCACTGGCTTCACGATTGGGTCCCGAGATGGGCATGGCACGCGGGCACACACAGAGTGTACATCACTCCGCTGTGTCACCGCACCTTCAGCCCTTGGACATATCTTGCTTTCCTATGGGCTGGTTTCCCCCTTAGAACAAGTATCCAGGCATGTTGTCGTATCGACAGGTGCCTCCAACACGGGCTGGGGGGCCATATGCAACGAGCATGCAGCCGCGGGTTCGTGGACCAGACCTCTGTTACATTGGCACATCAACTGCCTGGAGCTGTTGGCAGTGTTTCTCGCTCTTCACCGCTTTTTACCGGTTCTACAGCAGAAACACGTGCTGGTCAGGATGGACAGCATGGCAACGGTGGCATATATCAACCGTATGGGGGGTATACGCTCCCGTCGCATGTCTCAGCTCGCTCGCCGTCTGCTACTCTGGAGTCACACGCAATTGAAATCACTGCGTGCCATTCACATCCCGGGCGAGCTTAACCGTGTAGCCGATGCGCTCTCATGGCAGCTAGCATCCCAAGGGAAATGGAGACTCCACCCCGGCTCGGTCCAGCTGATATGGGAGCGCTTCGGGGAAGCCCAGGTCGACCTGTTTGCTTCTCCCGAAAATGCCCGTTGCCAGTTGTTTTACTCCCTGACCGAGGCCCCCCTCGGCACGGATGCGCTGGCTCACAGCTGGCCACCGGGCATGCGCAAATATGCGTTTCCTCCAGTGAGCCTAATTGTACAAACTCTGTGCAAAGTCAGGGAGAACGAGGAGCAGGTCTTGTTTGTTGCGCCTCTTTGGCCCAGCCATACCTGAGTTTCCGAACTCACACTCATCGCGATGGCCCCTCCCTGGCGCATTCCCTTGAGAGAGGACCTCCTCTCCTAGGGACGGGGCACCCTCTGGCACCCGCGCCCAGATCTCTGGAACCTCCACGTGTGGTCCATAGACGGAGCGCGGAAAACTTAGGTGACTTACCTGCTTCAGTGGTTAACACCATCACTCAGGCTAGATCACCCTCTACGAGGCATGCCTATACCCTGAAGTGGAGTCTATTTGCTGAGTGTTGCACTTCTCGCCGGGAAGACCCCCGAAGACCCCAGAGGACTGAAGTGGATTTTTAACTCTTTACAGTGTGAAGTTAATCTATATAATCAAAGTGTACGTAAGTGTATGTGTATAATCTGCTTGTCAACTTACATACCATATGTAGAGTTAGAAAGGAAAGGAGCCTGACTAAGCAACTAGAGTTATAAAGGAAAGATGGCCTGAATAAATAATTAACTGCTTGTCAACTTATATACCATATGTAGAGTTAGAAAGGAAAGGAGCCTGACTAAGCAACTCAAGTTAGAAAGGTCATGGGGGCATGAGAAAAGAAAAGACCACCTCAACAGTTAAGTATAGATGGACAAGATATATAGTAGAAAGGTCAGGGGGGCATGAGAAAAGAAAAGACCACCCTTAACAGTTAAGTATAGATGGACAAGATAGATAGTAGAAAGGTCAGTTCTGGGGGGTTGAAACTATGACAAATGTAGAAAGATGGGAAAAACAGCAGCATAAGAGTATATAAGCAGACCAGAGCATCAGTGAGGCAGAATTTTCAGGCAGAGATGCTGTTGGGGGTCTCCTGAAAAATCTCCTTTGTTGTCGACAATAAAGAACTCTTCTGAAATCAAAACCATCAGACTTGGCTGATTATTGACGGAAGAAAAAAACACCACAGAACCCCCTGCTTGAGGATAAGCTGGAGCATATGCTGTCACCATCCACACTGAAGGTTTACGTGGCTGCCGTCTCCGCTCATCATGACGTGGTGAATGGCAATACGCTCGGGAAGCATAATCTAATTATCCGATTCCTCAGAGGCGTGCGGCAATTAAATCCCTCTTGAGATCTCTCTATAGTCAATTCAATTCAATTCAATTCATCTTTATTTCTATAGCGCTTTTACAATGTAGATTGTGTCAAAGCAGCTTAACATAGAAGAGTACAGTATATTGAAACAGTGTCAGTCCAGTTTTCAGAGTTTAAGTTCAGTTTAGTTCAGTTCAGTTTGGTTTAATTTTCACTGCTGAAAGTTCAAACACTGAAGAGCAAATCCATCGATGCGCAGCTCCACAGGTCCCGAACCATGCAAGCCAGTGGCGACAGCGGCGAGGAACGAACTTCACCAATTGGCGAAAGTGAAGGAAAAAAAAACTCGAGAGAAACCAGGCTTAGTTGGGCACGACCATTTCTCCTATAGCCAAACGTCTTGTGCAGAGCTGCAGTCTAGGCGCCGGAGGCTGGAGAATGCTGGACGTCCATCGTGGAGAAGCTGCAGGTGGGAGAATAGTCCTGGCGGGTCTGCAGAGAGATCCATTTGAGCCACTCAATTCGGTATGTTAAAAAATTCTGTCAATGAAGACAGCTCTGCTGATCGAGTTGGCATCGTTTAAGAGAGTCTGGGATTTGGAGGCATTATAGGTCAGTGATTCGTGCCTGGAATTCGGGCCGGCTTACTCTCACGTCATCCTGAGACCCCGGCCTGGCTACGTGCTCAAGGTTCCTTTCACCCCATTTAGAGACCAGGTGGTGAACCTGCAAGCGCTGCCCGTGGAGGAGGCAGACCCAGCTCATTCACTGTTTTGTCCCGATCGCGCTTTGCGCCTTTACGTGGAACGAACGCAAAACTTAAAATCCTGTGAACAGCTCTTAATCTGTTATGGTGGTTGGCAGAAAGTGCACATCGAAACAAGTGCTGTATCAAAACAGAGGTTGGCCCACTGGATAGTTGATGCCATCGGCCTTGCTTATCAATGCCAGGGCGAGCCGTGTCCCCCGAATGTGAGAGCACACTCCTCCTGGTGTCGCCTCCTCCTGGGCATTAGCACGCGGCGCCTCTCTCACAGATATCTGCAGAGCTGCGGGCTGGGCGACACCTAACACATTCGCGAGATTTTATAATCTTTGAGTGGAGCCAGTTTCCTCCCCATTACTGGGTAACCTCAGTCAATCGGGAGGAAATTAAGCTCACTGTCAAAAACGCTTGCTGCACCATGCTCCCTAACCCGGAGATAAGTGCGGCTTTTCTATTCTGCTAGTAAGTTCTCCGGTGGAGGAGCCGGGTGCCTGGCTCAGTGTGATGTCTGGTATGCCCATTTGGTCTACCCACATGCTGAGGTTCGGTGCCAGCTATGCGCGGTCCCCCCATGGCGACCCCATATGCTTATTTAGCCACGGTGTGTTTCCCCTTTTCAGGCGGACCCATGTCTTCCCTACCCGCTAACCAGCTTATCATACATAGCACTCCCCCTCCTTTGGGCTAGTCCATATGTTGATATTGCCATCAAGTCTCCCCTCTTAAGTAGCAGGTGGTCTCCACAGCGTCCTCCCCCTTCGGGGACTGGCGCGTTTTCCCAACGTACTGTTGTATTCTAAAATTCCCAGTCTATATTAGCTAGGTAAAAGCACAATTACGACCCCCGATTAAGGTTTTTCTAATATTCCCATGTAATGGTAATTAAAGGGCCTAGGGGACATGGAAGGTTGTGCCCTTGGTGATGCTGGTGCGCTTACGCGTTGCTTGGCAAACCACACATCAGGAGCGTGATGGGCTTAGTGCGTCTTCACAGCTGAGTCTCCAGCTGTTGGCTGAGTGTTCGGTCTTCAGCTGGCAAAAATCTGATGCTCGCTCCGCGGATGCCACTGATATATTTCACTAATGATTAATCACTGGCACCTGCGGAGCCGAGCTCTGCCAACACATTTGGCATTCATTGACCCTTTTTCTTTCTCTTCAGAGTGATTGGTCGTCTAGCGATCTCCCATAGTCTGTTACTAGACGCACGTCTCCGTTCCCTATCCGGGTAACGTGGGTTACGTTTGTATATATATAATTTTTTTGTTCATCAGCAGCATCAGATCATCATGCTCTCATGTGTAGAGTGTGTTTGTCTGTATGGAGTCATTCACAGCAGTTGAGTTCAACACTTTATATAGTTTGTTTGAATAATGATAATGGCAGGCTGTAATGTCAAGCATTGATGATGTGCGATTACACACACAAGATTATACTCACTTGAGACACTTCACATCTCAGATTTGTCATTATAATGTGGAAACAACTTTAAAAACCACCATTCCCCTGCTGACTGTTAAATCCCTGGCAACTTTTAAAAGGCATTTAAAATGTATCTTTTATTGAGAGCACTTAACTACAAAATAAAATAAATCTTTTAGTAATTCCTCTATACTCCCACTTGTATTTTTTTACATTTTTTTTACAAAATCAGAAACGTTAAATTAGCAACACATGATGTGAGTATTCTGTATTGTAGTATTCACCTACTGTTAATGAGTACCTTTTTATGATGAATCACTTTATATCTCCTCATTTGTAAATTGCATTGGATAAAAACGTTTTCTATATGATTAAATGTAAATGTACTGAGGTGTCTCCCCAAGCTTCCCTCATATTAGCCTACATGTGCTTAGAGCATCTTAAGCAGGTCATTTTAGTTATCTGCAATGTCACATTAGCACAAATAACATGATAATACTTAAGGCTGGGTATACATTGTATGATTTCCATGTGATTTTTTTAATGCAATTTTATCAAGGTACCACCTCACACTCCACGGGAAGACCGTGTGCGATGTAAAGCCAAAGCTCACGATTCATAGGCACACACTATATGGTTTGATTGGTCAGCAGTGGCTTGACTGTTCATAACATGCATGTGAAATCAGTATGTCTCATCCCCTTCTTGTTTTTCGTTTCATGGTGGTTTGCATAGCAGCATTAGATATATTTATGCCATTGAGGAATAAATAAATAAATAAAAAACGATACAATTTTGTTTTCCAATCAGATCTTTGTCTCACAAATAAATTAACAGAATGCCATGCACTTTTAATTGCTTCTGTGCATTTTGGGATATATCCTTTAATATTTCACCATTGTGCCTCCATGAAATCGGAAGTGTGTGTGTGTCTATTTGTGTTCTCAAGTAGGTCCAGACTGGGCACAAACACTGAGTTCAGTTCAATTGATTTTAAAGCTCAGATTCAACTGTGTGATTCCATAATGAGGGCCAACCAAAATAACGGCAATGTCAGGCCAGGCATTCACTGCAATTTTGGTTCGATTTTGTGCCAAATTCTGACTTGTGCTGAATTTCAAATGTCATGCTTATATTTACAGGGCTGTGTGTATGCAACCGCTCCAGATCGGCAATCAGATGGTCAGATGCATTTCTGACATACCAGAAATTTTGCTTGGCCCTTGTGAATGAATTGCACAGCTTAATCAGTCCTATGAACTGATTGAGTACCTCACTGCACCTGTGTGAAAACAGAAATAGACACATCAAGGTTCACTGGGTTGTGATGGTGCAGTAATAAAGGATATATTCCAGAATGCACAAAGTAACTATTAAAAGCATATTATATTCTATTCATTTATTTTTTAAATACAAGTCTGATTAAAAAAAAATCTATATAATTTTTTCAGTTGTTTTTAACTTCTTTTCACCCGAGCTTTACCCGCCTTCCTCATTAGCTGGCATAAATACACCACATACTGATTTGCATGGAGAAGAGGTGGTGTGACTTGTTGATTTCATATGCATAGTGTCAGTCAAGTCAGTGCTGAACAACTGGATTGTATATTGTGTGTACATGACTTATGAGATTTGGCTGTACAAAATATATATTCCCATATAGTGCAAGTTGTTACTTTGATGAAATCTCACGAAAATCACCTCAGAAAATAATCAGATTGCAGATTGGGAGAGCTGAAATTCAGTTCAAAGAAGAGCAGCACTTGTTTTTTTTTTTGTTTGTTTTTTTAAGAGACTTGTTTTTTAATATTAATCACAGGACAGACTTGGCCAAATGGTTACAAAGTTGGACTTGTGAAAGGTTGCATGTTCGAATCCAAGTTCAAGTCCTTGAATACACACAAAAAAACTAGCGCAACGATGGTTGCTTTAGTGTTGCCACCCCTATAGGTTTTTTTATTGGTGTTTAACAAGACCATACATAGTAGTATACAATACAACACAGGGAAAATTGCAGAACAGTTTTAGTTTTCTTATTTTCACACTATCTTCTCAAAATAAAATAAATAAAATGTATGAATTATAAACAAACATATCCTCGGAGAGAAAAAACTAAATATATATATATATATATATATATATATATATAATTAAAAAATAATAATAAAATGCTTGAATGAATGAATGAATGAATGAATGAAAGTAAGTAACATATTATTGTATAAGCACAACTGCGTTTTTGTGAAGCTGCTGTGAAACTGTATTTTATAAAGCTTTATGTAAATAAAACAGAAATGACTTAACATCTCTCCAATATATTTTAGGAAACAGTATAGAGGAACAATTTGTTTAATCCCGAAGAGTGACTACAAAGTTGCCAAAATAGTACAATTACTTACAGCCTGGTTTACATACACTAAAAAAGGCATTTTACTGTAGCAGAAACAAATCCATACCGTGAAAATAAATATACAGACGTTACATTACTTAAAAATCACAAATATTATATTTACCTAAAACCCAGGTGTGATTTGAAACAATATTAACATGACTGTAGAAAAAATAGATTTGAAAATGAAAAAGAAATAACTTTTTTGATATGTAAAGCACATTTATTTATATTAATTATTATTATTGCTAGTATAGAAAGGCTTACAGTAAGCATGAGATGCAGTTCATTTATCTCCCAGTCATTACATTTCATTGGATGTGTTCCTGCAGGAGCTGCAAAATCTTACCAATAAAGATCAAGTAAAATGTTGGTACTCCTGTTACACTAAAATTACATTGAGGAATTTTTGCTGATGTTAACATGTTTAACTAGAAAAAAGTTAATATTAGATTAAAGTCACACAGAGTCAGGGTCATAAATGGCTTCACCTTTGTCTCCTTCATCCAGTCCCTGCTTATTTAAAACGAGAACCTCATCAAAGACCTTTTTTCCAAGACAGATGCTTTGGGTGGATAGATACATTGTTGTAGAGTAGAGTCATTCTTCTTCTATGGCCAGTTTTCTTCAATTCTTGAGTTTTGACCAAGTCAAACAATAATGGACCAGTTAGGTCTTTATATTTTAGCAGTGTTATTTTTAATCCATGGACCCTACATTGTGCAAGGTATGTTTTATATACATTTTTAAATGTTTTTAAATGTTTTGCTTTGATGATGATGATGATGATTGTTATTGGACAAATATTATATATAAATATTCTGCTAATTATATATGGCTGATTATTATACATTACTGTAGTCCTATTCTCAACTTTTCAGTATTAATGTAGTCAATTTTAACCTTACCCAAAAGGGTCAATAATAACATTTAGCATACATTAACAATAAAACATTTAGACGTCATGTTTATACCTAAACTGTTCATTACAATTGAATAAGGCTTTCAACCACTACAAATGAGAGAGAATATCAGTAGTCAATATAGCATTTAGACACTATATTGGTACTTTGCTTAAAGTAACATGTTATACTGGCAATCATGCTATTAGTCTATTAAAAACGTTAGTGGCATTTAAAGTCAAATTTGATTCTCTTCAGCATATTTCAGATGTCACATGATGTATAGTTCAGAAGTTCTAAACAGTAGCTCCGAAACCCATAAACACAGTTACTCATTGATCAGTTATTTCTTGCGAAGTAAATTACCCCTAAATTACCAAATAAACACAAGTGCCCAGGGTCATTAAGATTTACAGTAGTGGCCAAAAGTGATCTCCAATCTAGGAAAATTGATATCTTTGGCCTTGTTCTGTCAATATAGATTTTTTGAGAAAATTGCATCATGACTTGAAGAGTGTAAAATGTTTGTATGCGCTCCGAGTTTCATTATTTGTAATAATACAAGAAAACATGCTTATTGGGGAGCATGCGGGAGAATGGATGCTAATTTAAAACTCCATTTGTCCATTTAAAACTCATATTGCACAATAATTTTGTCAAATCCGTACCTAAAAAAGTGTTTATCTTTTCCCATAAACACATTCCTGTATTTGATGGTAATAAATTAAACTTTTACAGTAATTAAAACATTTTATGCAAATATTCTTGTAGTCAGACTTTACTTTTTGTTACAGGTTTGTGTGTGACAATTTTTCAGACTCAACAGGTCTATGCTAATAACCGTTAAGCTTTTTCTTCTGGGGATTGAGCATTTGAACACCTCTCAAACATATTGCTTTGAATCTATAGATATACAATATATCTGCCACATGTTCATTTCTATCAAATGGTATTACTGTAGTTGATGTTTTCTTATAGTTAAGTTAGCTGGGTCTGGTCAGACAGAATAATCCATTATTCATTGTGCAGGTCAGTGCATGAGTGGTGAGTTCCAGTGTAGCAATGGTCAATGCATAAATCAAGACTGGAGGTGTGATGGAACGAAGGACTGCATGGACGACTCTGACGAAATCAACTGCCGTGAGTATCTCTGGACGAACACTGACCCATGACAAGATGTGATGTCAAAGCATCTGCTTAATGTAAATGCATTTGTTATTGTTATTTTGCTTGTTCTTTAGCATTATCCACCTGTAGCTCTCAGGAGTTCAAGTGTCTGACAGGAGGAGAGTGCATTCCTCTTGAGTTTGTATGTGATGGGGAAGCAGACTGCGCTGATGGCTCTGATGAGCAAAGGACCTGTGGTATGTCTACATGATTGAAATTTGGTTAATTCCGTTAAAAATAAAATATAAAAATGTGCGTAGAGGTGGTCTAAAACCCCACTATTTTATTTTTTTAAGTCGGTCAGACGTGTAGCCCAGACCAGTTCACATGTAGAGAAGGGCAGTGTATTCCCAAACAATACAAATGTGACCATGTGCCAGACTGTGTGGATAACTCTGATGAGAACAACTGCAGTAAGAACTTTTCTTTCCATTTACTGTACTTTTCCTCTGTAGCAATATGGATTTTATATATCAGTATGCAGTAATTATCAAATCAGGCAGAAATTTACAAAAATCCAAGTCTAACTTCAATAACAAATCGTAATTTTCAATACAGAACATAATTTGTAATTATTTATTTTTATACCTGTAATGAATGTCATGACTTACAGAGGTCTTTAGTAGGTTTTTGCTTGTATATATACAGTTGAAGGCAAAATGCTTAGCCCTTAGCCAGATTCTGTAGCCCCCATGGTTGTCCAATGACTTTTCCTAATTAACCTAATTTGCCTAGTTTATCTAATTAACCAAGTTGTGCCCTGAATGTGTAGCTGAATGCTTGTATCTTACTAATTAACTAGTAAAATATTATGTATACTGTCATCAGTGCAAGACTGTTATAATTATTTGTTATAATAAATGATTTATTAAAACTATGATTAAAAATGTGTTAAAATAAAATGTTTGTTTCATTAAATAGCACTTGGCAAATATTTGAAAATGAATGAAAATTTCACAGAAGGGGTAATAATTTAGCCTTCAACTCTATAATAACTATTTATTTTAGCTTAGGCCCCTCATACATAAAAATAAATACAAATATTTATTACTTTCAGCAATTTTCTGTTTACCATTCCTCAGTAGCAATACAAATGTGAACAAAAACATGACCAGAATATCAGAACATAAAAGATTATTGCATTATTTTCATATTATAATACATTTATAGTCAGAAATAAATTGCAATCTTTAAAACCTAAAATATATTGCAATATGTCTGTAATGAATGTCACAAAGGTTAACATACTGTAAAGTAACCTCTACCTTAATGGTTAAAGTAAAGTAATGTTATCTTTACAAGAAAAAAAAAAAGCATATGACTACTTGCAATGGTCCAGTACACATAAAAATATCAAGATAAATCAGTTACCAAAATGACAAGAGAACACTGCTGGGTGATGTAAAGTTCAGATTTTGTAATGGCAATAAAATACATTAAATTTCTTGTTTAATCCAGATTACCCAGCCTGCACAGAAAAGACATGTGCTAATGGCGCTTGTTACAATAACACTCAGCACTGTAATGGGATACTAGATTGTCGAGATGGATCAGATGAATCCAACTGCAGTGAGTTGTGCTTAATCAAAGATGCCAATCAATAGTGTTAAGATAAATATTCAGGATTTTAATTATACACGTTGTTGTCATTTGCTTTCATATATATATTTTTGTTTTTCATGCCTGAAACAGCACGGCATTGTCAGTCACATCAATTTGAATGTGCTAATGGATTCTGCATCCCAATGCCCTTCGTCTGTGATCACTGGGATGACTGCGGAGACAATAGTGATGAGCAAAACTGTGGTGGGTTCGACAATATTTTTCACATATTCTACCAAAGCTGCCGATATTACATTAAGATAATGTATCAGGAAGTTAAAATGAGCATTTATTAAAATATGACACAATGAGTCAAAATATGCTTTATTGTGTGTCACAAAAACCATGCGGAAATGGATAGAAGTGCATTTTAATGATAATGTTTTAATGATTAAGATAAACCAATACAAACCACATTAAAATATCACAAATCATTTGTTTTGATCCAATGATTCAATTACAGTTATATGGATCTGCATGAACCAGTCTCTGTATGTTTTTTTTTTTTACCTTATTTGGTGTCAATTTTGTATATTGTAGACATTTTTTATAACACATTTAAATATCAGAAAAGAGTAACAACTGCTGTTAAGTCTCTTATTGGCTGAATTAACTAAGATCTCTGTTTAAAAAACAACAACATTTCAACCATTTTTTTTCAATCATTTCAATATTTTTTGAGCAGCTGGTTTAATTGATTCAAAGTTATGAAAATTTCTCCTAGCTTTTCCTATAACTAAAAACTATAGCTTTTTTGAACCATACTATAGTAAAGCACTTGAATAAAATGGTTGTGGTAATACAACAACTATAGTAATATAATTAAATTACCCAAGTTTTCGACAACTATTGGGAATGTTACATACTTAATAACGGAGTATATAGCACAACACACCACAATTCACTGCAGTAAAAACTAAAGTATACTACAGTATTTAGTACAGCTTTTCAGTTCAGCATAGTTATGCTGTAGCATTCATTAACAAAGTGTTGTAAATACTATAGCTAAAATATACAGAATAATACACTTTACTGCAGTATGGTTCTAAAACACTACAGTATTTACTATAAATGTGGGAAGAACCATAAATGACACCGCCTGGGTAGTGATCAAGGAACTCTATAAAAAAAAAAACAAGCGTGCAATAGGTATGTCTTATTCAGGATGAATTTAGCTGACAAATTTTTACAAAATGAAAATGCCAAATGTTTTAACTGACAAAATATCCAGAGGGTGCATCCTTCGAAATGAGACACAGGATTTGTTCCATTCTGAAAAGATCATCCCATGTTCCATTTGAAGGGTTTATTCTCCAGAGAACGGAATGGTAAATCACTGCTATGTTGTCTTCTTTGCCAGAGTATCGGACCTGTAGTGGGTCAGAGTTCGCCTGCAGCAATGGACGCTGTATGCCACAGCAGTGGGTGTGTGATGGCATCAACGACTGCGGAGACTTTAGTGATGAGAATGGATGTGGTGAGACAGACACCTCATCTCTCTAATCAATGTGCAACAGATTCAATCACAGCTATAAAAGTTGAATTTTTGAACCTAAAGGCTGAAGATTTCATGTTTTCAGACCCAGGTATCAGAGATTGTTACCCAGGCGAATGGCCCTGCCCAGGTTCTTCAGTGTGTGTGCCAGTAAACAAAGTGTGTGACGAACACCCTGACTGTCCTGGTGGAACAGATGAGAGCAATAGTACAGCACATCTGACCTGCGGTAAATATCAGTACCACTGAAATAAATGAAGAAACAGTGCTGACTATGTTGAATCCAACAATAATATTGCTCACTCTACTGTAACTATGTTTTTTAACCATGAGTGACTAATGCTGTTTAGAATTTTTTAACCAAAGTTACCTACAGTAAATCACAGTTGTGTATAATTACAATATGCAAAACTGCTACCCAAACACTACTTCACTTCCTAGACTTGAATGCAGCATGTCTTTTAAAACTGGGTGTTTTGAAAGACGAAAGGGCCAAGAACAGCATCAAAAATAGCTTTCTAAATGTTTGTGTAATGTGTTTGATGGAATAATGTTGCTGAAATGATGCTTGCATAAAGTAAAAAAGCTGAGATGTCCAGAGCTGATCTAAAGCATCAGTATTGGGCCAATTGAACTTTTTTAAACTGATAGGTATTGGTTCTCAGTTTATTTCATGTCATCTGACAGAAAGGTCAACAGAGTCTACAGCCCATCAGTCTTTGAATAAGGTATGATTAGAAAAATACAAAAATAATATATAGTGTAATTTTAATATTATTTAATATATTTTTATAGGCCTATATACATTATTACTGCAGAAATTGTTATACTGAAAATACCAGATATTGTTATAGTACTAGAAATCACAAGTATCAGATCTGGACTCTGTTGACAGATACTCAATCATGTGTTGGCTCTTTTTGCTTCTTTCCTGGTCCGGAATAGCTCATGTCATGACCAGCAAGAACCAGCTTAATCCAGCAGACAAGCATCAAAACCTACCTTACCAGCATATGCAGTTTTTTTTTAGCAGGAATGGGATAATGAATAAAATTGGCTAATGTAATGATGGTCACTCTCCTTAATGCTCACAATTCAACACTTTTAAAAATATGTCCCCAACAGAGCTTGGTGAGGCCCCCTGTTGAGCCAGGACCCCACTGTTGGGAACCGATGAATTTAATTTTTTCATTAAAATCTTTAAATCACAAGGCTTGCAGCAGGCAAAGTGTTTACTAGATGCCAGTATACCTATAATGAACTGATATGCTGTGAACATAAATTTAACTGTACACTCAGTATTACTAGACAATTTAGAGTACATAATGTGTTTATTGAGTTTTTATGTGTGTTGAGTTTTTACCTCAATCACATGTGAGCAGGTGATTCACGTTTTATTATAACACAGATGATGACCGGATGGCCTTTGGTGTGAGACTGTCACGTTATGCACATGACAGACATGCTGTGATTGTTCAGGTGCTTTAGATATTTACAATAGCTAACTACCACTGGTATCTGTCTCTTGTGTAGATTTACACCAGTGTTCTGCTTTGAGCTGTGAGTTCCGCTGTCATCCCACCCCACAGGGAGGAGCATGCTACTGTCCCGATGGCTTCACTGTAGCCAATGATAGTCGCACTTGTGTGGGTAAGTGCTTTTTAGTCTCGTATTATAGATAACACCAGATATCTTTTGTTATCCATAATTTAAATTTGTTTTCTTTGTTACAATCTCTGCATATTTTCACCATGCAACTAGACATGAAATTAATCTAGGCAAAAAAGACCCTACTTAAAATTTAGATATTAAAATGAAGTTTAGAAATGTAAAATGTATTCAGGTCATTATATATGTGGATATATTTTTAATTAACTAAATAGATCTGAATTCTGAACAACAGAAATGAGTCATTGACCAAAGTATGTGGTTTATTCTTAGACTATGATGACTGTAAAATCTGGGGTATCTGTGATCATTTCTGTGAGGATCGTCCAGGCACACATCATTGCAGCTGTGCTGATGGATACTTCCTGGAGCAAGGTCATGTCTGCAAGGCCAATATTTCAGGTGAGTGGAAACTAGAACTGTATATGTGGTAAACATTATAGGTATTTATGAATATGAAGTTAATTTCCCATTTCCCTTCCCAGAAAACCATGATTCCCCCTTCAAAGCATCTAAGTTACTTTAGTTGCACTTAGCTGCACATCGTTGTAAATTGCATCTACTTCTTTTTTCTTATGTCTGCCATACAGCTCAGATGGCTTCATCAAATGAGTGGCATAATGCATATACAGTATATACAGTGGGGGAAATTAGTATGAAACGTCACCATTTTTCTCAAAAAACATATTTCTAAATGTGCTGTTGACTTGACCATTGTTGACCGGATGTTGGTAACAAGTAAAGAAATCCATATATGCGAAGAAAACAAAAATAATTTGTTTACTAATTAAGTTATGTGTAATAAAATGAAATGAAAAAGGGAAGGAGGCTGCACGGTGGCGCAGTGAGTTGCATGATCGCCTCACAGCAAGAAGGTCACTGGTTCGAGCCTCGGCTGGATCAGTTGGCGTTTCTGTGTGGAGTTTGCATGTTCTCCCCGTGTTCGCTTAGGTTTCCTCCATGTGCTCCGGTTTCCCCCACAAGTCCAAAGACATGTGCTATAGGTGAATTGGGTAAGCTAAATTGTCCATAGTGTATGTGTGTGAATGGGTGTGTATGGATGTTTCCCAGTCATGGGTTGCAGCTGGAAGGGCACCGCTGCGTAAAACATATGCTGGATAAGTTGGCGGTTCATTCCGCTGTGGCGACCCCAGATTAATAAAGGGACTAAGCCGAAAAGAAAATGAATGAATGAATGAATGAATGAATGAATGAATGAATGAAAAAGGAAAAAAAAAAATTGAATACATGAAGAAAGGGAGGTGTAGAAAGGCAGTGAAAGCCCAGACAGCAACTGAAATCTCTCAGTAGTTCTTCAGCAACCATCTGCCTTTCGTCATTGTAAGTTAATTCATTCATTCATTCATTTTCCTTTGGCTTAGTCCCTTTATTCATCAGGGGTCACCACAGCGGAATGAACCGCCAATTTATCCAGCATATGTTTTATACAGCGAATGCCCTTCCAGCTGCAACCCAGTACTGGGAAACATCCATACACTCTCACATTCACACACATACACTACGGCCAATTTAATTTATTCAATTCACCTGTACCGCATGTCTTTGGACTGTGGGGGAAACTGGAGCACCCG
The DNA here is from genome assembly GCA_903798115.1 of Danio jaintianensis. Lineage (NCBI taxonomy): Eukaryota > Metazoa > Chordata > Actinopteri > Cypriniformes > Danionidae > Danio > Danio jaintianensis. The sequence continues at coordinate 271,073 of CAIGQV010017323.1, read as the reverse complement.
GAGGAAACCCACGCCAACACGGGGAGAACGTGCAAACTCCACAGAGAAATACCAACTGACCCAGCCAGGACTCGAACCAGCGACCTTCTTGCTGTGAAGTGAAGGTGCTAACCGCTGAGCCACTGTGTCACCCTTGTAAATTAATATTAGCTGTTATTACACAAAACTAACTTTTTTAGATTTTTTTGTTTTGTTTTATTTTTATGTTTGTATTGTTTGGGTCAATTCCATGTCAACAGCTCCTTTAGAAATATTATTCCCATAAAAAAAAAAAAAAAACATTACGTTGGACTGTATTTCTGATAGTACTTTGTAATTTTTCTCACAGGGGGTTTACCACAGCTGATCTTCACAGATGGACGTGATATCAAAATGGCAGATATACATGGGCGTTTTGTCAGACTTCTAGTCCAGTCAGATGGTAAAGGTTATGCTGTGGGTGTTGGTTACAACTGGCATACTCAAAGGGTCTTCTGGACAGACACGAGTTCTCAGAAGGTGGTTCAATTTTTACAGTGTGAAATCATAATATGCTATACACATAAATACAATAAAATTTACAAAACATCTTTTTCAGGTTTTCTCTATAAATTTTGATGGGAGCGATAAGATGGAGGTGCTTTCTGAAGCAGTGCACAATGCCCAGAATGTAGCTGTGGACTGGATAAACTTTAAGCTGTATCTTGTTGAGGAACGTGTGGAGAGAATCGAAGCATGTGATTATGATGGGGGAAACCGTGTCACACTGATTGCAGAAAACTTGGTGACTCCTCATGGACTTGCTCTGGACCCAACAGTGGGGTGAGCACAGTATGTGTGAATGTGATTCAATGTGTTTAAAGGTGCCATAGAATGAAAATCTAGAAATATCTAGGCATAGCTGAATAATAAGAGTTCAGTACATAGAAATGACATACCATGAGCCTCAAACACCATAGTTTCTCATTCTCATTAAAATCTCATGAGTGTAAGTTCCTGGTGAAAATAAGGCCAGTTGGAACAAAACCACAGATTTCTTTACAGTTTGTCAAAATGCGGGATGTTATGGATTATACATTTATTTAATGTCCTCCAAAGAGGCATAAGGTCTTTTTAAATGTATCTTTTGTTAGTTTAATATGTATATAGTGAAATGTGTTGCATATGTTTGTATATGGATATATGGTTCCAAACCTTTATGAGTTTCACTGACATGCGCCGCTGGAGTGTCAGAGCAGAGCTCATTAATATTCACAGCCCTTCCAAATATGATCAAAAATAGCCATTTCATATTTCAGTTTCTAGGGTTTGAAATAGGAGCTTTAAAGCCATTTCTTGGAGAATTTCTTCACCCATCTAAGCCACATGGCTTCTATTTTGATGTCAGAGAACAATTTAACATATTTTACCTTTAAAGAAAAATGTAGCTCATTTATTTGTGGTCTGTTTGGCCTAACCTTTTTTTTCTCCTTCAGATACATGTTCTTCACGGACTCTGGCTTTAACACAGATGATGTCAAATTGGAGCGAGCCTTCATGGACGGTAGTAACCGGTTTGATCTGGTTAAGACCAGACTAGGTTCCCCTACTGGAATCACCTTGGATTTAGTCACCAAGAGGGTTTACTGGACAGACAGCCATTTTAACCTGGTTGAGACCGTCACATATAGTGGCTTGGACAGGTAATTCTGAAATTTGCCATTTTAAACCATTTATGTGTATGTAAATAAGTGATTCCCAACTAGAAGACAAAGGAAAATCCAAGATGAACTGATATAATTCAAAATAAGACAAAACATTAATTAAAATAAGACAAAACACATTTTAATAGATATATTTTTGATCCTACAATTAATGTATGATGAAATCAAAAGTGAGGACCAAATCTCGTTAAAATGGATGTGAAAATGTTCTCATGCATTACATACATAAATATAACACAGAATTTGGCAAACATGTGTGTTTTATTGGAATTTTAATCTCACTTATTTTACACAATTATTCTCAAGACCTATAAGACTTAAGCAATTTAAGCATAAAATTATGAATTCTTTGTTAGGAGGCTTTATTCTGTTGGCAAGACTATATATTATACTATACTAATACTAATACTATATATATACTCTATATTTTTGAATTAGTAAATTTTAATTAATAAAATGTGTATGATAGTGATAGTTGACAACAATAGTGGCAATATGTAAACAATTCAGCATTTAATTAAAATTGAAAGTTACAAATTTCTGTCTGTGAATAAAAAATATAAATACATAATATTTAATGAATATGTTTTTTTTTTACCTCAAAGAATAAAAATTGTAGCCTATTAGAAGTGCATTTTCAAAAGCAAAAACAAACAAACAAACAAAAAATATTTGTTAGTGTAATGTTTATATTTGTCCTATCAACTGTGCCACTAGGAAAACAGTGTTGAATGGAGGTCATCAGGTTCCTCACCCATTCGGAATTTCAGTATTTGAGAATCATGCTTTTTTCACTGATTGGGTCAAAATGGGCGTGATTCGGACTAACCGCTTCAATGGCAGCGACCCCACTTTCCTGTACCGCTCTACTAACCGACCTGGACAAATTGTGGTTTCCCATCCAGCTCTTCAACCTTTCGGTAGGACAAGTGTGATGCTTCAGTGTGATATTGATAATGAAAACTCAAAAATTCTCATACAATAACAAGACTGATTCTTTGCAATACTAAGTATACATCAAAATTGGCTTTTTTTTCTGACTGCAGTTATAAACCCTTGTGGCAGACACAACGGTGGGTGTCAGCAAATCTGCCTTCTGAGTCACCGAACGGACAATGATGGGCTGGGTTATCGCTGCATGTGTCGCCTAGGATACGACCTTCAGGATGACCGCCACAGTTGCTTTAGTAAGACGAGGATAATTCCTACCAAATCATGAACCTCATTGTTTTTAAATGAGAAACTTGCGTTGGATAGTTTAATTTAATTGTTGAATAAATGACTGAAAGATGTCTCAGATGCACCAGATTCTCTGAAACAAACATGTCTGTCTCTTTTCAGAAATTAAAGATTATTTACTGGTGGCCTACGCACAAGCGATCAGAGGGATTCCTCTTAATGTTTCCTCTCAGGAGGATGTCACCTTACCTCTTTCTGGCCTGGCTGATACCTTTTCTGGTTCTGGAGTAGAGTATGATGCGTCTGTGGAGAGCGTGTTCTACAATGATCGAATGCGGCAGCTCATATATAAATCAAACATCAATGGCACCAGTGAGTCTCTGAAAAACACATTGCTGCTGGTTTTTGTTTTTGCTGCAAAAAAAACAACTTTCAGTCCATGTACCACTTTTTCTTTACAAACTGCCTGATTTAATTTTCATGTGCTATAGATCATATTAATAAAAATGTATGCATTTTATAAGAATTTAAAATATTTACATAAAATGGAAAGTAATTCCTGTAATTTTCTTGTAGTTTCCTAAACTTCTAGGTGCAAATATCAGTTGAAGGATAATTGATTTAGTTCTAATATGTTTTAGAGTTGTACCAAAAACTTAACACAAATGAGTTTCACTCATCACTTGTCAGTCTAAGAGAGATAAAGTCCTAGAAAAAAAATGTTCACTAAACACAATCTTGTTGATGTATCTCAGGTCATGAGGTCCTGACAGGTTACAGAGTTGGCTCTGTGGAATCGATGGCATATGACTGGACCTCGAAGATTCTCTTCTGGACTTCCAGCACCTATCGATCTGTCTCTGCATTTAAAGTAACGGATGGATCAAGACGGGACATTGTTAAGAACTTGATATACCCCCGGGGTGTTGCTGTGCACCCCAGTGCAGGGTATGAACATAGTTTGAAAACAATCTTGTGCTAAATAAATGTGTAAATACAAAATAACTTAATTACATATATGGACCAAATAATCATTGGCTGCATCTAAAAACTTAGGCAGTTGACTTTTTGTCTTACTGGAATGTCAGGTAATGACTTTGCAAGAAGCATGTGAGCATTAGGGCACATTTGGAACAGATTTTAGACAGACTTCCAAAGCAGCATAAAGGTTTAATGATCAATAACAACATATAGAGAGTTCTGCTAATAATAAGCCAATATTTAAGTACTAGAAATTACATCAAAAGTGAAAAAAGTTACAAACACAGCCTGCAAATCTCAACTGTTACTAAATTATATGCACAGGATAGTCAGCCTGATCTCATGAGAAAATGTAACTATTTTACATTTTGTCAGTGTAGTGGCTAATTCATACGAATTCATATAAGTTCAGTCGTAGGAAAATGTATGATTTTTTTAAAAAGAAGGCACCAAACTCCATCCCTAAACCTAACTGTCACTGGGGGATGAGCAGATCATACTAAATTGTACAAATGAGATTGTACAAATTCATATGAATTCACCACTAAGTCAAAAAGTGATGAATTGCTGTGAGATAGCGTTGGGATAGTGTGAAAACCCAAGCAGCAAATTCTAGATCTGTGCAGTCTACAAAAAATCGATCAGATAAAGAAATCTTAGACAGTCAAGTCAAGTAATCTTTTTATCTATAGCACTTTATATAATGTAGATTGTATCAAAGCCTCTTTACAAGGATGAGCAGTCAAATAATAAAAGTCAGAGAAGATGTGACACAATCTAAGGATTGGGACATGCCTTGTTGCCTGTCTGTGGAGGTAGCATTTTTCAGCTTTTGGATGCAGCCATTAACTTTTCTTCAGATTTGAGAATTTACTATTGGATGTCTGTGTGTTACAATGCTAGATACCTCTTCTGGTCCGACTGGTACCGTCCAGCTGTGATCACCAGAGCATACACTGATGGAAGCAATGCAGTTCCACTAATCAACACAACACTTGGCTGGCCGAATGGACTTGCCATAGACTACATGTAAGGAAGTTATCTAACAGTCAGCAGTTTTTATTGTACATAATTGATTTCTAAAACAGGTCTGTTTATTTTTATTGTTTCATTAAATAAGTTTCATTCCACATTCATCCAGACACTGGGATCAGTTTGGATTTGATAAACAATGGATTAGATTGAATTGATATTGGATTGTAATGATTTTGGATTGTCTTGTTGCGCTTCACAGGATGGATAGGCTGTATTGGGTTGATGCGCAGCTGGACCGGATTGAGCATGTGAGCATTGATGGGTTTGACCGACAGGCCTTCTCCAGCATCGGACAAATCACTCACCCTTTCTCACTTACGATACACACTGGTTGGTGCTTCTGTGTTTGTTCATTCATCACATGGTCACATTATGATTTTGATGTTGAGATGATGTTAAACTACTGATATACAGAATTTAAATGTATTTTGTATATTGACTAATGTGTCTCCACCTTTTGTTAGATCATCTATTTGTGTCAGACTGGCGGACAAATTCTGTTTTTCGAATGAGGAAGAGGGATGGTGGAGAAAACATAATGCTCCGAAAGGGCATCTTGGGCATAATGAACATCAAGGCTTATTCAGCTGATCTCCAGGACTGTGAGTGACACATTTACTCCTGCTTAGTACACTTTTAACTGTTTATCTGTTTATCTCATTTACTGCACTATTTAGACGTTTTTGATATAGTGATTAAAACAATAGGTCAATGAAAATCGTTTTGGGTCAATGACAAGACATTTGTGACCCTGGACCATAAAAACATGTGCCAAAACCATTCATAAGTATAAGTGTACACTGTTTGAAATTGAGATTTAAACATTGTTGTACATAAGTCTTTCACTAATGAGTTTGTTAGGATAGAACATTTGGCTGAGATTATTTGAAAATCAGGAATCTAAAGGATAAAAAAATCTAAATACTGAGAAAATAAGTGTTTAGCAATGCATTTTAATCAAAAATTGTGTTTTTATAAATTTACTGTAGAAAATGTATTAAAAATTGTCATGAAACATAATCTTTACAGACTGCAATATTTTAATGATTTTTTGGCATAAAAGAAAAAGATAATTTTGACCTACACAATGTATTTTTGGCTATTGCCAAAAATATTCCTGTGCAGCCTAAGGTTTTGTGGTCCAGTGTGACATTTAAAAGAAGAATAAATAAAACAAAACTAATATTAATGTAGTATTATAAAAAAATATATTTTTTAAAAAGCTTTTTTTTAAATCATTGTTTTCATTGTGATGCCAAGAGAGATATATTTGACGACAAAATGCACACCAAAACAATATTGACATACATTAAAATTACTACATTAATTCTTAAAGTGATAATGAATTGCTGTGATCTCATTGCTGTGTACAGTGTTTAAAAGCAGATGCAATATGATTCCAAACGGCCGCTGCAGCCACTTCTGCTTTCCTACCCCTGCGTCCAGCCGTGTATGTGGATGTCCCTATGGCATGAAGCTGCAGGAGAACCAGAGAGACTGTGTGAAAGATGACTCTGAGCCCCCACCAGATGATAACTGCGGAGACTACGCCTTTCCTTGTGACGGAGGTCGCTGTGTGCCCAATTCTTACCACTGTGATGGTGTGAATGACTGCGCTGACAAGACAGACGAAGTCAACTGCACTGTTCCGGGTGTGTATGTACTTGAGCCTTGCACACTGGGAAACTGGCTTAACTTGAAGTTTACTTCATTTAAAACAACGATTTGCAGTACACTTTTTGCAGCATTTTCAGATAAAACTTATTACAGAAGTGTAAAGGGTTATTTAACCCATGATTTGCATAAAAGTCACATCTCGTGCACTTAAGAGGCTACCTTTTGAATTGGCCACACTTAAATGAAGTAATTACAATAAAAATATAAACAATCCTTTTTATAAAACAATGTTTAAAAGTGCTCTGGTTTCCCCCACAGTCCAAAGACATGTGCTATAGGTGAATTGGGTAGGCTAAATTGTCCGCAGTGTATGTGTGTGAATGGGTGTGTACAGTTGTGGCCAAAAGTTTTGAGAAAATATTAGTTTTCACAAAGTTTGCTGCTAAACTGCTTTTAGATCTTTGTTTCAGCTGTTTCTGTGATGTACTGAAATATAATTACAAGCACTTCATACGTTTCAAAGGCTTTTATCGACAATTACATGACATTTATGCAAAGAGTCAGTATTTGCAGAGTTGGCCCTTCTTTTTCAGGACCTCTGCAATTCGACTGGGCATGCTCTCAATTAACTTCTGGGTGAAATTCTGACTGATAGCAACCCATTCTTTCATAATCACTTCTTGGAGTTTGTCAGAATTAGTGGGTTTTTGTTTGTCCACCCGCCTCTTGAGGATTGACCACAAGTTTTCAATGGGATTAAGATCTGGGGAGTTTCCAGGCCATGGACCAAAAATTTCAACGTTTTGGTCCCCGAGCCACTTAGATATCACTTTTGCCTTGTGGCACAGTGCTCCATCGTTCTGGAAAATGCATTGTTCTTCACCAAACTGTTGTTGGATTGTTGGAAGAAGTTACTGTTGGAGGGTGTTTTGGTACCATTCTTTATTCATGGCTGTGTTTTTGGGCAAAATTGTGAGTGAGCCCACTCCTTTGGATGAGAAGCAACCCCACACATGAATGGTCTCAGGATGCTTTACTGTTGGCACGACACTCAGCACGACGCTCAGCTTTTCTTCTCCGGACAAGCCTTTTTCCAGATGCCCAAACAATCGGAAAGGGGCTTCATCGGAGAATATGACTTTGCCACAGTCCTCAGCAGTCCATTCGCCATACTTTTTGCAGAAGGTCAATCTGTCCCTGATGTTTTTTTTGGAGAGAAGTGGCTTCTTTGCTGCCCTTCTTGACACCAGGCCATCTTACAAAAGTCTTTGCCTCACTGTGCGTGCAGATGCGCTCACACCTGCCTGCTGCCTTTCCTGAGCAAGCTCTGCACTGGTGGCACTCTGATCCCGCAGCTGAATCCTCTTTAGGAGACGATCCTGGCGCTTGCTGGACTTTCTTGGACGCCCTGAAGCCTTCTTAACAAGAATTGAACCTCTTTCCTTGACGTTCTTGATGATCCTATAAATTGTTGATTTAGGTGCAATCTTAGTAGCCACAATATCCTTGCCTGTGAACCCATTTTTATGCAACGCAATGATGGCTGCACACGTTTCTTTGCAGGTCACCATGGTTAACAATGGAAGAACAATGATTTCAAGCATCACCCTCCTTTTAACATGTCAAGTCTGCCATTCTAACCCAATCAGCCTGACATAATGATCTCCAGCCTTGTGCTGGTCAACATTCTCACCTGAGTTAACAAGACGATTACTGAAATGATCTCAGCAGGTCCTTTAATGACAGCAATGAAATGCAGTGGAAAGTTTTTTTCAGGATTAAGTTAATTTTCATGGCAAAGAAGGACTATGCAATTCATCTGATCACTCTCCATAACATTCTGGAGTATATGCAAATTGCTATTATAAAAACTTAAGCAGCAACTTTCCAATTTCCAAAATTTATGTCATTCTCAAAACTTTTGGCCACGACTGTATGGATGTTTCCCAGTGATGGGTTGCAGCTGGAAGGGCATCCGCTCTGTTAAAACATATGCTGGATAAGTTGGCAGTTTATTCCGCTGTGGCGACCCCAGATTAATAAAGGGACAAAGCCGAAAAGAAAATGAATGAATGAATCAATGTTTAGAAGTTCAATGCCAAATACTGGACACTAAGCTGTACCTCCCTTTGGCTTGATTTTTGACTGATGTCTTGTGCCTTGTCCTCTATCTGTGGTGTACAGAATGTACTGTAGGGTTTTTTGTACAATACAAAAAAAAAGGTTCATTGACAGCATATAATATAAACATCTCAGTTGACATTTTTGTAGTTTAAAAATAAAACAACCAAAAAACATGTTATATTAAATTAGAAATGATGGTCTCTGTCAAAGACATTTTCCCTGACCCCTCTCTTCCCCCTCTCTTTCTCCTCTTGGAAGTGCCCTATTGGATGGCCTTATTTTGGAGCATGGGCATCTCTGATTTATAATTTTTTTGACCTAGACCTTAAAATTTTTTCCTATTTTAATCAGGTGCAACCTGCTCCCCATATGCCTTCACTTGTGGGAACAAGCACTGCATCCCTGCTAGATGGCGCTGTGACGGGCATGATGACTGTGGTGATGGTTCCGATGAGAATAACTGCCCAACCCGTGGTCCAACCACCTGCTCATCTAACCAGTTTGCTTGCACCAATGGAAACTGCATCCCGAAAACGTGGGTCTGTGATGCCTTTAATGACTGTGGCGATGGTTCTGATGAGAGACATTGCAGTGAGTATTGAAGAGGAGGTTTTAGAAACAGAAGTTTAAGTTCAGCCAAAAAAATAATAATTATGTTTTTTATTGTTCACCCTCATGTTGTTTCAATCCCCTGAAATCTTCACTCATCTTTGAAATACCAATTAAGATATTTTTAGATTAAATCTGAGAGCTCTGACTAGGGCTGGGACAATAATTCTTGGATTCTTGGATTTTTGGAATGCATAATTGGAATTCTGAGCTTAGTTTTTAAAAGCAGATGGCGTTTTAGGCTAGTTTTTAATATTACACTATTAGTTAGCATGAAGAAGAGTGCTTGAGCGCTTGTTTCAGAAACATACTGCATGTGGTCAAATTTGCACCACAGCTTTTATTCCATGGAATTAATGTAAACCGCTCTCTATGAACACTATGGTAATTCGCTTAAACTTAAATACCTTATAAACAGCAACCTAAATAACGCTCGCACCCTCTTTGCAACGGTAGAGAGACTCACAACCCCCCCCCCCGGTAGGATTCCCAGTGAACTACTCTCTGAAAGCAAATGTAATGAGTTTGCTCATTTCTTTACTGACAAGATCTATAATATCAGAAAGGCAATCAGCTCATCCAATCAGCCAAGTTGTGTCGACGCCAGACAAGCTCAACCACAACTTAAGAAATCAGACAGTATGTCTGATTTCATGGCAATTGATGGTAAAATCTTAGAAGAGATCGTGCAAATTATGAAAACGTCAACCTGCAGTCTTGACACACTGCCCACATCATTCCTCAAAACAGTGTTTAACTGTCTTGAAATGGATCTCCTAAAAGTGGTAAATGCTTCACTTCTCTCAGGGACTTTCCCAAACTCACTTAAAACTGCAGTTGTTAAACCCCTCTTGAAAAAGAGCAACCTGGATAACACCCTATTGAGCAATTACAGGCCAATTTCAAATCTCCCTTTCATTGGCAAAATCATTAAAAAAGTAGTTTTTAACAAGGTTAACACGTTATTAAGCTCCAAGGGATGTTTAGACCATTTTCAATCTGGTTTCAGAGCACATCATAGTACAGAGAGTGCCCTTATAAAGATAATCAATGATATTCGCCTAAATACAGATTCAGGCAAACTAACAGTGCTGGTATTGCTTGATCTCAGTGCTGCGTTTGACACTGTCGATCACAGCATACTTCTGGACAGGCTGGAAAACTGGGTTGGGCTGTCTGGGATAGTCCTCAAATGGTGCAGATCTTACCTTGAAGGGAGAGGTTACTATGTCAGTATAGGTGACCATAGGTCGAGGTGGACACCCATGACATGTGGAGTCCCACAAGGTTCAATTCTGGCACCTCTCCTGTTCAACCTTTATATGCTCCCACTAAGCCAAATAATGAAAAAGAACCAAATCTCCTACCACAGCTATGCTAATGACACTCAGATCTACCTAGCATTACTGCCTAATGACTTCAGCCCCATTGACACCCTCTGCCAATGCAATGATGAAATGAACAGTTGGATGTGCCAAAACTTTCTTCAATTAAACAAAGAGAAAACTGAAGTCATTGCGTTTGGGAACAGAGATGAGGTTCTCAAGGTGAATGCGTACCTTGGCTCTAAGGGTCAAACAACAAAAAATAAGGTCAAGAATCTTGGTGTGATTCTGGAGTCAGATATGTGTTTCAGTAGTCATGTCAAAGCAGTAACTAAATCCGCATACTATCATCTCAAAAACATTGCAAGAATTAGATGCTTTGTTTCCAGTGAAGACTTAGAGAAACTTGTTCATGCTTTTATCACCAGCAGAGTGGATTACTGTAATGGACTCCTCACTGGCTTTCCCAAAAAGACAGTCAGACAGTTACAGCTCATCCAGAACGCTGCTGCCAGGATTCTGACAAGAACCAGAAAATCAGAGCACATCACACCTGTCCTCAGGTCTTTACATTGGCTCCCAGTCACATTCAGAATAGATTTTAAAGTATTACTACTTGTCTATAAATCACTAAATGGCCTAGGACCTCAATACATCACAGATATGCTCACTGAATACAAACCTAATAGATCACTCAGATCTTTAGGATCATATAAATTAGAAATTCCAAGGGTTCAGTCAAAGCAGGGTGAATCGGCCTTCAGCTACTACGCCCCCTGCCGCTGGAATCAGCTTCCAGAAATGATCAGATGTGCTCCAACATTAGGTACATTCAAATCCAGACTTAAAACACATCTGTTTAGCTGTGCCTTTACTGAATGAGCACTGTGCTACGTCCGACAGATTGCACTATTATGTCTTTCTTTTCTTTTTCATTTCTTTTATAACCTGTTTTAACACCTGTTTTTATCTGTTTTTTATTATTATTATTTTTAAATTTTATTTTAATACTTGTCTCTTTTTATTCTTGTTTATGTCATCTGTTTTTATATTATTCTTATTTATACTTGTCTCTTTTATTCTTGTTTATGTAAAGCACTTTGAATTGCCACTGTGTATGAAATGTGCTATATAAATAAACTTGCCTTGCCTTGCCTTAAACATTTTCATTAAATCGTTCAATTTATTACTGATTGTTTTACATTCAGGTGGTATGTGTTGGATTGGCAGAGTGTGGCTGTTGGTAAAGCATACAGCGCCATCTGGTGGTAAAAGCTAAGCTCAAAATTGATTCAGCAGAGAATTGCAATGTGTTCAGAAAATTTCTAATATCTCAATTCAATTGGCAATGGATCAATTAATTGTCCCAGCTCTATCACTCACCCTCCATTGGCATCAATGGTTGTGAGATGTTCAAAGTCCGGAAAAAGAACCAAAAAATATTGCCAGAACATTCCATGTGACTTCATCTGTCGTCTGGTTCATCTGTAATCATATGAAGCTCCAAAAACGTTTTTTTCTGTGCCAAAAAACTGTAAATTTTTTCTCTGTTTGCCTATATCTTCTCTCTAACATCAGGTCATCAGGATGCATGTTTACTAAGGGCAGTAATGATGTATTGCCATTAGAGTCAGCAGCATGACAAGCAAGCATTGTATTGCACGTAGTAAATGCACACCCTGATCTGATACAGAAGACATTGGCAATTAAAGTTTCTACAGTTAGCTGGTGCACAAAAGTGTTCTTGGAACTTCATTCAGTTTAACCACTGAAGTGACATGGAATGTTTTGCCATTGTTTTTGTTTCCTATTTTGGACCTGTTTATCTATGGAGCATAAGGGAGCTCCCAAATTTCATCTAATATCTTAATTTGTGTTCTGAAGTTGAACGAAGGTCTCAGGGGACTGAAATGACATGAGGATAAGTAAATAATAACAGAATTTTCATTTGGGTGAACTAAACCTTTAACAGGAGTAGTGGATGTAGGGTCAGTAAATATGCAGAAACACTTATGGATAAAGACATTTTGGAGAATAGGTTTCAAAAACCCAACAAGGAATGCCCATGAAGACAATTATAACAGAGTGACATTTTAAGTTAAGTTAATATGTCCTTATCTTCTTTCCTGCTCCAGATTCCAGTATCACCACCTGCCAGCCTGGCTTCTTCCTGTGTCCAGATCACCGCTGTATCTATAATTCATATGTCTGTGATGGAGACCAGGACTGTTTGGATGGCTCTGATGAGAAAGACTGTGGTAAGACTGTGATTAGATTTTAAGGTATTGGCATGCACTCAAAAGATTACAGATTACAAGTTTACAGATCAACATGAAATCTTGCAAACTATTGCAAGATGATCTTCTGACAAAATTCAATATAAAGAATACAGATGCAGTAGCTCATTTTTGTAATGTCCGATGCAAGTGATCAAATGTTTGCATTGGACATTATAAAAAGGTCAAATGTTGCTCAAAAGGTCGATATGGGAATTCAAAATGAGATGTCCTGGTGACGACACGGTGGCTCAGTGGTTAGCACTGTCGCCTCACATCAAGAAGGTCGCTGGTTCGAGTTCGGGCTGGGCCAGTTGGCATTTCTGTGTGGAGTTTGCATGTTCTCCCCGTGTTCGCGTGGGTTTCCTCCGGATGCTCCAGGTTTCCTCCACAGTCCAAATACATGCACTATAGGTGAATTGAATAAACTAAATTGGTCGTAGTGTATGTGTGTGAATGAGTGTGTATGGATGTTTCCCAGTACTGGGTTGCAGCTGGAAGGGCATCCACTGTGTAAAACATATGCTGGATAAGTTGGTGGTTCATTCCGCTGTGGCAACCCCTGATGAATAAAGGGACTAAGCCGAAGGAAAATTAATGAACGAATGTTGTCCTGATGCACAGCAAGTCCTTCAATCATTAATTTCACACACATAGTGCAGCACAGTGCCATCAAACACAAGCTGTACCCTGGTTTGTAATTATTATTAATATAAAAGAAGTACAAGTAATATCACATTTGCAAATGTGATTTACTAAACAATTATTTAATATAAGTGCCTTAATTATTAGACAAAATACTGTCTGTTTGACGTATTTCACCAACAAAAATAATTCCCAAAAAATCATAAATAGAATATTATATAATGTTTTTACGTAATTGCTAAATTACCAATGCTTCACTCACAGGTTTTGTAAATGAATGACTCCAGCGACTTTCCTTTTCTTTTACTATTCAAAATTGTAGTTGAAAAAACATGACATTAATAGCATCATTTAGTGATTTTAGCATTTGCTTATTATATTCATATAATAAACAGTTGCTAAGGATTGATGGTAGCATTTTACAAAATAGTTTCTAAATATATAATGTATTTAATGCACAAATGAATATAAAACAAATATAATAGTCATATATTACAGTCGATTTTAAGTATTGAATATATGCTTTCCAAAAAATACAGTGAAGTAAAATTCCTGAATACTTGTAGTCATATATAGCAAATTAGAACAAGGAGGGATGTAAAAAGAGGTATTAGAAATTGTACATGCTTTTTTTACCTTTCATTGCAATTCTAACACTTCTGATTTGAAATGACAAAAATATATTTCTGATGTAGTTTGGTCATAGCCATAAACTGTATGTTTTTAAAAATACTTCTGTGATCAATTTGTTACTTTAAGACATGATGATATATTTATATTCGGGAGTTCTCCAGTCAGCAGGTTGTTGTTCATCTGCCTCCATTTCAGAGACAAACGCTTACATCTCAAAATCCAATCAACAATCAATGCATAGGACATATATCTTTGCCAATAATCTACAAGATTAAAATATCTGTCGCTTCTGCTGTTTCCTTTTGATTTTAATTAACATGGATAATGTGGATGTTCTGTGTTTTGGGTAGTGTATACCTGTGGAACATACGAGTTTTCATGTGCCAGCGGAGATCAGTGTGTGAGTCAGAGCTACCGCTGTGATGGGGTTTATGACTGCAGGGACCACTCAGATGAGAGTGGCTGTTGTAAGTTTCATTTTTATTCATGTATTTTTCAGCTTGGGTTTAGAGAATGTTTAATGAAGATATATTGAATCACTTTAAGGAAATATTATGTTTTTGGAAGTGAATCAGCCCTTATATGTTTGGGTTTTTTTGGCAAATAAATTTCTCTGCATTTTTTCACAAAAAAGAATCACACTTTCAATCAAAATACAATTGAACACCTTGAATAATCCTTGAATATTTGTTCGTCATTTAGTAATAATAAACATGAAAAAAAACATCAAACTTAAACTATACAACAAATAAGTATTTTATTTAATTTAAATATTATTAATAAAACAAAGCTGGTTATAATACATAACTGATATTTTATGTGCAGCCACACGTGGGCCAGGTCTGTGCCATGACAATGAGTTCCAGTGCCAGGTTGATGGATTTTGCATTCCTAAAGAGTGGGAATGTGATGGCCATCCAGACTGTGTGGATGGCTCTGATGAGCATAATGGCTGCCCTCCACGTACCTGTAGTTCTGTGCAGTTCCAGTGTGCTAATGGGAATTGTGTGTCCCAGAATTGGGTGTGCGATGGGGAAAATGACTGCAGGGATATGAGCGACGAAACAAACTGTCCCACTCCACCATTCAGCTGCCCATCAGGTCAGTGGTTGTGTCCTACAGACCAGGTGTGCATCATAAATACCCAGGTGTGTGACGGTCAAAGAGATTGTCCCAATGGAGCTGATGAGTCTCCCCTCTGCAGTGAGTATTTCTGCTGCTGTTTGGGTAAACTAAATTCACCCATTAATATCTATTTTCACAACCTAATATTTCTTACATTTTTGTCTTTATAGATGAAGATGACTGTAAGGCGAATAATGGAGGCTGCAGTCATGGCTGTATTCAGGGTCCATTTGGAGCTCAGTGTACCTGTGACCCAGGATTCCAGTTGCTGAATGACTCAAAAACCTGCGACGACATAAACGAGTGTCTCATCCCTGGATTCTGCAGTCAAACCTGCTTCAATGAGCGTGGCTCCTTCCGCTGCTATTGCGAAGACGGCTACCAGCTGGAGCCTGATGGACGTACATGCAGAGCCACCAGTAAGCAACATTTGATTGTTCAATTACACATCAAACAATGATTGCAGTCAAACTTGTTGAAGTAAAACTAGATGCTGAATTTTCTTTTTTAGTTTAATGGTCAAGAAGTCAATGGTTTTAAGGCCAGTGCACACTGCTCCAACTAACAAATTCATAGTGCTTTAAACAAACACTGCACTTTTCTTGAAAATAGGCTCATTTTACAAATCCCCTAGAGTTAAACAGGTGAGTTTTACAATTTTTTTATTTAGCCAAAATCTATTTACAAAATCAAAATCTATTTACAAAATCTATTTAGCCAATCTTCAGGTGTGGCAGGAGAACTTTTAGCTTAACATAAATCATTGAATTAAACCATTGATTAAACCATTACACCATTAACATCTAGCTCCAAACAATATTTAAACCTTGACTGTTCTGTAGTTTTATTGTGTAACAAGACCAATGGAAAATTAAAATTGGCTATTTTCTAGACCAAAATGGCTAGGAACTATTCTGTCATTCCAAAGTAATAATCAAGGAACATTGCTGCCATACCATTGCTGCAGCAGATGCAATGATATTACACAGATTTTAACTGGTGGTGCAAGTGTTTGATTTGGTGCTGGGGACTATTTTCAGGTGCTGCATAATGTCATTGTGCCTGCTGCAGCCATGGTATGGCAGCAAAGTTCATTGACTATTACATCAGAATGAATGAGAGTATAGTTCCTAAGCATATCGGCCTAGAAAATAGCAACTTTTCATTTTTCGTCATTCTTAGTACACAATGTAACTACAGAAGAGTCAAACTGTAAATGCTAAGCTAAGCTAAAAGCTAAGCTAAAAGTGCTTCCACAAGATGCAGAGATCAGCTGAAATAATAAATTTTTTTAATAAAAGACAGGGATTAGATTGAGACAGGATTAGGCCAGTGTTCAGGACTTTTACAATAAATAAAAATATACTGGCAAAAAAAATACATTCATTAATACAAACTGCTGTCCATATTGAGACAAAACAAACAGACCAAATATACTGTATTTTAAGATCAGTCAGTGCATTTTTTTTTGTTGTTGAAACAGCTCAGGCTTACATTTTAGTCTGGAGCAAGGCTTTGGAGCAAGAGTCTGTGAAATTGGGGTAATATTTATTCTAGATTATTTATGTAGTAAAAGCTGACATGTGGGAAAAATGTTATGTGTTCCAGGCCCAGGAAATGCCTTACTTCTGGTGGCCAGACGCAGTCAGATCATCGGCAACCGCATCAACTTCTGGCCACCGCTCATCAGTCCCATAGTCAGCGGCATGAGCATTGTTGCTGTAGACTTTGATAATGTCAATAAAAGAGTTTACTGGGGTGATTCATCTGAGAAAATGATCTATAGTTCATTTCAGAATGGCACGGATAAAAAACAGGTAAGTGATTGGTCTAGTTGTCTTGAAGAGCTTATGTATTTCTTATGTATTATGTATTTTCTTTTCGTGGATATAAAACTTAATCAACTACAATTTAGGATTAATTCATGTGATGATGCTGGTATGTTAGGTGTTTTCTTCGAGCCTGATGATACCTGAAAGCTTAGCCGTGGATTGGGTGGGTAGAAACATTTACTGGACCGACTCTGTAATGGAAAACATTGAAGTTGCAACTCTGGATGGCCACTTTCGGAAGATTCTGATTACCAAGAATGTCACCAGCCCTCGTGGACTGGCTCTAGACCCCCGCAACCAGTATGCACTTTGGATATACATATTTATTTGTTGCTATTATTTGTATAAACAATAACTTTTGAGATACTGCAACAGTAGTTTTGCTGTATATAGTCATATAATAATTATATAAATATAATTCCTTTCTGTTTTCTTTTCAGTACCAATTTAATGTTCTGGTCAGACTGGGGTCAGAACCCTCGTATAGAACAGGCTAGTATGGATGGACTCGGAAGAAGAGCAATTGTGACTAGCAAAGTATACTGGCCTAATGGACTTACACTGGATTACACAACTAGAAGAGTATATTTTGTTGATGCCTACCTAAAATATATTGACTACTGTGATTATGATGGCAAAAACAGGCATCAAGTCTTTGCGAGTGACATAGTAAGAGTTCAAATCTATCTATATTTTACCATCAATTACAAGGTCACAGTCTAAGTTCATCTGTGTTGAATTTTTCACTCTGTTCTTTCTGTACCTGCAGGTTCTTCAACAACCCCACGGCATTACCATCTTCGAAGACAACATCTTCTGGAGTGACAGTTACACTAGCCAAATCATGAGGACTAATAAATTTCATGGAGGAAACATCACCACTCTTCTGACCGGTGTTTATCAGTGCATGGGAATTGTAATGGATCACCCCATCAAGCAGCCTATAGGTTAATCTTTTATGCCAGTTATTAATTAAAAGACATCTTGCTGTTTTCTTTGTTAGTTTTTTTTTTTTTTTTCACTTGATTAACATAGTCTATTGGTACCCATATAGCACTTAATCCTTGTGAGAACAATCCATGCAGTCAGCTGTGTCTGCTATCAACCTTAAGACCCCGATACTACAGATGTGACTGTCAATCTGGCTGGATCCTTGCCAGTGATGGTCGTACTTGTACTAAAGGTACTAAAGGAGTTTTGACAAAGTAACTGCACCAAATGAGTTCTACAGGTTTTATAGTATTTTACATGACTTCATGATGCTTTTTGCCTAGACGAAACACCATTCTTGATGGTTGTCAGAGATACGGTGATTATGGGAATACCTCTCAACCCCAATGACACATCCAACAATGCCATGGCACCAATTTCCGGTATTACACAGGGTCGAGATATTGATTTTGATGACCGAGAGCAGTTTGTCTACTGGGTGCAAGGCACTGTGAGTAAATCAGTTCTAGAACATTCAAGCTCTTGTTTTAAAATTAATTCATAACCTCTTAAACAGATACCATTTATAACTATTAGAGAGTATTTGACAGTCAAATTATTGATGCAAAATAATGCTGCAAATGTTTTCTAATAATTTGTTGTTCAATTATTAGAAAACATTTTGTTAATATAAAAAGAAAAACAATAAAATTAAGAAAAAAAATACTATTTATCATGAAACTTAAGTCATTTTTTTCCTACAGGGTTCAATTTATAGAAGTAAGACAGATGGGGCCAATCGAACTCAGTTTGCACCAGCTGCTATTATTGGTTCCCCCTCTGGTCTCGCATTTGATTGGATAACACGAATCATGTACTACACCAATCCCACTATTAAGGCCATTGAGGTGAACAACATGATATCTCCTGTTCATTACTATACTTTACTATAGTAAAATTGACATGCTACATATCAGTTTTATTACATTTAAATATTAACTATTTGTGTATTTGATTTCATTTTTTATTTTTGCTGTTATTCCCCCCAAAGGTTATCAGGGTTGATGGATCCCAACATTACAGAAAGACTATCATCACAAACACTGGGAAGCCAGAAGGAGCCGGACAGCCAATAGGAATAGCTCTTGATCCAGCCAGGGGGTAAACATTTTCTTTTACTACAACACCATTTCATTGCAATTGTTCATTAGTTATTAATGTACTGTCATTATCTACAATATAGGAAACTATTCTGGACAGACAGAGGTTCGGACAGTGGAGTTCCCCCAAAGGTATCAAGTGCAGACATGGATGGTGGTAACGTCAAAAACCTGTACACTGGTAACCTGGGGAAAGTTGAATTCATTGCTGCAGATATAGAGGCCAGGAAGGTCTACTGGGGTGTTCATCAAACAGGGATGGTGAGAAGCATGTACATCATTTTAAATCTATTAGCAGAAATAATAGATTATGAACTTGATATATTAGCTTGGCTTTCTTCTTTGTGATTGACAGATTGAGTGTGGAACTATGGATGGGGCAAGCAGGGTGACCATTGTTAGTGGCCTGTCTCACCCCTGGGGAATCACTGTTTACCAAAACTATCTTTATTATACTGACCTTGATTTTGAGGTCATTGAGAGAGTGGACAAGAACACGGGTGCAGACATGGTGGTGATGAGAAGCGGCATGGCAGGACTGCGGTCAGTGAAAGTGCATGCCAGAGACAGTGAGTGAAGCTTTACACCTTATTTTAATCAAAGGACAATGTTTTACTAACTCTTCTCTATAAACTCTATATTAACTAACATGTTAGTGTTAAATAAATCTACAATGGAGTGATACAAGAGTAGAATTACAGTATGTTGTCATGGACAGTAGTGCAATATTCAGTTTAGACATTAAATATATTTCACCTCTAATTGCCAGATTGGACCTATAAGAAACTTATAAAAATTTTGGGAAAAAACAACATAATAAATATATTATTCTACTAGATACAATCAAAGATTAGTCAAAAGTGTAATAAAAAAACTGATAAACATATATTATGTTCTGTTAACGATCAATCCATTAAACACAGATTCTGCTGGCACTACAAATGCCTGCAGTACAAACAACGGAGGGTGTCCCCACTTGTGTCTACCTAAACCCGAAGGACAGAAAACATGTGCCTGCACAACAGGATTTATCCCATCTCAAGATGGATCTCACTGTGAGCAGTATGACTCTTACGCCATAGTATCGTCTTCCAAATTTATTAGAGGATTCCACATCAACAGCTCTGACCACTCTGAGGCCATGGTTCCTGTAGGGGCAAGTGAGTATTGTTTACAGCATGCTGAGCAGTTGATCCTTTTAGTTTTCAAAACTACAGTACTATGCTAAAACTCCAAAGCTTATGGTGATCTTTCGCAAAGTTTTAATGAACATCCATGGATTGTTATATTTATTTGTGTATTCATTTTTGCCTTTTTATTAAGATGTGAACAGAAAGTATGGGAAATATAACAAACACCCAAAAGCCTATTTAGCAACAAAAAGTGTCAACAATAAATAATAAAATTAGTTGCAAGTAGGTTTGTCCTGTGATATAACATTGTGAACTATATTGTGAACAACAAAATATCATGTACTTTCATTATGTAGATACTTACTCGATCATTGACAAGCTGGACATGCACATCGCTTCTGGATTCCTGTACTGGACTGATAACAGCACCTACTCATCATACCGAGGCATTTACAGAACAAAGACGGATGGCTCACGCTATTCTACAGTCATCAGTCAGTTGGGCAATGGAAGAATTCAGGACTTAGCGGTAGACTGGATCGCAGGTAAGTTACACCAAATTGCAGTAAATTATGAAATTGATGTACACCAAGAAGAATGTGGCTTTAGGTGTTTATATATATATTGAACTAATTGTTTTTTTTTATGTCAGGAAACTTATACTTCACTAACACATTCACCACTCAGACATACATTGAGGTGCTACGTCTGAACACTAGCATTCAACTAATCCTCGTGAAAAGTTCAGCAGATCGTCCTCTAGATCTTGCTGTGAGCCCCAAATTACGTCTTCTCTTCTGGGCTGATGCTGGTCAGTCACCTAAAATTGAAAGCGCTCTTTTGGATGGTACCAATCGGACAGTTCTTGCTTCTGAGAGCCTTTCATCCCCCCGAGGCCTTACGATTGATTACACCAATGACTTTCTGTACTGGGTTGATGACACGCTGGATATGATTTCTCGAATGGCGCCCGATGGTTCTCAACGGGAGATTGTACGCTTCGGTAGTCGGTACCCCGCACCATATAGTGTCGCAATCTTTGGCGAGTACATGCTGTGGGTGGATCGCAAACTGGGCAAACTCTTCCAGGCCAGCAAGGTACCTGGGAATACAGACACACCTGAGGTGATAAGAGATGGCATTGATGATCTGACGGATGTTGCAGTCTTTGACTCACATGTTCAGCCCACTTCTGCCAACCTAGTGGGTTTTAACCCTTGCCATGATGACAATGGGCGTTGTCAGCAGTTTTGTTTTGCAATGCCCGAGCAGCAGCAGCCCAAATGTGCCTGTGCCCATGGCTCTCTGCTGAGCAATGGAGTCTCATGTGGCTTTGGCCTGGATGAGTACCTGATATTCACAACAGATTATAGTGTGAGCAGCATGAGACTGGACCCAGAGGACCACAGTGTCCCATTTCCCACCTTTAACATGGGTTATGGTGTTTTAGCCATAGAGTTTGACTTTCAGGATAAAAGAGTGTTCTTTACCCAGTATGTGGGTTTGGGCAGGAGTAAAATAGGATACATCATAACCACCAGCAGCACTAGCCCACCAATCACCATTGCCAGTGGTACAGTTTGATGCCTATATCTTCTCAAAATAAAATTGCAGTAATCAGCCAATTACAGTATGTCTAAGATTTCTCTGTTTTCTGTCCATCTTTTAGATCTGGATGATCCTGAAGGTCTGGCCTATGACTGGGTCCACAAGCGTCTTTATTTCACAGATTATTACAATCGGAGTGTGCAGTCTATGGGAATAGATGGCCAAAACCGTTCTTTAATTGCACATGGTGACCGCCCCAGAGCTATCGTAGTGGATCCATGTTATGGGTAGGAACACTTTAGGCCTCTTACAACGGCACCAAACAGAGAGGCCTAATCTATGAACCTTGTTGCATATTGACATATAAATAAATTAATTGATTAATACACAAAACAGCTTTACTTTCAGCATGAGTCCCAGAAATAAACTTTGGGGAAGTGTTCAATTTATTTTGGACAATAGAGGCCTAGGTGTTTGAAATCTGTATCTGGTTACCATGACAGTTCTAGTGCTTATGAAATGTAAATAGGCATTTTTTTACCATAACTGTAGGAATTGTGCTCCTGAATGCAGAAAGCAGAACATCTGAAAAGTCTGAAATCACATACTTTATACTATAGGTACTAAATTTGGTTTGAAACTTCCTTCACAATGCATCTGATACATGCATACTACATCTGATATGTTATCACTTTTATGTGACCAAAAGAATCAATTTCTGTCATTTCCAAATCCTCTGTCACAACCTCAAAAGATGTCCGTGTATACAGTATGTACAGAATCTCACCAGAAGAAGTAGGTTATCCTGTAGCTGATTCTACTTAATTGAATGCAAGCACAAAAGTCCATACAATTTTAGTAAATATGTACATACATACGTATGCATATATACATACATTTACATTTAATCTTTTACCAGACGCTTTTATATAAAGCAAATGGCAAGGCATCTAGGGCTTATCATAAAGAGGCAATATTCATAGAAATATACATACAGTACATTCATGCATACATACACTTTAAAAACGTATTTCGCTCATTTAGATACCTGTACTGGACTGACTGGGGATCCCCTGCTAAAATTGAACGGGCCACACTTGGTGGAAACTTCAGAATCCCTGTCGTAAACACAAGTCTTTCTCAGCCTAATGCTCTGTCTTTGGATTATGAAGAACGACTTCTGTACTGGGCTGATGCAACATTGTGAGTTTATACTAACCAATATATATATATATATATTTTTTTTTTTTTACATAATTTTTAGTGTAGTCAGACAAAAGACTTATAACACACATTCATAAAGAAGAAATTCATGTTTTACTCTGTCACTTACAGGGATAAGATTGAACGTTCTTCTTTGACTGGAGAAAACAGGGAAGTCATTCTTACTCAGACACAGTACCCATTTGCTCTGACAGTATTCCAGCAGGATATTTATTGGACTGACTGGAACACAAGGATTGTGTACCGTGCCAGCAAGGATGACGGTTCTGGCCTGACTATAATGGCCACTGATCTCCAATATAGACCCAATGACATCCACGTCTTCTCTGCCAGTAGGCAAGAAAGCTGCTCAAGTCCCTGCCAGCTGTTCAATGGAGGCTGCAGTCATGTTTGTGTTCCAGGTCAGTCTAGTTTCCAGTCTAGTTTCCAGTAGGGGCTAAGTGAGGGTTGCTCATGTAGGGCCAATGTTAAGAGCCAAATGCAAACAGGAAAATAGAACAGGAAAATGTTGCAAAACCAGCTAAAACATAACTCAGACAAACTAGACCCAAAATTACCAACAAAGATCTGACTGAGGAGAGATGCCAGATGGGGTCTTAGAAGGAGGATGCAGAGCTGGCACCCTAAGGATGAGGGGAAGCTTAGGGATTACATGACAATAGAAACCAAGTTGTGAGTGAGCAGAGGTAGAGCCAGGAGTAGGAAAACAATGATGGAGGCCCATGAAAGATTTGAGTCATGGTGGTTAAATACTAGGCTTCAAACCTGGAAGTATAGTTCATAATTAATAACCCTTCTTGAACATATACTGTATCACACCTGGTCAGACTCTCTCTAGGCTGAGCTCTAGGATTACTGTGGCCATAAGTGTAAGCTCCAACAGGAAATGAGTCGATCCATGCACCTGTGTGGTGTGTACTGTGGCCTCTGAGTTTAGATAATAGTCCTTATTCAATGTTAAAGGGGTCCACACTAAGCAAAGTGATTGTATGTTGATCAGTAAAATTATAATACAATATATATTAACATAAGAGTATAAATATATACATTTTATTGTGCCATTTTTACTTTTTGACACCATTTTCCTTTTAATAAGTTTGTCATGGTTTTCATTTATGACTTAATCTCAGGTCCAGCTGGTCCAGAGTGTCAGTGTCCCAGCACTGGTAACTGGTATCTGGCCAACGATGGGAAAGACTGCATCCCTGACAATGGGCAACGTTGTCATGCAGATCAGTTCACCTGTATGGATGGAAGGTGTTTGTCTCAGAATTGGAAGTGTGATGGCTACAAGGACTGCCTGGATGGCTCTGATGAGCTTGAAAGAGTTTGTGGTAAATGACCTATGCAATTAAACAGTTGTTTCATTTATTTATCTTTATTGATAAAAAATATAATCATTAATGTGTTCTCTATAGCTTTTCACACCTGTTCACCAACTGAATTCACCTGCGATAATGGAGGCTGTGTGCCTCTGTACTATGTGTGCGACTACACTAATGACTGTGGAGATAACAGCGACGAGCACGGCTGTCCGTTCCCTACTTGTAACCCTTCCACAGAATTCACCTGTGCTAATGGACGCTGTATCAGTGCAGCTTATGTGTGTGATGGGATCAATGACTGCCGAGACAATGGCACCACAGATGAAGTTAACTGCCGTGAGTACAGTTTAATTATATTATTATTTGTATAATATTTTGCTATGAAACCTAAATGCTTGATTCTGATTGGTTGAGGAACATTTTAAGGTGTGTAATTTTCTTCAGAGAGGCACACCCATAAAGTAGTTCAAGACAGACCTTTTCCGCATTACTTAGAGAAATTAATCCATACAACCTGTGACAACAACAAAAAAAAATCAAAATTCTCAAAGACACTACCAAGGAGAATCTGCTGGAACAGGGATGATCCCAGTATCCATTTTAGACAGACAGGGTTAAGGGATTATGTGACTGTGTCAAGAAGGCCAGGGAGGCTCAGAGATGGACTCTTTGGCTGTGTCAGATCAGACAAAGGGCTCAGGAGTGGACATGCTTGGATTCAGAGTGTTAAGGATGTGGAGGTAGACAGTGCTGTTATGTCAGCTGCTTGTACTGACATCATTGGAGTGTCTGCCATACTGCATAGCAATTTCATCCCACCAAGACAGATCTTGCAACTATGATGGTTCAGGCAGCTAAGGTAAGTCATCAGATAAGATAACCCAGCTCCACCTTTGCTGTATCCAATTAGATTGGATCCAGAGGCTTTTTTTAATCCAGCTCAATATGTGGGTTTGGAAAGCTAAGTCCAAAAACCAATGTGCATTCATTGTATTTAAGTGAAGCAGAGTGGAAGCAAAGTGAGGAGTGGGGCAACCTGATATTGTCACGGTGCGCTCTGCAAACAAAGGCACGAAACACGGGAGTTATCAAACACGAAGATTTATTAACAAACACTTACAGGCAGATGGAGACACGGGAAGACGGCGACACTGGAACATGGACAACACACTATGGCAATACAATACCGGACAATAAAGGAGACAAACTAAGGGGTATATATACACACACAAGGGATAATGATACACAGGTAAAAACAATCAATAGGAAAACGGCGGGAAACAGAACAAAGGAGCACATGATGAAAACACAGAACAGACACCTGACATTACCCCCCCCCTTTAATGGCGCGTTATCGCGCCTTCAACATAACATAAAGGAGGGTGAGAGGGGAGGGGCCAGGGAGGAGTTTCAGGAGGGAGGAACCAGGAAGGGAGCTGGAGCAGGAAGACCCAGGACACAGCCAGAAGGACGGCCCAGGGCGGAGTCGAGGAAGGAAGGGACCATGGAAGGAGGAGTGGCTGCCGATTCCAGGGGGCCGACTGAGGGAGACGCCGCTGATGGCAGTGGAGCCCAAGGAGGAGACGGAGAGCCGTAGGGTGAAGGTGACGCCGAGGTCCCGGAGGGCCGGGGTGGAGCAGACGGCTCACCCGAGCAAGGCGACGGCGGGGGTCCGGAAGCCCGCGGCGGAGCCAGAGCGACAGAGGACCAAGGCGTAGCTGGAGGGAAGGAGGAGCTCAACGCAGCTGGCAGGATGGAGCGACGAGGCGCAGCCAGAGGAGTGGAGTCCAGAGGTGTAGGAAGGGCGACGACTGACCAAGGCGGAGCCGGAGGAACGAGGGAGCCTGGTGAAGCTGGTGGACTGACGGTCCACGGCGGAGATGAGGGAGGAGGGAGCCAATGCGAAGCACAAGGGTCGAAGGGCCGAGGTGGAGTCCGTAGCTCGGAGGCTGGAGGAGCTGACGCTGGGCGACACCCTCCAGAGGGCGATGCTGGCAGGCAGCACCTCAGAGCGAGCTCCACCTCTGGAGCTTGAGGGCGAGCTGGGGGGCTGGCTGACTGCAGCAGCGCTGGAGCTGGTAGACTGTCTGCAGTCATAGGTGTGAGTAGAGGTGAAGAGGGTGGGAAGTCACTCACGAGTCTGGAGCTTGGGGCATCAGGAAATTCAGGAACTAAAAAACTGTGTGGAAACAGTTGACGCGGAGATACGTCTTTGCTGTCTGGAAACAGCGGAAGGGGCTTGACTTCGCTCCAGAAGTCAGTGAGCAACTTCCCAGTGTCCAGCGGTTGCACATCTGCAGAGGGGGGGTGGACGGGACTCTCGCATGAGCCGCTGAGGTCCACCAGGACTCCCCCTTTCGGCGATGTTGCCGGCTCACACACCTGGTCAGACGGTCTGTTGAGCTCCTCCTGCTCGGTGTAACTCCGCTCTGTCGCTCTAGATGGCGATGGCTCGTACACCGCGGGTGGCTCTCCATCTGCGGTGGGCTCTGGCAAACGCTCCCTGCAGGTGGGTGGTGTTTGGCTGGTCACTGGGTCGGGAGTGGCGCTGGCGAGCTCTTCCTCCACACAGACGGTGAATGTTGCTCCATTCCTCGCCAGAGTCCACTCCACATAAGCGGCGATATTGCCCCGAGGACCATCTTCGGACGACCGTGCTCTGCAAGCGGTGTTAGAGCTGTTGTTGCAGAACACGTCGTCCGGATAGCTGGTGATATAAGCTACAAACAAGTACCGTCTTGTATTGTCCTCGAGGCTGCTTTCCCCCTGCTCCAGCAGGAGGGGAAGAAATTCGGGGCTGTCGATGGGGTCCATGGGAATACGGGGGAGAGGAAAAGAAAACACTGGGGTAAAAAAGACTAAAAAGAAAAACGGGGGAAAGTACGCCGCAAACTGTTTGTGGTCCAGTATTCTGTCACGGTGCGCTCTGCACACAAAGGCACGAAACACGGGAGTTATCAAACACGAAGATTTATTAACAAACACTTACAGGCAGATGGAGACACGGGAAGACGGCGACACTGGAACATGGACAACACACTATGGCAATACAATACAATGAAGGAGACAAACTAAGGGGTATATATACACACAAGGGATAATGATACACAGGTGAAAACAATCAATAGGAAAACGGCGGGAAACAGAACAAAGGAGCACATGATGAAAACACAGAACAGACACCTGACAGATATTGCCTGGCTATGAGAGTTTTTTTTTTTTTTTTGAAAGTTTGATTGTTGGTTTGAATGTTCATTTTCTCTTATTAGAGAACACTCCAATACACCTCCACTACATTTTTGATAATTAAGTGTTTTTATTTGAGGTCATTCATTCATTCATTTTATTTTCGGCTTAGTCCCTTTATTAATCAGGGGTCGCCATGGCGGAATGAACCGCCAACTTATCCAGCATATGTTTTACGTAGCGGATGCCCTTCCAGCTGCAACCCATCACTGGGAAACACCCATACACTCTCATTCACACACATACACTACGGTCAATTTTACCCAATTCACCTATACCACATGTTTTTGGACTTGTGGGGGAAACCGGAGCACCCGGAGGAAACCCACGCGAACACAGGGAGAACATGCAAACTCCACACAGAAATGCCAACTTTTTTTCATTTCATGTTTATGTTATGTCATTACACAGTAGTATACTTTTATTATGGTATGTATTATCATTTTATTTGATTTATTAGCGGATCGAACCTGTGCACCTGGCTTAGTGAAATGTGACACCACCAACATCTGCATTCCTTCGAGCAGCCTATGTGATGGCTATAACAACTGTGGGGATAACAGTGATGAAAATCCACTCTTTTGTGGTGAGTTACAAATTCTCTATTGTCTGCAGATTTGCTTCATGATGACAGAAGTTTCAATTCTGATTCGTTTTCCTCATTAACATGTCCTGTACTGCTTGTTGTCTACAGCTGGACGAACATGCTCTGCAGATGAGTTCCGCTGTGATAGTGGGAAGTGTATTCCCCAGTTATGGGTGTGTGATCGCATCCCAGATTGTTTGGATGGTACAGATGAGCCTCCCACCTGCGGTACATGTTCCACTTACTTAAATCTGGGAAGCAATGCCTGGAATCACTGTTTAATACTCTCTCTGTTTCTTTTCACAGAGGATCACATTTATACTTGTAACCCTCAGCAGTTCAACTGTGCGAATGGAAACTGTATTCAGCAATCATGGGTATGTGATGGCAACAATGACTGTGGAGACAACAGTGATGAGGCCCAGGAACTGCAGTGCGGTAAGGACTGTTGTTTATTTTATAAGATCATAGAAACCAACAAATCAATCTACATGTTACTTGCTATAGTCTGACTTTTGTTTTGTACTTCAGGATCAAGGACTTGCAACCCTGGTGATTTCACATGCCCCAGTTGGTACCCTGGCTCTCCTCGCTGTATTCCATTAAGTTATGTTTGTGATGGTGAGAAGGACTGTGTAGATGCTGCAGATGAGCTGCACAACTGCCCCAACCGCACATGTCACATGAATGAGTTTGCTTGTGCCAATGGTCGCTGCATTCTGCTGCCCTTCCAGTGAGTTTGTTGTGACCCATATTTATTAGAAATGCATGACTCTGTCTACATTCAAACTTATGGAATTTTTAGGTAATGTTTAAAATGGTTGCAAAATTATATTGTTTGCCTTTAAATACATTTCACAGCAGTTTCACAGTAAAAATGTCCAGTCGCTGGTGTTAATAATGTATTAAACATTCTCAGAAACATGTTAATTGTGACAGGCAATAGATTCTACATTTTAAGTTGTTGAAGTCCAGTTTCATAGGATTTGTATCCAGACGCTTCGCATTGTGAGCGCAATATTATAACAGGTAAACTACTAAGCAAACTGACTACATCAGAAAAGCCAGACATTTGATAATGTAAACTTTAAAATATATTTGTTTACAATATATGCAGTATTGTAAAAAAAAATTGAGAACATGCCATGGAATTGGACAGGGTACCACACAGACAGCCTTTATTTATCGGTATTCTGGCCCTGTAATCATTAGCTGTTGGTGTTTTAGAGTCTTGTGTGATAATTTCACCTGAAAAGTAGAGTGAAATGTACTCTTAGGTACGTTTTTTCAGTATGTCTGAAATTTAGACAGTGTCACGTATTTCCAGTAAGCCTAAGTTGGCTCTTTACCTCTTTTTATATTTAACAATGCATCAAATCACTATAATCAAATTATTCTCAAAATCTGTATAAAATTTATAATCTGCATGAAATACTGCTCCTCAGCTGTGACCGTGTGAATGACTGTGGGGACAGTAGTGATGAGATCAATTGCATTTACAACACGTGTTCCAGTCGGGAATTCACCTGCCAGAATGGAGTTTGTATCCCATCAACGTATGTATGTGATGGTTATATAGACTGTCAAGATGGCTCTGATGAACTCGAGGGCTTATGTAGGACCCCTGAACCCACCTGTGCACCTGGAGATTTCATGTGCAATTCTGGGGAGTGCATTGACATCCACAAGGTTTGCAACCAGCAAAGAGACTGTTCTGACAACAGTGATGAGAAAGGTTGTGGTAAGTAGTTATGAATCCAAAATAGCAAATACATTTCTTGAACAAGGAATCTAAGAATTCCCAATTGAGACCTTGCACCGCCAGGAATAATTGAATGACAAATTTGTCCCTTCCACAGGGATAAATGAGTGCACTAACCCAGCCATTCACCAGTGTGCACATAACTGCACAGACACACTGACTGGTTACTACTGCTCCTGCAGAGAAGGCTACAGACTAATGCCAGACGGCAAAGCCTGTGAGGATATAGACGAGTGCAAGGAGGTACCAGGAGTGTGCAGTCAGGTGTGTGAGAATGCTGTGGGCTCTTTCTACTGCAAGTGTGCACCGGGATACCTGCGGGAGCCAGATGGACATACCTGTCGGCAAAACAGTGGGATTGCCCCTTACCTCCTCTACAGCAACCGTTACTATATCCGCAATCTAACTGCTGTTGGATCATCCATGTCAGTGGTGCTGCAAGGCCTAACAAACGTTGTTGCACTGGACTTTGACACAACTGAGAAGCGTTTATACTGGGTGGATGTTGGCACACTCCGTATTGAGAGAATGAATTTAGATGGCACAGGAAGGGAGGTCATAATGCAAAATGATCTGGATGGAGCAGAAGGCTTGGCGGTGGACTGGGTGGGACGGTAGGTTAATGAGGGGCTTGACTCACTAATATTCTTATTGTTAAACGAGATATATTATGCTCACTTTGCCCAATCTCATATTAATCTTGAGTACTTATAGATTAGTACTGCATCCATTTTTCCCACAAATATATTTTAGTTTTTTTTTTTTTATACTTTAAGACAGACAAAGTTACAGCTTTCCGATTCACTGAGTCAACAATTCAGATGCATGGCAATTTCTGCTTAGCGACTGAAGAAAAACAGGAAAAATCTTTGCTATCATATCCCTTTGATGCATACAACCACAATATGATACAATACAATATGATCAGTCTTGGCTGGTCCCTATAGTGTACAATCACTCCGGTTTTATTAGAACATTCAGCACATCATCGATCAGCTGCTAAATTCAAATCTGCCTACCTGCAATGGCTGGTGGAGAGGCAGAGAAAGATGAGTGCAGAGCTCATCAGAGAACATTTCCTTAGGTTGTGCTTTCTAAAATGTACACTAATGTCTGTGTGATTTACACATACTATTACAGTGTGTGTTATTCACAACAGATACACACTGTTTAGGTAACTACAATGTTTACTCTGTTCTACTCCCAGTTAACAGACACTTAATTTCATGTGCAGTAGTTTAGGAGAAATTGATGAATTGACGTGTTGTAAATCCAGCAGCTCTAATCTCCTCTGCAGTGCGTGGGGTTGTAGCATGTCATATCACTATGGAAGTATAAAAGTGATACATTCTAAATAACTAATGAAGGGAGGTCAGCTGAAGTATTTAAAACTTATGGTTGAAAGGGTTAAATTAACTATGGCTAAACAAGATAAGCTTTCCCTCACATTCAAAAGCACACTTCTTGCGACTCCTTCTCACCCAAATGCTGTAGCACTATTGCCCGGTCATGTCTGCACTTTTTCGGGAGAAGTGCCGATCAATGGACTTTCACCCTTGGTTAATTATGCAATCAACAGCCAGACTCGCAATTGTTTTATATCGATACTAGTTATAACCTGGAAGTATGATTTTTGGAAAAAAATAAATATATTTTTTTAAACTTGACCCATGTTTGAGCATGAGAGTCCATATCTTTAACAGTGTAAATAACATTAAATGCATGAAATAGCATTAAGGGCGACACGGTGGCTCAGTAGTTAGCACTGTCGCCTCACAGCAAGAAGGTTACTGGTTCGAGTCCTGGCTGGGTCAGTTGGCATTTCTGTGTGGAGTTTGCATGTTCTCTCCGTGTTGGTGTGGGTTTCCTCCGGGTGCTCCGGTTTCCCCCACAGTCCAAAGACATGAGCTGTAGGTGAATTGAATAAACTAAATTGGCCATAGTGTATGTGTGTGAATGAGTGTGTATGGATGTTTCCCAGAACTGGGTTGCAGCTGGAAGGGCATCCGCTGTGTAATACATATGCTGGATAAGTTGGCGGTTCATTCCGCTGTGGTGACCCCTGATGAATGAAGGAACTAAGCCGAAGGAAAATGAGTGAATGAATGAATGAATGAAATAGCATTAGACCCCTTTAAAACAACTAGGCAGGGTTAATTCAAGAGTGGATGTTTCCTTGCAGAAAGCTGTATTGGGCAGATGCGACTATGGGAGCCATTCACGTCTCTGAACTTGATGGACGTTACAGGAAAAAACTCCTGAAAGGTTGTGTTGACACCAATTCCACATACTGCTTTGCCAGTCCTAGGGCAGTTGCTGTTAACCCTAAATATGGGTGAGCTAAAAATTAAAAGTGAATATTTATTTTATTTGCTTAGTTGAAAAACTGTCTAAACTTTCCCTTTCCTGTTCCTGCTCAGATGGCTATATTGGACAGATTGGGGAAGGAAGGCTTTCATTGGAAGAGCTGGCATGGATGGAACCAAAGCATCAGCTCTCATCACTACAAAGCTAGTGTGGCCGCATGCCCTGACCATCGATTACACCAACAACAAAATATTTTTTGCTGATGCTCACCTTAATTTTCTTGAGTAAGTTGTGACCTGTACTATATTCAAACCAAATTACATAAGGTATTACATAGGTACAATAGGTATTATTATTATTATTATTTTTAACCACAACCTCAGATGTATTTGAAACACAATACCAAAAGCATTAGAAAAACACTGACCTCCACTTGTACCAAACCAAAAAGTTATTATTTTCTGTTTAAAACAAAATACGATGTATTGAAGCATGTTGGAAACTCATAACTAGGCCCACACGAAATCTGCGCGCACAGAAATCCGCAGATGTCCGCAGATTTTTAGCCCATTATTGAGTCTATTTATTTACTTGAGTAAATGTGTGTAAATTTACATTTATTCAGTTTAAACTAATTTCAGTAATATTATTGGCTGAATGAAAATGTTCATTTGATTTATTTTTTTACAATACAGTTTGTAAAGTAATATTTTCTGTCTTTTAGTAGATATATTATATGAGAGACTTGCTTTGTTTACCAAATCTAATTGGATTTGCATTGTAAACATTAAATACAAGTTAGAAAGGTATTATTTTTTATTTCATATAATAAGTTTTTAGTTACGATACTCCCAAAATCATTCCGCAGAAATCTGCAGAAATAGCAAAAAATGTCCGCAGATTCTGTCTGGCCCTACCTATAACCATTGACTTTCATAGTATTTCTTTTTACTACTATGGATGTCAATGTCAATTTGTCAAAGGTTTCCGACCTTCTTCAATATATCTTTTGTGTAAAAAAAAAAAAAAACTCAAACTGGTTTGGAACAAGCCAAGGATACGTAAATGATACAGAATTTTCATTTTTGTGTGAACTATCCCTTTAATAACTGATAAGTTAAATTGATAATAACAGCTGAACCAAAAATTATCCAATATAAGCCCAGATAAAATTTGACTTCGTCTAAATGAGTGAAGCAAATGCTAAAAACATTTTAAATATTTGTCATCTAAACATTATAATATCCAGTACGGACATTGATTTTGAGATTCATCATTTGTTATTAACTGTGTTATATTTAATACTTAAAAGTGGAAATTATCTCAAGCTAATTAATTTTAAATAAAACCAGTGTCGATATGGCAGAATACTATCTGCTTTCCAAATAAATGAATTCAGTCATAATTTGGGAAAGTCATTGAGTTAGTTCAGCTGCTGTTAGAAGCTCTGGTTCCCATGTAGACGTGACACTTAATGCTGCACTTGTGTATTGGCTGTACCAACCTAAAACATACACTTTTTATGAAATTGAAGCATAAGAAACAACATTTATTAGGCAGTTCATGTCAATTTTTATGTTGATCAGAAACTTTATTTATTTATTAAGTGATTTTACTATTTCCTCATTCAAATTGGTCTTGTATGCTGGTAATAGCTGTCCATAGGCATTGCAATTATGGCCTTGTTTTTACATTGAAACAGATTAAATAAAGTATGCATCTTTTTTAAAAGCTGTCCTTCTAATATTTGTTTTGCTACAGTTATGCTGACATGGATGGTCAAAACAGACATAGAGCTATAACAGGCTCCTTGCCCCATGCTTACGCACTGACCCTGTTTGAGGATGTGGTGTACTGGACTGACTGGAATACCCACACCATAGAGCGAGCACACAAGTACACTGGCGCTAACCGTGTTGTAATGGGCAACAACACACATCGCCCTAATGACATTCACATCTATCACCCTTACAGACAGCCACGCAGTAAGACTACATATTATTCATTTCACCATTAACTTCAATTGTTTGATAGCTGTTTGAATGATTTATTAATATCTTCCTAGGTGACAATCCATGCAATGACCATTACCTGACCTGTAGTCACCTGTGTCTGATTGGTCCGGGTGGGACAGAGGCCAGATGTGAATGTCCGGACCACTTCATTGGTCTGGCTATCGGATTTAAGATTCAGTGTGTGGCCGACTGCTCCAGCACTCAGTTCCGCTGTGGAGACAATGAGAGGTATGTGAATTCATTCTCTCTTGATGTCTCAAGGTGTTATTCTTATAAAAAAAGACCAGTTTTTAGATTTCCTTCCCAGTGGATGTCCAGATTATACTTTTTTGGAATATTATGTATGACAAAAATGTAGATTTTAGTGCGTAAAAGTGCTGTGTCATTATTTAACAGATTCAAATCATTTTAATTTTTTAATTTTTTATTTTTTATTTTAAAAAACCCTCATAAAATGTAAGTTCAAACACTGAAGTCACATGTACTACTTCAGTGATTGTTTCATACCTTTTGGAGCCTTTTCAGTTTTTATTTTTGTGTGAACTATCCATTTAAGTAACTATTTTGTCACTTTGTACTTATTACAGTATACACATTTTGGGCACTTGAACTTCACTGAGATTTGAGTGTCTGTAGATGTTAAAGAGGCTGTTAAAATATTGAGGTGTTCAGTTTCATTTTGAGGTGGTTCATTATGTTGTGCTTACCCTTGACAAGGGCATAATCCGGAGGAGTGTGAGCATTTTATGTTGACTACAATGTAATTGTACTTTCACTGATGTGTCTCTTGTTGTGGACTAGTGCATCTCTGAGTCTTAATTTAAGACTTCTGTATACTCTTCTTTTACTCAAGTGGTACTGGAATTGGTGACTTGTAACTTGTAGTGGAGCCATTTCCACTATAAGTTACCTGTACTTTTTCTTGAGTAAGGTACTCTTTACGTCTGTGATAAAAAACAAAATGTTTTCAGCAGTACAAAAGTAATTTCACTTTTCAAACACTTCCAAAGGATGTTGTTACTGTTTGTAGCACTATGTATACAAGTGCTGAGGAAGCCTCTGGAGCTATGATTCAGAAATCGTAATGGTGAACAGTTTCTGAAACTCTTAGAACAAAACATATACTACAATATATATTATGAAAAAAAATGCATTTTTCAATCTGTATTGTGTTATGAAAAAGTGACCTTTGATGCATATAAATCTATTATAGAATGTGTCCAAAACAAAATTACAAACCTTTAAAATATCATAATTGGGACACTTTAAAAGTAACTGCATCCTTTGAACGAAGTTCTTTTTATAGTAGTGATTCTCCTGTAGCTAGAGTCCAGAACCGGACCTCTAATTGATGAGCTCTGTCGCCCAGTTTTGCAGTAACGTGGAGGACATGTTTGAGGCTCATCAGAGCCATCACCACAGTCTGACTGGCCATCACACTTCCACCATATAGGAATGCACCTGGAGACAAAAGGCAGAGACATCTTAAAAATATCATCTTGTGTGCCAAAAGATTCACATTAAAGCAAAACTGGGCAATTTCAATGCCAGGATGGGAACTGCACCAACCCATTTTTCCTGTGTGATGGACACAAGGATTGCCCTGATGGATCTGATGAAGACGCTGCCCTTTGCAGTATGAAACACTTAAAGTCTAGTTAATCTTAACCAAGGGTGTTTTATACTGTAATAGGGGCTTTCACGTGAGAGGAATGTTTTCATAATCCCTTGAACTACTGGTCTACATTCCATCTCTGTTATCACAAAATTCATGATACAGCTTCGATCACAGCATCTTCCATCCTCCAGTAGTTAATATTGTTTAATGCTATGTTTGATGTCACTGTCAGCCAGCATAAATCACTTCAGGTTCCAACCAGGAAAAAAATTGTTTTTGGGGAACTGGCCTGGTGGCTAGTTCCTGTAACTGAGTTCTAACAACTACCCAGTGTGAAAGCCCCTATTAACAGTTTTACACAAAAAAATGTAAAATTTTGACTCAGTAGAGCAGTTTTTGGATTAACAGTTGTTTCTCTAAAAAAGGTGACCACCGTTGCACCGAGAACCAGTTCCAGTGTAAAAATAAGCACTGTATTCCCATATCTTGGCACTGTGATGGTGTGGTGGACTGTGCAGATGGCAGCGATGAGGAAACGGACAGTTGCACAGACAAGACCTGCAAACCTGGACAGTTTCAATGCAAAATTGGAAGCTGCATACCACAAAGTTATGTGTGTGATACACAAAATGATTGCGTAGATAATTCAGATGAGCTGCTTGAAGTGTGCAGTGAGTGTCTCTTTAGAAAAATTGACTTTTCTTTGACTTTTCAACTTGGAGTTAACTGATCTTTTTTCTCAATCTGTTTTTGTAGTGGGTCCTGACTATAAGTGTGATCCGGACACCGAGTTCTCCTGCCAGGGAAACTATCGTTGTATACCTCTGTGGGCTGTGTGTGATGGCACCAATGACTGTCTAGACAACAGTGACGAGAAGACCTGTCGTAAGTTCCATAGAATGATTTCAAATGATTCAAAAAAGGTTGGACAGAAACAAATACAAAAATAAACATCTGGGGCAGGTTGCACCAGCAGTGCGTAAGTTAAAATGTAGCCTAGTTGTGACTTAAAGGGACACTACGTTACAACTTACACACTACTAAATATTTTTGTGTTGCACCACTGAACTTAGTTTAAACGTAACGCTACGTTCCAACTAAATATTTACAGCAGAATCGCCCCATGTATAACGGTAGAAAATAGACGACAGCGGGATTAGTTTACCGTGAGGAGCTCACGATAATAATGAAGAATGATCTCCCTCTACTCACAGCCTCATTTTCTCCCAAATCTCGCATTTGTTTCAGTTTGAGAAAGAAGAGTTTAATTTTCTTTCAAGGAGTGTTTTGTGTTAATTGTGTCCACCAATTAAAACGAGAATTTCTTCATGACTGAGTTCTTCTCCCTGCTCTTTTCTCTTTCATATGTATGATATAAAAAATTTCAGGTTTAGTATTTTGATAACTTCATGTGTATTTTGCGTGCATTGCAGGTATGTGCATCTGTTATTAGTGACTGACTGTAATTTAATGTGCTATAAAAATGTGATTTATAATTTCATTTTCATAGGACAGTTATATATAGATGCATTAGTTGTAGAATTTTAAAGCAGTTTAATGATTTAAATGCTTTTTATTGGATATTACGTCAGTCAATGCGACTACGCATGATTTTACGGAGAGCTTACAAGTTACTGACTATGGTTTGCCTTAAGAACATGTGGTGCAACCAAAGTGAGAACAAATTTAGTTACAAACTAGCTAGTAGTTACTAAGCCCCTCGTGTAGACTTTACGTTCCAGTTTAAGAAAGAACTTACGGTCAGCTGGTGCAACCTTACCCTGAAGAAGAAGAATAGGAGCTAAACTGCCAGCCAGTAAACAAGCTTGAACATACCTTAAAATGTTATCTTGTTAAAGTGATAGTTCACCCAAATATAAAAAATTACTCACTATTTTCTCACTCTCAAGTGGTTTAAAATCTTTAGGAGTTTCTTTGTTCTGTTGAACACAGAAGAAGATATTTTGAAGAAAGCTGAAACCTGTAACCATTGACTTCCATAGTAGGGAGAAATTATTCTGTTGAAGTCAATGGTTACAGGTTTATGGTTTCTTTAAATATCTACTTTTGCGTTCAAAAGAATATAGAAACTCATAAAGGTTTGAAACAAGTAAAGGGTGAGTAAATGATGGCAGAATTTTTTAGTTTTGGTTGAACTATTCCTTTAATATTATTAATTATTCCTAAAGAGTAGTTAGTGATTTCTGTTGATGCTGGACAGTTGTTGGTTGCTTTTCTATTTAAAAAAATATACAATTTTAGTTTTTAAAAGTAGAAACAGGGATTCAAATTTCATCTTTAACATTTGATAAATAAATGATAATCAATTCCCACATTTTGCTGCACACAGATGAGCTAACCTGTGACCCTCTGGGAGATTTTCGCTGTGATAACCATCGCTGTGTGCCCATCCGCTGGCGCTGTGATGGGAGCAATGACTGTGGTGATGGATCTGACGAGAGAAACTGTGGTGAGTAATGGTCAGTCATTACCATCTAGGTGTGTATGGAGGTCACCTCAACATGTATTTAGTATGTATTCAGGTTTTTGGAGCTCAGTTTTTGTGTATGTACTCACAGAACCCAGACCTTGCTCTGAAAGTGAGTATCGGTGTGACAACCAGCAGTGCATTCCAGGAGCTTGGGTTTGTGACCATGACAATGACTGTGGAGACAATTCTGATGAGAGGGACTGCGGTAAGCTAAACTCAACAAAAACACCATTTACTCTTTTAAAGATTTAGTTTAATCCAAAATGAAAATCAGTTTTTTCTCACTATCATGCCTTTTAAATGACCTTTTAACTTTTTTTCTCCATTTTAACCTATTATTTTTCAACCACTCCAAATACATTTTCTTGTTGACGATACTATTTCACTCAGAAATGCATCACATTATATGTAAAAATTCCGGTCTTGTGTTACTGTAATGAACTGGGGTGAAATAACAAGAGGTAGGATTCAAATACAGCTTTAACTTGTCAGGCAGTTAAGGGTCGATACAGGAGCAGGCGGTAACAGAAATAATCCAAAATCATAAACAAATAGACCGGCGGTAAACAATCAATAAACATTAAACAAACAAAGCGTCAAAAACAAGACAAGGAAAACACTTTGTAAAGTTCACAGTGGAAGCAAGACTCAGCAATGGATATGTATGTGAATGGTGTATATAAAGTCCATGTAATAATCAGTGATGATGTGCTTCAGCTGTTTGTATAATCAGGAGGTGAACTGAAACCAGTGTGTGACTGCAGGGCATGATGGGATTTGTGGTTCGGATAAATGACAGGGCCTGAGAGGGCAACACCGCTGGCGATCATAACATTATGGCAGCAAAGTCCCCTTCACGTCTTTTTTTAGATTACTATGGGATTCACAAATTTATTTTTATTTTTTTTGGGGGGGGGGTTTGTAGAACTGCGGACATGTCGTCCAGGAACGTTCCAGTGTACATCTGGACACTGCATCCCAGAAGCTCTTAAATGCAATGGTTATGCTGACTGCCTGGACTTCTCTGATGAGTCCACCTGCCGTGAGTGTGCTGGGCTGGAAATATATGGAGTATTAAAATGATCTTTATTGCATACACTGGAAATGTTAAGATTGTTATGTAACTTTCTGTTTTCCCAACAGCCACGCGCTATCCTGGAGGACGCTGGTGTCCATCACACCAGTTTCAGTGCAACAACAAGTTGTGTGTGAATCAGCAATGGGTGTGTGATGGCTTCAATGACTGTGGAGACCACTCTGATGAGCAGCTCAGCCTCTGCTGTAAGGCGTCTTGCAAACAGAAATTATACAATTTCAAAGATCATTTCAATCATTATAATTACAATGTGTTTTATATGTTTAAGCTAATTTTTTTATACAGGAAAATTTTTAGTGTCTTACTGTTACAACTTTTTTTTGTGATTAGGGAACATTACATGTGAAATGCCATCCAAGTTCCGCTGTGATAATGGCTACTGCATTTATAGTGGTCTCATGTGCAATCAGAAAGATGACTGTGGTGATGGCAGTGATGAAAAAGAGGAACAATGTAAGATATTTACTCATCATTTTACTACAAGAAAAGTTAAATTGTCTAAATGTACCACAAATGTTTATACACTAAAGTTAAAGGTGGAGCTTTGCAGGATTTCTGCAGGATTGCTTGCCAAGGCTACATTGATCAATAATATATATATATATATATATATATATATATAT
>CAIGQV010017323.1:193385-203539 GCA_903798115.1 Danio jaintianensis | reverse complement strand
AGATGACAGTGATTTATGATGATGATCAGATTTAATGGTCCTTTACAGTAACATTATCAAGGACAGCTAAAGTCACTATAATTGTGTCATGAATTTATAACAGCATCAATAATATTTTTATGACCTCAACTACAGTGGTACAAATTTAATTTGTGATTTAATGTCATTAAATAATGATGCTGTTATAAAATTATTTGACAGAGTATTGAAACTTTTACCGGGAAATTATAATGAAAAATTATGTTTGTTCCACTGAAAAAAAAGTGATCAGAAAAATATTCATGGCACAATTATAATGGTCTCATGACAATCATGTTTATGACAGGTTTATGACAGTTTGTGTTGCCTTGGTAATGTCAAGTTGTCACGACAAAGACAGATTATGTTGTTGTAAGTTGTAACAAAGATATATCTAACAATTTCATCTTTGCATTTAAAAGCACACAATTGAGCGGATGACAATTAATGACAGAAGTCATATGCACAAAATCTCCATATTTATGAGATGTGTGATTTCATGATTATAAAGGTGTCATGACCGTTTTATGAACACCCCCTTCAAGTACACTTTTACTTTTACTTGTTTTTTTAAAAAATAAGCTAAAGTTGAATGAGTTTTCTTTCTTTAAAACAAGCAAAATAATATGCCAATGGGGTAAAATAATCTTGTTTTTGGTTTGAAATAGGATTATTTTGCTTACCCCATTAGCAGATTATTTAGCTTGTTTAAGGAAAAAACTAATTTCACCATGATAATATCATATTCCTTTATGACATAGTTAAATTTATATCACCATGCAAACAGCTATGGAAATTAGTCATTTCAAAATTCAAATG
The DNA here is from genome assembly GCA_903798115.1 of Danio jaintianensis. NCBI lineage: Eukaryota > Metazoa > Chordata > Actinopteri > Cypriniformes > Danionidae > Danio > Danio jaintianensis. Next base: position 202,702 of record CAIGQV010017323.1, on the reverse strand, counting down.
TTGATCAAATGATCATAAAATGACCATTACCCCCTAATTATGTCTTGCAGGTTTTGCCTCATTGATTTAATGTGCTACAGCATTATTGAATTAGCTGTTTAACTCACAGCCCACAGAGAGGAACAGTTAACGCTTCACTGATGTTGGCTTTTACCAATTTGTGTTTGCTTTTTTCTCAAAGTTTTTATGGATAACAGCCTTGTCAGATGAACTCACATCTAGAGTGACCTGAGAGAAGAAAGGAACATTTTTTTCTGTGTCTCCATCCATCTCATGAGCAGCCATGCCTGTTCTTTCACCTACTACAGGTAATCCATGCATACAGCAGCTGTGATGACATTATAAAATATAAAACTCATTCATCATCATATTAAAGAAGCTTTTTTTTCCCAGTAACTTATGCTATGAGTCATTTCAGAATTGTATTCAGTTAAAAATAAACAAGATATTGGGATTGCTTAGAATTGGTAGCCTTTTTAGTAGTGTTTTAAGAACTAAGAAAATTGTATTTAAAGGGATAGTTCATCCAAAAAGGAAAATTCACTCACTATTCACTCTGCATCAAAATGACTTACTTTAAATTTGCTTTTGAAGTAAGGTAAAAACCATTAACCATTGACTTCCATATAGCAAAAACAAATACTATGGAAGTCAATGGATACATGTTTTCAGCATTTTTCAAAATATCTTATTTTGTGTTCAAAAGTAGAAAGAAACTAATAAAAGTTTGAAACAAGTAAATTATGACAGAATTTTCATTTTTGGGTTAACTTTAATCCAATTAGGGTAAATTCCACCATGGCAATCATAACCAGAAATTGATTTAAGGGTTAAAGTATAATACATTTTTCTTTCAGGTTTACATGAGATGCTAGCACTCCTCACTTCCCAGCTCCATCCAGAAGCGAATCATAAGGAGGACTTGGTGTTCCTCAGGGAGGTCTTCAGTGAGAGGAGTCTAAGCTATCTTATGAAAGTGTGTAATGCAGAAGATTATGTCTATTATTCTAAATGGGTTTTGGTGAATAACTGTCTATATGTACTGACCTTCTCTGACCTGCAGATCCATGAGCGACTAAGGCAGTTCCACCTCTACAGTCCGACCCCGGTGCTCCACAGCGCTTCCTGCCTGGCTGAAGATGTAAGTGTCATACCTCGCACTGCAAATAATCAAATCATCATTATATAAATAAAATATGTTTATCAAATGTCTTACATTTGTACAACTGTTCAAATCTCTTGAAACATTTCTAAACATTTTTAAATTTCAATTCGGTATTTGTGATTTGGAATTGGCAGGTCGCAGAGGAGCTACAAAACGGATCACTGGAAGAAGATGAGAGAGAGCTATTAGCACTTCTTTCCACTCCGCATGTAAAGGTGCAAAACTCACACCTGTGCCTCAGACTTTTGCTAACTGTATGTTTTCATGTCACTGTGGCCACACTGTGGCATGTCACTGTGGGAAAAAAATTGAATCTTAAATTTGGCCCTGAAACACAATTTCTGGTATAAGAAATAAAGCCAGATGGAAACAACATCAAATGCAATAAAATTAAATGCAATAAAGTAAGTAAGTAAGTAAGTAAGAAAGTAAATAACTAAATAAAAAAAGTTATGGTAAATTAATGCACTATTACAAATATAGATAATTATAAAAAATACATATATTATGATTTTATTATATTAAGTATTAAATAAGATTCTGATAAATTATCATTCATTCGTTCATTCATTTTCAACCGCTTTTCCGGGGCCGGGTCGCGGGGGCAGCAGTCTTAGGAGAGAACCCCAGACTTCCCTCTCCCCAGACACTTCCTCCAGCTCCTCCGGGGGGATCCCGAGGCGTTCCCAGGCAAGCCGAGAGACATAGTCCCTCCAGCGTGTCCTGGGTCTTCCCCGAGGCCTCCTCCCGGTGGGACATGCCTGGAACACCTCCCTAGGTAGGCGTCCAGGAGGCATCCGAAACAGATGCCTGAGCCACCTCAGCTGACTTCTCTCGATGTGGAGGAGCAGCGGCTCTACTCCGAGCTCCTCCCCGGTGACAGAGCTCCTCACCCTATCTATAAGGGTGCGCCCTGCCACCCTTCGAAGGAAACTCATTTCGGCCGCTTGTATCCGAGATCTTGTCCTTTCGGTCATGACCCAAAGCTCATGACCATAGGTGAGAGTAGGAACATAGATTGACCGGTAAATCGAGAGCTTTGCCTTTCGGCTCAGCTCCTTCTTTACCACAACAGACCGGTACATCGACCGCATTACTGCTGCCGCTGCACCAATCCGCCTGTCAATCTCACTTTCCATCCTTCCCTCACTCGTGAACAAAACCCCAAGATACTTGAACTCCTCCACCTGGGGTAAGGACTTTCCTCCAACTCGTGACGTCGCCCGGTATGGCGCAGCCGGGGCCCCACCCTGGAGCCAGGCCTGGGGTTGGGGCTCGTATGCGAGCGCCTGGTGGCCGGGTTTTTACCCACGGAACCTGGCCAGGCTTAGCCCGAAGGAGCGACGTGGGACCATCCTCCTGCAGGCCCACCACCTGCAGGGGGAGCCGTAAGGGGCCGGTGCATTGTGGAACCGGCGGTGGTCGAAGGTTGGGACCACGTTAACCCGATCGTCAGGCACAGAAACTGGCTCTTGGGACATGGGATAAATTATCAATTTTCTATAAAAATATAAATTAATTCATATGTAAATATACACTTAATTGAAACCAGACATTTTTCAAGTAATATTTTAGACCCATTTTTAATCTAAAATTTTCACCATATGAATACAAGATAGTTCACCCAAAAATGTCAATTCTGTCTAAAATGTCTAAAAACATTTACTCACACAAAAAAAGCTATTTGAAAAATATTTGGACTCATTGACTTCCATAGTAATTTGTTTTCCACACTAAAAAAATATCCATAAATTAACAGTTTTCCTTATTTTGTGATTCATGTTTTTAATTAATATTTTTCCTGTTTATTTATGCTTTTGAATTGCACTATGGGATCTTGATCTTTCTTCCAACAACTTTTAACCTTGAAAAGTAATAGTTTAAAGTCATATATTATCTGGGTTGGTGTTGTGTATTATGGTACAAAGACATTGTAATAAACTGCCAGTTCATTTTATGATATTTTGTAGACTTATTTCTCTCTATAGTATTTCTTATACATTATATTATTTTAAATTGCTAAAATGTCAATAAAGGTTACTTTAATCTGTAGAGTTGAATTGACAGCAGAGATCAAGGTCCCATAATGCAATTCACAACTGTAAATGGAAAACACTTGTGAATCACAAAAAAATGGAAACTGTTAATTAACAGATGCAGCAACCAGCATTCTTTAAAATATTTTCTTTTATATTCAACAGAAGAAAGAAAATCATAAAGGTTTAAAACCATATGAGGGGGAAATAAATGATGTGGTAATTTTCATTTTTGGGTGAACTATTAAGATAGGGATCTTTCGCACAAGGATAATCATTTTTAGGAGTAAGTGGTATCTAAAAAATTTAAAACCCCTGACATTTTTGCTCATTTTAACCCTTCTAATAATCAATTTGAAAGCCTCATCATCAATTCAGATTCAGACAACATTCCTGATAAATCAGTATTTAAAAGATGCTTGGAGTAATTAGTCTAAGCTCAGTTTTTTTTATATAGTGTGCACTATGACAAAACAGAATCAGATGATATTTCACAACCTTCTAATTAGACTCGCTCATTTCCTTCATGGGCCCCCGGCATCAATTTCCTATTTTCTCTCTTTTTCATTTCCATTCTGCGTCAGTCCATCTTCTGTGCCTGCATCCTCCATAGTCTCTCTCTCTCTCTCTCTCTCTTTCTCTCTCTCTCTCACGTTATTCTCTCTGCTCACATTATTTCTTCCACAGCACTACTAGATCAACCTGTCAACTTATGTTGCGATTTTTCTTTTCATGACCCATCAGGCAGTGCTAACAGTACATGACACGGTGGCACAGAAGAACTTTGAGCCAGTGCTCCCCCCTCTGCCGAATGATCTAGAAGATGAACTGGAAGAGGAATCTGTGAAAATTGTGCGTTTAGTGAAGAACAAGGAGCCTCTTGTAAGTTTTTTCATTCAAATATATTTTTGGGATGTAACAAGGTACACAACGTATGTAATAGGGCTGGGTGATACGAAAAAAAAATCTTATATTACCATATAAGTCATCTCATATCCTGTCAATTCAATCAATTAATTTATTTTATATATGTTGGCCACAAGTAAATGACTATTGCTTTTTTTACATTGTAAAGTATATACTCAAAAAATTACTCATTCATATGTGATCATATTTCTGAATCTATTTATAACATGTACAGCAAACATGTACAGCGTGGGAGAATAAAGTGTCCAAAAAGACGCAACAACCGGGAGACTGATTAAGAATGCCTGCTATATAATGACTGAAATCACCAAATGGCCTTAAACAACTAGCCTACTAAATGCAGAGGCTTTTTTAGAGTTTTGCATGTATTCTATCAGTATTTATCATAATCTAAGCGTTAACATATCATCATCACATATCAAAATCAGCTAGATTTTTGCCCCTTAGGTTACACAAATTTTGCTACACTTGTAAATGTGTCAACCTGCTTTTCACATTAAAGTAATCTCACATTATAAATATATAGTCTATGAATAGCAAATAATTTAACTTACACTTACCTTTTAATTTACACTTACCTTTTAAAAGGGCTACTCTTTTACTGTTAGAGTAGTATTTAGAACAGATACGTTTACTATACTTGCACTACAATTTTTTGGCAAACAATGGTACTTTTCAATACTCTTTCTGCCACTGTAACCTTTACGGTCAACAGGTTGTTTATTAAATAAATTTAAGATGAAATATAGAAATGTAATTGCAGCTATAGTGATGTGTTACATGTAGTTATCCTGTTACAATAGCCTACTTATAAAGGAGTAGGAAAAAGTATCTGGATAGCCTACTACATCTGAAGTGAAAATTTATTATTGGCAGTGAAACAACATACCTGACACTGGTCATGTGGTAATATCAAGACGGTGAAGCAATATGTCCAGTTTACAATCATAATTCACACTGATTATATTTTCAGTGGTGATGACAGCCTAATTACTTCTCAAGAGAGTATGTGTTTTCATTTGCATTCACAGTGTACATTAAAATGTTGGGAAAAAATTGACCCCTTTTGTCTATTTTTGCTCTCCACAACCAATTTAATTTGGCAGTTTATTGTGTCTCTTTAGGGTGCAACCATCCGCAGGGACGAGGTAACTGGGGCTGTGGTGGTTGCTAGGATCATGAGGGGCGGGGCTGCAGACCGCAGTGGTGAGTGACAGTCTGGTCCCTGCATTTTTTTTCTGTGCCAGCTGTGTGTGTTTAAACTGTAGCTGGACCTCAGCAAAATCTCTCTCAGCAGATTTGATGTAACATAATCTGTACTGACGCAGTCAGGGACCATCCAAGTCAAAAACTCTTGAATCTGTAAAACCGTGACAGGCGACTCAATCCTCAGTAGAGTGAAGGGAATGAAATAACCATTTATTAAAGTGTTACGCAAAGAATTTACAGAGAATCTATTCTGTTAGAGATCCAAAATGATTTCAAAAATGACATTTTGAAAATTAGATGGCAGCAACCAGGGGAGACTGTAATCACGGCAGAATAAATTTTTTGTTGATATTAATGGCATTTTGAGCAGTGGATTTTTTTGATCACAAGCAAACTATTGAATAAAATCCTTGAGATTATGCTTTCCTCTGAGATTACAGATTACACTGGAAATATACAGAACAGATTTCATGGTTGCAATAGAAATTCTGCTGAAATATGACGTGCACCTCATGTACAAGGCTGTCCAATTGCATAATAGAGCAAGTATGCAATGTCATAAGGTTGCAAACACAGAAATTGACGGAAGATTACTACGGACACTGTACTTCAGACATATTTGTAGATACTAAAGTGTCATCTATACAATTATACATTGGTTTATAACTATACATTGGGGTCTATGCATAGTCCATGACTTAATTTTTAATTCTGGAAATAAAAAATAATGTTTAAAACATAAATAATATTTATATTACAAATAACGTTTTAAAATTATTTATTTGACATTTTTTACATTTTACAAACACAAACAATAACCATCAAGAACATAGATGGAAAGGAAAAAGGAAAATACAAAAAACAGCTACACACTTAGATACATCAAAAACACTAAGGGGGGGAAATAATAATAAAATAAAAAATAACCTAAATACATAACTAAATGAGGGACAGGTGCCTACATGTATACAACAATCTCAATGTTAAAATTCAAGACAATAAAGGGTTACAGATTGTTATGTATTATTACTATGAGGGGTTGGCAGGGGTGATCAGTCTAGATCCAGCTGGAGAGATTTAACATAAGAATGAAAGGGCTTCCAAATTTTAGCAAAAGTTCTGTTAGGTCTTTGAAGGAAGTATCTAACAAAGGACTTTTAATCACAAATTATTATGACATGATGGCTCAGTGGTTAGCACTGTCGCCTCACAGCAAGAAGGTCGCTGGTTCGAGCCTAGGTTGGCGTTTCTGTGTGGAGTTTGCTTGTTCTCCCCGTGTTGGCGTGGATTTCCTCCGGGTGCTTCGGTTTCCCCCACAGTCCAAAGACATGCAGTACAGGTGAATTGAATAAACTAAATTGGCCGTAGTGTATGTATGTGTGTGGATGAGTGTGTATGGATGTTTCCCAGTACTGGGTTGCAGCTGGAAGGGCACCCGCTGTATAAAACATATGCTGGATAAGTTGGCGGTTCATTTCGCTGTGGCGACCCCTGATGAATAAAGGGACTAAGCCGAATGAATGAAATTCCTTAAAAATTAATTGTATATTGTATGTATTAATATTATGGTATGATGACGGAGATTCATAATGTAAAATTTGGATTAAATTATTAAGGAATGTGAAACAGATTTCGAACACATCATGATGTTTGTTGACTGGTTTCTCTTTCAGGTCTGGTCCATGTTGGAGACGAGTTGAGGGAGGTCAATGGAAATCTCATTATACACAAACGTCCTGAAGAGATCAGCCAGATTCTGGTGAGTTCACTATTCCTCGGTTACTTTAGAGTCATTCCCGTAAGACTCTTTATCTGAAAAGGCACTTACAGGATTTAGTGTCCTTGATTGTTTATTATTTGTTGGACTGCAGTCTCAGTCTCAAGGCTCGATCACGCTGAAGATAATTCCTGCCATTAAGGAGGAGGACAGATTCAAGGAGAGTAAGGTGAATGTAATCACTTTAAAGTCAAGAAAAATAATAGATGGCCATTTCTGCAGATAATGTTGTGTCATTGTATGTCTTTTTAAAGGTCTATTTAAGGGCACTGTTTGATTACACACCGTATGAGGACAAGGCAACCCCCTGTCAGGAGGCAGGACTACCTTTCTTATGTGGGGACGTCCTGCAGGTGGTAAGCCAAGATGACCCAACGTGGTGGCAGGCCAAAAGAGTAGGAGACAGCAATCTGCGTGCCGGCCTCATTCCTTCAAGACAATTCCAGGAGAGGTACGCAATAAATGATTGTCAATCCTTACTTTTCATTACACCATAATTAGTCTCTATATCAAAGGTTTTTGATATGCAGTGGTGGTCTACAAATGGGTTTGTATGACGGCAAGCTTATTTTTAATAATTTACCCAGTCTTTTTTGTTCACTCTTTTACTTCTGAGATTGTTCAGTAATTTGAATTTATTTGCATACATCTGAAAGTGTATTTCATGCTGTTACAAGCAGGTTTGATGATGATGCATAAAATTAAAGTGAAAATTTAACTGCTTTGAAAGGTTACTCTAACATTTTTCTATTAAGAGTGAAACAATGAGCAAAGGAGCTGGGAAGTGACATTTTCAACAAAATGATTTTGTGTTATTTGAATATTTATTCTGATTGGTCGGATGTCGATAAAATATTTTTTTGATTAAACATAGACGAGTTATGAATGTTAGTAGTTACATTAGGTAAAACAAAAGCTGATCTATTAATTGTGAGTACAGTAAATATTTGAGGAGACTGTTGCTTGACTGGCCACCATTTTGATTCTTTCAATTTATTCATCTCAATTTATTTATAAAGCACAATTAAACAACTAACGTTGACCAATGTGCTGTACAAAGCAGATAAACAGTAATCAAATTAAGACAAGACATGCTCACAAAACATTGGAAGCCTTACAAATCATGGGAATTATTTTAATCTAGACTTGTAAATGTTTTTTTTTTCCATATTATTAGAGTGAAATGTTTTTTCACTCTACAAGAGTGTCTTTGATTTTTCTTTACTGTAATTTTATCTTGTCTTGTTACAGACGGCTGTTGTACAGAATGAAAATGGGAACACACCAGAGCCCTAAATCACCTAGAGCAACACCATGTAAGTTCTCAGAAGTGACTGAGTAGTGAACAGAGGTAAAAGATGGAAATAGTGGAAGCAGTCAAAGGGAGAAGAGCACTTGTGGACTTTAATAGAACTATGTTAAGCTGCTTTGACACAATCTACATTGTGAAAAGCGCTATATAAATAAACTTGACTTGACTTGACTTGACTTGTGCAGTCAGATTTATTCTTCAATCTTTTCAGATCTTTCTCCTATTTTAATGAGTTCCTGTTAAATGCCCAAGGCAATGCTGGGTTATTTGCCATGGAAATTTGAAGAAGCTTTTAAATGTTTTAAAAGAATCCTTTTTTTTAGGCCTGGGTATAAAAAGGCCTGGGTACCTGGGAATGCTACAGATTCAAGTTATAATTTGAAATATAAAAAAATTGTATCAGTCAGTTTTTGTCCCATCTGCTTACATGTACTCCTGCTGCTATTTCTGTCATTTATACAGGACCGTCTTTTTTTTACAGTGTTAAAAAAGAGCTTGATTGCTTACCCTGGATATTTTTTGATTAGGAGTCACTGGCTCGTGCAAATCATGTAGTCCACAATGATACCTCAACCTGTAAATTAATAGAAATATATTTCACATGTAACAGTCAATTCACAACTTCTTGTCCCGTCTGGAGAAAGTGCTATAGAAATGGACTGAAATCTTTTTTGGAATTTTAAGAGTAGATATATGGTTTAATGAAGATGCCAAATGTATGTTTTTACAAAGTGAATACTTATTACTATTAACAATAATATTAATAATATTACTAATACTAGCTTAATAATTCAGTACTTATTTGTTCTTCAAACTTATTCATATTTCAGCAACTGTGTTTGTTTCCTCATTCTGCTTACCCCAGGTGACCAAACTTGTGAAAAAGGTAGG
>CAIGQV010017323.1:162182-188385 GCA_903798115.1 Danio jaintianensis | reverse complement strand
TCAATCATATCACGTGCTCCTCTCGAAATTAGTTTGTGAAACTTCACAAAGGGACATGTCACCCAAAAAAGAAAATTTACTCCAAAACATCACAAGGTTATTTGTTTCTGTTGAACACAAAAGATAACATTTTGAAGAATGTTAATAACCACTACATATATTATTTTCAATTGTTATCAGTTTCTTCAAAATATCTTGTTTTTCCAACCCCAGCTTATTGGGAATATGTGCCCAAGGCTATGTTATTGCGAACTACAAAATACATTTCTGCAGTGACTTCTCCTTGCAGCTTGTGTTGGAAAATCCACCAGAGGCCACTGTATACATTTTTGACAATCTCAATTACGGCTCAGTAGGTCTATGGCTTAATCTCAATAGGCTATGTTTTCTCATATTTTCCATTTACATGTCATTCTCGTGTGCATCTGTAAGAGGCCAGCCAGCGTGTTGTGTAAATGCAGTAAATGATCATAATGATTCATTTTTGGATGAAATATCCTTAACTTTGATCTTTGCCATAATAACATTTTTTAGCGGCCATCAAGGAGTAAGAAAAACATGCACATTTGGTTACACATCTGGGCTGACAGTTTCCTAGTGCAAATCATTGAAGTCTAGACTGTTTAATCATGTGCGAACAGATAGCACACACCCTGAGATCTCGCGCAGGTTGTGTCAGGACTACTATCATCAAAGTAACTTACAATTAGTATATATTTTAGGTTAGGGGTAAGGTTGATTTTCTGGGGAAAAACTCCATGTCCATTGATTTTCAAGCAATCTAGCATTGATCAAGGAGAGCATGAATAACCACTAGGGTAAACAGAACCAGCATTAATGTTTAGTAGCAGATATCGTAAATGTTCTAAGTAACAATTTTTTGCAACAACATAAGTTCAGTGGTCTGACTCACCATGAATAATCTATTACCAAGTCCTGACTGGGCAAGAGAAGGAGTTGGGGATGGAGATGGAGATGGGTGATAATCCCACGAGCAATCTATAAGCTGCTGAATAATCAACGGAATGGACCTTATATAGGAAATTATTATTGGAGTTGTATTCCTATAGATAGACATGGATGACCTGCCAGAACTAATGCTTCGCTTCATTTCCATTAGATTCCATTTACTTCTAGGGCCAATACCATTTTTAAAGCATAACATTTCAGGTTATGAGTATAAAAAATAGGAATTATATAATAATTCATATGTTAATGTTACATCTCAACAGCAAAAATTGAATAATTTTTTTCATTTTCAGATTTGTTTCATGGAATCAAAACTACAGTAAAAGTAGTAATATAAAAAAATGCAGATTAAGTACCTTTTCTATTTCAATATTAATATTTGATATAGTTTTGGTCACACTTTACAAAAGGTTTTATTAGTATTTTACTAACATGAACTGAGATTGAACAGTACTTGTACAACTTTATTAATAACAGTTCAACATTTGCATTATTAAAATCTATAGTTGGGCTTGTTAACATTAGTTAATGCCCTGTGAGTAAACAAGAACTAACAGTGAACAACTTTATTTTCGTTAATATTAACAAAGATGGATAAACAATGTAATAAATGCATTGTTCATTGTTTTTTTTTTTCATGATAGTAAATACATTAACTAATGGAAACTTATTGTAAAGTTTTACCATAGTTTTTAATGTAATTTATTGCTGTGAAAAGTTGAATTTTCAGTAGCTATTATCCGGTCTTCACTCTCATATGATCCCTAAGTCATTCTGATTTTAGTATTTGATCAAATAAATGCATCCATGGGGAGCATAAAAGACGTGAAAAAGAAATGGAGGACACAAACACAATATATAGGAAACAGAGCACACAAGGGACAGGTGAACACAGTCAGGCTTTACAAGGTTTAAACAAGGGGGTGTGGTAACTGAAAACAAAGGAAAAGCCATGTAGACAAGCATAGTGTAGGACATGCAGGAAAACATTAAACATTGACAGGACAGACAAGATACTTTGTATATAGTGTGTGTGTGTGTGTGTGTGTGTGTGTGTGTGTGTGTGTGTGTGTGTGTGTGTGTGTGTGTGTGTGTGTGTGTGTGGTTCATGGGAGCTTTTGTGCATTTACAACTACTAATATAACAATATTGCATTATAGTCAATTGAAAGTTGCTTTGGAAGTGTCTTCTAAGTTGTTAAAAGCACTATAGAAATAAAGATTAATTGAATTCTAATAAATAAATGGTTGTAAATGTAAATGGTTGTGTAAGTGCTAAAGGAGATCCCTTCCACAAATGGTCATATTTCTACTAAATCTAATCTGGATTTAAATCTTACTGTTGTAAATAGAGATTTGTTGGGAAATATTTAATTTTCTTGTAATTCACAGGCCCTGAAAATCCTCCGTACATCAGAGTTTAAGCCGTATGTGATCTTCGTAAAGCCACGCATCCCTGAGATCCGGCGACAGCGCAGCTCTCCCACATCACCAGAAAGGGGCGACAATGGACACATTACAGTGAGACTGATTTACATAACTATACCATTCAATTTTAATATTTAATGATTAAATTGCAGTAGTATCTATTTTCATGCTTATGCAATATTTATTTGTGGCTACATGTATTTCATTACATATACTTAATGTCTACTAGTTATTGTTTAGTTTCCAGTATTTCAAGGTTATCATTTTACTTTACTCCCAAGTAATACTAGAGGTACTTATTTGTTAGATCCTAATTCTTCTTTAATTAATAGTGGAGCTTACTGATTAGATACTAAAGTAGTATGTTCTAAATAGATACTAGTACTTACTCGATAGAAGTACTTTTTTCAGTAGTGCGCAACTTTTCTGTTGTTATAGCAACATACAGCGCTTCAAATTATTATCAGTGACAACTATTTGGTTCTAATAATATGTATACCTGTTGTAACTAGTACACATTTGTATATACTAGTATATATCCATTGGTACTAGAACTTAATTTTAGATGCTAGCATTTATTCAGTACATACTAGTGCTTGTTCCAAATGTTACTAATACGAGTTTCTATTTTACTAAGAAGATATTAATTGAAGGCAAGTAAAAGAAACAGTTGTTATTAGTGCAGTTAGAATTGTTATAGACAATTGCAAAATATACTACCCTTTAATAACTACTGTAGGCGACACGATGGCTCAGTGGTTAGCACTGTCGCCTCATAGCAAGAAGGTCGCTGGTTCGAGTCCCGGACTAAGCCGAAAAGAAAATGAATGAATGAATGAAATTGTCTGTAGTGTATGCGTGTGAATGAGAGTGTATGGATGTTCCCCAGTACTGGGTTGCAGCTGGAAGGGCATCCGCTGTGTAAAACATATGCTGAATAAGTTGGCGGTTCATTCCTCTGTGGCGACCCCTGATGAATAAAGGGACTATCACGAAACAAAATTAATGAATGAATAACTACTGTACATTCCAGAACCTAATGAATAATAACCAAAATGAGTCCTAGTATCCAATACTGTCTAGTAATATGATAAAATAAAATAAAATACCAGAAGATTACTAGTCAAATCTTATTAGGTGATATCTGAATGACCCTATAAAAGTCTATTTGTTATTATGAAGATGTTCCACGGTTTTTTTTTCTTAAATTCCTTCTGTAACTACAGTGCTCAGCATAAATGAGTACACCCCCTTTTGAAAATGAATATTTATAACCATTTCTCAGTGAATATAGCCAAAAATGTTGGTACATTTAAAGAGTTATATTCATTTAAATAAGAGTTTGGTCACTGAACAGATTTAGAGATAGAAAAAATTATTCATTTAAATTCAAATGAGTTGTTGCAAAAAAATATATATAATAATACAAACTACACAATTTCAACTAAAGTTTATATATTTTATGTTTCTCTTGATTTTTCCTGTTTATTAAAATTAATTTAATGGCACCAGCTTATGGCTGGTTTTGTGGTCCAGGGTCACATTTAAAGGTTTAATTGCTAAACAGCACACAAGTGTACATACTGTACTAAATCCCAATCATTCGACTCCTACATTGACCTTTTCTATTTCTTATCCATTGTAAAAAGGAGGAAGACCTGCTGGACATGAAGCATTCAGCTGAGCAGATGGACCAGCAATATGGCCACCTAGTGGACAGGGTTCTGATAAAGGAGGACTCTGCCAGTGCTTGTGTCGAGCTGAGGATTATTCTGGAAAGACTCGAAAGGGAGCCACAGTGGGTGCCTGTCAGCTGGGTCAGGTCTTGATCCTCACTCCTCTCTTAAAGGGAAGGTTCACCCAAAAATTACAATTCTGTCATCATTTACTCACCCTCAAGTAGTTATAAACCTTTCTGAGTTTCTTTCTTCTGTTGAACACAAAGGAAGATGTTTTGAAGCAGTAACCATTGACTTCTATAGTATTTGTTTTTCCTATGGAAGTCAATAATCACAGGTTTTCAGCTTTATTCAAAATGTCCTTTCTGTGTTCAGCAGGTCTATAAGTACTTGAGGGTGAGTAAATAGTGAGTAAATTTTACATTTCGGTTGAACTATCCCGTTAAATTCAGACACTTGCATACGATGTGATCAAAACAGAAACCTCTCTGCCTCTTTCTGAATCTGTCACTTTCCATTTCATCCTGTTTACCCGAAGTAATACAAAGCAAAATAAAAGTGCCATCTGAATTGTTGAAATTGAGGTCTGATGTTCAGCGCTAGTGAAGAATGTTGTTCATATATGAATAATTTTAAGATCAGAGGCTATCCAACTGATAACGCGATCCAATTTCAAAATTTTGTGTGGACTTGTATTGACCAGGCGTATTACTAGTATCTGAAAGAATTTGTTTGGTTGTCCTTATATTTCTGTCGAGTAAGCTGCAAAAATAAACATCAAGTAATGACAGGAACACTTGAATGAGTGGACAGTACTGTGTCAGGTTTATTCACTGTGTCAAAGCTGGTTTCTGCCAGGTAAATCGTTTAGTGTGAAGGTCTCTTGTTACTGTGTCTTCATCTTATGCTGGCTGGCTGTGTACCCAAATATAAGTGGGAATTATGTTTAAAAAAAGAAGCACACTGTACATTTGCAAATAATTTCAGTGTTTATACCTGTGTAAAATAAATTTTCGTATTTGGCCCATCAAAGTTTGGTTGTAATTGTCAATGTTTTTTTTGTATCAAACTGATGACTGTATGATGTCTGTGTAGTTTTATTTGACAAATGCTGCATTAAGGTCACAGAGCATAAAGGCATGTTCATATCTTTAGGGCCACATGTGTTCAAAATGTGTAACCTTTTAGAACATATGGATTATTTTTGAATGTAAATTGTTATAATAAATATAAAAACTGCATATGTTTGTTTGTTTATTTATTTAAATATTTATTTAATTAGAAGAACACAAATGTTGAATATTTTATTCATAAAGTTAAACGTTCTATTCATAATTCAAATATATCATTAAAGTATTTTAAGTAATCATTTAAATAATTTTTTTTTTAAATGTTTATTATTTTTATATTATTCTGAGTGAATAAGTAAATAACTGTCATTCTATCACATTTTACAACAGGCACAAACTAAAATATCATTCGTTTTAGTAGGACAATAATATTGTCAGACATATTTATTACCAAAAATCATTTGACGACGTTAAAATACCTGTAAGAATCTTAATACTCATAATTTACAATATATACAAATTTACAATGATCCCTTGTTCTTTCATAAATATATATTTTTTGTATACAGATCAAAAAGGTTTGTGATAACATTTGTATTTAAATATATATGTTACATTGAATAACAATGAATTCATTTTTGAAGAGTTCAAATGAAAAAAAACATCAAAGTCCTCTCAGAAATGTTCTTCTAAAATAAGCATTTTTATGCTTATATTAGTCTCCTATAAGTCTCCTATGTTTATGTTCAGTTATTTCACTTTAAAGACAATAAAAATGAATCCATTCTTTGCCATAAAAGTGAAATAACTGAACTTACACACATGAGACTGCTCATTTTAGAAGACAATTTCACTTAGAGGCTTTTGCGACTGAACTCTCCAGTTTGTCGTTTTTATTTTTGGCTAAAATAATATGAGACATTAAATAAAATTAAACACTTGACTAGCATTTAATCTAATATCTAAAATCCCTTTTGCACACTAAAAAATGTTGGGTTCCACATAAATCCTTCATGTTGTCCCAAACCAAACTCAAGAATTGTTTTGATTAAGCTTGTTTTAAATAAGTAGTTTGAACAAGCAGCAAAAATTAATTTTTGAGTGTAAAAAGTAATTAATCTGGATGCCAAAACAAGACATCTTGTCTTTGACTAATATACAGTATTTAATTAGTAAGTTTAAATATTTCTACTAACAAATCTTGTATAACAAATTCCAATGCTCTTAATGTATTTGCAGTGACTGTTAATACAGCAGTCCAGCAGCAGATGGTAGTAACAGGCTTGGTCTTCTTAGTTCTGGATTTAAACCTCTCGAAACAAAACAGGCAGAGGATAATGAAGCAAAATTGAGCCTTTTAATTACCTCTTTTTCTAAATTGTTATACAAGATCGTATGAAACCGACATTTATAAGCACATATCGTTTATATTTTAGTCTGCAACACATTCTTGATTTCTTTGGTTTGTTCTCTAAATACTCTTGCAATAGCTCTGTAAATATTGCCACATGCGAAAATGCCCACATTTTAGATGGTCAAACAGAGATCTACAGTACTTCAGGTCAGAGGAAGTAAAACATAAAAGCCTTTAAACTCGGTTGTGTGTCATACATTTGTCCGCAGTCCCGTCCTTTTATTATTATTATTATTTTAATAAATCCTTGCAAGTTCTGTCTTGTTTCAGACTCGCTTTCCCTTATAATACGTTTGCATGACTGCTGATATCAAGCAAACACACCCTGCATTGTTCTTACCTCAGGAAATCATCCATAACTAACAACACTCACTAATTTTAGCATCTGATTGACTTTCATATATGGACATTGCTTTATATAAGTCAAAGGAATGCTCAAAATGTGGTAAACAACATAGTACTGGCTAAGTTCAATTGGATACTTTCAATAAGTGCACTAACAATCTGAAGGTTGCTAAATATCTAGACAAAAAGAAACTCAAACATCCTCCTTAATTCTAAATTATAGAGGTAAATGAGCTCTCACTGGTCATCATCATTAACAGTGTACACAGATTTGATGAGTGTGTGTGTGCTTTTTCAGCACTCTATTTGTGCGCTTCCTGTTTTGCAAGTGTGGTTAATGGACCAATAGTTGCTTGAAGTTTCCACTCTTGAGATAGAGGCTAAGTGTTTAGACTAGACTTGGATGTCTAAAAAGAAGCCGAGGACCTGATTAAAGGTAACATGTCATATTTTTTGTTCAGACAATGCAGACAGTGCAGCCATTTTTAAACTGTTTTCATTGTAAGCATTGCCGTTTTTGTAATGCTTAAATGAGTGTCACTTATATTGAGTTTGATTTCATTTCAAATAAAATAAAAATCTTCAGCCAATGTATTTTTACACTTTTGAGTACTTGAGTATAGTTTATTCATCTTTTCCTTGTTCCTCAAATAACACAAAGTAAATATGCTTAATAAACAACATATATATGTTTAACAATAAAATATGTCTTATTAAAGGTTTTAAAATTTTCATTTAACATGATCCTTTTGATCAGTGTATATTTGATCCAAAGTACGGCAAGAACTGTAGTTTTCTATTCGAATGCATGTAATTTTAAAAAAGTGTTAAAGAAAAGTTGTTGTTGTGGTTGTTGTTGTTGTTTTTATCAATATTCATTACAGTTGAGTTTTTTTTCCCCTAAGGATTTATCTAAAAAAAAGCATTTTGCAAATTTTGCAACATTATACATTATATAATTTTATACCATTTATTGGTAAAGAAATTATATAAATGTATCATTTTATTTTGCAAGGATGCTTTGAATTGACAATAAGTGATGATAGAGAATTTATAATGTCAAAAAAAGTATTTTAGATAAATGCTGTTCTTCTGAACATTCTATTCATCAAAAAAAGCTTAAAAATTATATTGCATTTAACAATAATAATATACAATGTTTTTTGAACAGCATATCAGAAAATCTAAATGATTTCTGAAAGATCATGTGTTTGGAGTAATGATGCTAAAAAGTCAGCTTTGAAATCATAGGAATACATTTCATTTGAAAATATATTCAAATTCAAAACAGTTGTTTTAATAATAAAAATATTTCAAAATTGTACTGTTGAACTTTGGATTAAATAAATGCATGCTCGGTGAACAGAAGAGACGTTAAACAAATTTAACAGCTGTAAAATATTTGGTTTGTGTGTATATTTCATGATAGTAACAAGGCACCTAATATTTTAAATATATAAATGTATCTGAAAAATTATGTGTTGTACTCTGTATTTTGTCCATTCTTATCATAAGTAATCAATAAATGCATTATACACTGTAAAATGTTGCGATATGGATCTTGCTAATGTAGGTCACATTACTCAATAGGCTGCTGTCGTTGCAACATACAGCACATTGACCGTCTTCTGTAACAGCAATAGAGCATGACAGCTTCATGAATGTTTAACACTCACAGATGACAGACTGCCATTTTGTATAAATAATCTGTTACATAATCTGATTACCTATGTTTTTTCATTCATGCAAGATTATTGATGATTATGTGATTATATTTATGATTATTCTTTAACAAATAAAAAATAAATTATTTCAACATTGTACAAATTTGGTCAAATATTTTTCTCAACTTCTGTCACCTGATGGAGACTGCGTTCCAGGCCACATTTATCTCTGACTTGCTTAATTGAGGTTTAAAAAAAACATAATAAAAGTATTAGACATTATAACTAGTATTCTGGCAGATCTGCTTTATAGCTGAATCACATTTGTTTCACTTTTTGCAACGTGCAGTTTCCTCCACTGAAACTGGACTGACTCAAAACTAAACTGACTTGATCTGAATAATAACACTATTGGTTTTTTAGAGCTGCTTTGAAGCAGAATTTAAAATTGTCTCACATTGTATAAAGTATTTATTCTGCTATTTATGTGATTGCACCATGTCTTGAAAGCGTTATATTGAAATATTGTTAAAAAGGCACAATCAGAAAACTTCGAGTTTCTCATTTTATTGCACATTCCTCTTGCTCATGAGGATTTCTATAAATTTTTAACACACACACTGCATCTCCATGAGCCATTTTAGCCACTGAGCCACAACTCAATCAGCAGTTTTTGTTTGTTTGTTATCATTTTTGTTTGTTTGTTTGTTTGTTTGTTTGTTTGTTTTGTTGGTTCATAGACTGACACAAAGTAAAAACTTATTTTAAAAATGTGTAAAAACCATAGAGCCTCAAACGTTATTTTAATAATAGTGGAATACAGTGACACGCTTATAAGCCCTTTATAAAAATAATAACAAAACAAGGAAATGCAGAACGGAAATTACTGTAATCCACAGGTCGCGCGTCACAGGACTTCCACAGGCTGTCTAAATAGACCCTTTTCACAATGACGTCACTTCACTTCCCCCCATATCTATGACTTCCCCCTATCGGCAACGCAGTGTATTTTTAGTTCCGGTTTACCTTTGAATGAATGGGAGACTTCTGGAAAATGTAAAACTGAAAAAATTAACATTGCACGTTGTGATTTAAGACTATTAAAGTATTGGGCATGCATCCAAATGTTTCTCTTTCAATACTGAACTGCTTTCCGAGTTTGAAAATGATTGTTTAAGTTATTAAGAATAGAAATAAGCTACTGCTTATCAAGGAAAGTATATGTTTGCAACCTTTTTCACTTACAAATTAAGTTTATTTAATTTAGTTTTATTTAATTTAATCAATAATGGATTTATTTTTGCTTTGATGCTGCTGTGAATATAAATTTATATTATCTGTTATATGTAAATGTTCCAGCATGAATTAAATTCTTTATTAAATCTTCACATATACCTGGTAAGTATGTCGTCTATAAATGCAATCAGTTTTATCATTTATTATTTACTGATCTATTAATGTTTTGTTCAGTTTCTCCATTTAAATGAATTAAGACAGTGTCCTGCCGCCATCAACTGGGTGGGTTTAATTTGATATCTGTACTACCTTTTAATTAATAATGTTACAAATAATTTCATAATCTAATAATACTAAATTAAAATGGCATCTTCTTGGTGTTATTTTTGCAACTGTAAATTTTTATAATGATTTTGTTTGATTATTAAGAGTCAAATACAACACTGTTATTCTATTTCATTTAATATGAATATTAAATACATATAAATATTATATGTTCATAAATGAAATACCTATATAGATCTGAGCCGCAGAATGTGAATAATATAAATGTGTTTGTGAGTCAGCTGTCCACTGTAAACAAACACAGTAAAACACCCACAGTTTTATTTCTTATTCTTTGGGAGACAATAAAAATAAATTTGACATAAAAAAATGTTGAGCACCCGTGTAAACATCTGAAATCTTTATTTGACAAATACTGACAAGTACATACCAACTTCATCTGCAGTAAAGACAGCAACACAAAGCAATAGACTCTGTTTAAAGTCCCATCTTCTTGGTTCAAGCGGAAATCTGGCTGATTTGTACATTTTTTTTAGATGTCAGATGTCTCACCTTGAATGCAGACAACAGAAAACAGCCGTAGTCACAGTCTAACGGTTTCTGTAGTAAATTTACAGCTGACTGGGTGAGTTCTCTATGGGGAGTTCTGTGTAGGCGGAAGTAACCATACACTGCGTGGAGTGAAACCGGATATTGCGTGACGTCATGTGAAAAGGGGCCATACATATACTAGATGTCGCCTGGCCTATTGTTGTCTATTGGAAGGAATGCGTCAATAGAGCCGCCATTTTAGTACAGGGTAGCGCTCCTTTGAAATGAATGCGGGACCAAGGTGCAGTGGAGGACTGTGGCCATCCAGAGCCAGAGATATACACATATATACATATATCTATGATCGGGAATTTTCCCCCGTGGTCAGTACGCAAAAAAATGTAAAAAAAAAAAATGTAATTACGAAAATTATAATTTTACATCACTTTTCTACGTCGATGGATCAGTGACCGCACGGGCATTACCGATAAAGAGTGTGTGTTTGTGTGCATGGAAATGTATTATCCTCCCTCCGTGTTAAATTTGATCTAATCCGTGTCGTGAAACACACCCCCTCTCCTGCTTTCACTTCTCATTCTAACGGGGGGAGCGATTTGTTTGTGAATGAATCTCCGTTATGAACGACTCGTTCACTTCGCCGACAATAATACAAGTTTCTAGCAGCGCAGCGTCTTGTTGTCATATTTCCTTTACATTGTTTACTTATTTTACTCAATAAAACTAGCATAAGCCTAGAATTCAATGCAAGTTGATGCTACTTTGCCTTATGATCAGTGCAGTAAGAGACTGTATTATTATTAATAACGTTACTTGTTGAGCACAAAAGTTTGTAACATGTAAAAAACGAAATCCTATTAAAATGTTCTGCCTTTGTGCTTTGTTTTCTTTGTTTGCTCGTTACTACACCCGTAAGCAGCGCTAAAGTCCAGCATCTTCACATTGGCACACTGTCTCGACTAGTGCGGTTAAATGACATTTGTCCTGGGAGCCCTGTACAAATATGGCGGCGCTATTGACGCATGCGGAGGGTCCGTATGCGATATCTAGTGTATATATCTATGAAAAGGGGCTTTTTTGGAAGATCTCCCGCCTCTCTCTCTCTCTCGCTCTCTCTCTCTCTCGCTCTCGCTCTCTCTGCTGGGCTGATCTCCCTTTGCACGCGCGATACGACTGATTCTTTCCTGAGCGCTGATTGCTCAAGCGCCTCGCTTTCACTCTCTCCCATTGGCTGTCAGGATGGGTTACCGTGAGCCAATGCGCGCAGAGGCTTGATGTACCGGCTGAACGCTCTTGACTTTTGCAGTACGGCTGGACCGTGAAGGGGGCGTGCCGCAGCAAACCACTGTTCTTTAGCGGGGTTTTAATTATGGTGGTGCTCGAAACGTTTTTAAATGAAGTTTAAAGGCACGTAGGAGAAATCAGTGCTTGATCAAACTATTGCAGTGTAAACCGTTTGAGACGTTTTGGAAACCAACCACGGGTTTCAATGAATTGCACCAGGTAAGAAAGAGTGCGTCACAATCGGCGAGGGACTTTATCATGCTGGAAAAAGTTAAAAGAACGAGTTTCTCTGAATAGCATTAATGATTTAGGTTCTGTTTAAAAAAATGTTTAAATAATCAAACATTGGCGACGTCAAGCTGTTTTGAGATTGTTTTAACCAACTATAGCTATGTTTCTACTTATATTTAATAGTTGGCTGTTAAATTGTTAATGTGACAAATGGTTTGTTGACTTTTTTAGTTACTCTTGTAACTATTATATCGATATAAGTGTGTTCATCGGTTACGGCTTTTTATTCCAGTTGACAGTCTACCATTTAGTTTGTCACTATAAAATTACTTCTAATTTCATTACCTTTATTATTGATCGTGCTGTTTAGTGTATTATCCAAGTAGTGATAAGGTAAATATTCTATTACTGCAGCAAATCTTTTTGTTTGTGGTTCTGATATCAATTATATTCATATTTGACTAGAGTACTTGGCAGTCTGTTAAATTGTTACTAATAACTATTCATTTTTGTACATTATTTTCTAGTGTCTATAACATTTTACAAGTACTGCATGATGTGAAACCAAGTAGGACTAGTTACTATATTACATTAGTAACTAGTCACAGTATGTTACAATATGCACTTGTCGTACTGTACTTTTATACTGACTTGATATGTTGCTTGATATGTCTTGATATATTAATGTACAAGTAAAATAAAAACAAAATGTTACTAGCAGTGATTGAAAAATCAACCATTTTACAATTAATAAGAAACTAGTGACTTGGTCTGTTTTAGCTCAGTGCAAACTAGCTGAAACTGTAGTGGTTTTGTTTGTTAATCTCTAAATTCTGGGCCAAGACTTCCTCTATGTGACTGTCACATCTCCTGCCTAATTGGTCACTCTAGTGTTTTGTCATTATTGTCTTCATCACAGGGTTCTGCAGATACTGAACCCCAGGCCAATGCCAAGTCCAATTATGCCTGTGGATGTGGCAATGAGAATCTGTCTGGCACATTCGCCGCCTCTTCGCAGTTTCCTCAGTTCATATGAGGACTGCAAATCCAGGAACCTTGTCAACCAGTACAAACCTCTGCGATCCTGCATCAGCTCCAAGACAGATGACGACACAGCCAACATAACATGGAAGAGTCCCGAGACCAAAGCTAAAAAGAAAGTGGTTTTTGCTGACTCCAAAGGCATGTCTCTGACCGCAGTGCATGTGTTCAAGGAATTCGAGGAAGACCTCATGTTAGACCTGCAGTTCGAGTTATCAGATCTGGAGGATGCCATTGTTGGCCTGAAAGCAGAGAAGGAGAAGAATTTCAATTTAGGCTTCCCTCAACCTGCTGCCGACTATTTGGACTTCCGGAACCGTCTAAAGAAGAACCTGGTATGCTTGGAAAACTGTATAATTCAGGAGAGATCGGTCACTGGCACAGTCAAAGTGAGTAACGTAAGCTTCGAGAAGGTTGTCCATGTGCGAATAAGTTTTGATTCATGGAAAAGCTACACTGACATTCCTTGTACGTACATGAATAATGTTTATGGTTGTGAGGACGTTGACACCTTCTCCTTTTCCATCGACCTTCCAAGTTTTGTGGCTCCACATGAGCAGGTGGAGTTCTGCGTATCCTACAAAACTCACGATACCACGTACTGGGACAATTACGATGGGATAAATTACAAGCTGGTACATACAGAGAGCGACTCCAGTCAGGCCAGTGTCACCCAAAACGCCACTACAGATTTCAAGGCTCAAGGGAAACGGCCAGAGATGGAATTTGACCAGTTTGGGAGCCCGAGAACATCTAGTGGATTCTTCCCCGAGTGGCAAAGCTGGGGTCATATTGAGAACAACACCCCCTACTGGTGACAGTTCAACGCTTACCTACGAACTGGTCATCATAAAACAAGGACAAATGCGAAGAGATTATTGGTTCCTTTCAGAATGGATTTCTGAAGAGTCGAAATGAGCAATGAAGTACTAAAAAGAAAGTCTGTTTTGGCCATCAATTCAGTGTCGGTGTATGTTTTGGAGATAAACATTTAGCTTACAATAAAATGTTTGGGCTCTTAAATTATGCAAACCTGGGACTAACCATGTTAATCTTATGGCAGTTTCTCAGAATGAAAAATGTCGGTTTTATGTTATTTGTTTTCTAATTTTGTAGCACACTACATATGCTGTTTTGTAGATCTGACATGGGGTAAACCAATAATTTGCATAACATAGATGCCTTCCTTTGTGTTATTCTGTGATTAACTGTAATACGATGGCATAGTTTTTTGGATAGCTTTCCAAATGTCTTAGTATAAAGTGAACAACTAGTGCTTGAAATAGATTCTTCCTCGAAACTACTTTGTTACCTTGAAGGGTAACATCTTTGCTGTTAAAGTGATTGCTTCTGAAATGTGACTGGATGTTAACAAGTAATAATTTAAATCATCCTTAAGGTATAGTTCACCCAAAAATGAATGTTCAGTCATTCATATTAACCTTCATTCCAAACCTGCCCTGCCCTGTTACACAAAAGAAAAAGAAGTCGTAGATGTTTAAAACTACACGAGAGCTAGTAAATAATGACTACATTTTTAATTATGGGTGAACCGTACCTTTAATGGAAGATGAATCAGCGCTGCATATGTAATGCTCAGATTATGGAAGTGGAATAATCTGGAACCATATGAGATTGCTTCATATTGAAGTTTATGTGTCTCATTTGATAGCACCAGTTTATCAGTCACTTTCTAATGAATGCACTAATCATGATGCATTATGAGGGAGTCCATGAGATTATGATGCCCATTAAGTGCTAAATCCCTGCTGTTGCACTTCCGCAATTTCCTACGTTTGTTCTACTTTTTTAAAACTGCAGTTTCAATGTATTTTACACTTCTTTCCTACAACATTTTTGCTGCTATGCTCTTGTGTGTGCTGCATTGTGATTTATGGCCCATGGTGTGTGGAATCTCTCCAGTGTTATTTGGAGATAGAAGATGAGGGACGTTGGATGTAACTTGAAGGAGGCCCTAGAATGTGAGGAAGAATGGCTAAAGAGGACAATGATCTGAATGAGGTTCTTCTGTTTTTCATGACTGTTTTTGCTGCAATAGAAACAAAGGTTGATGCCTTGAACTAAGGTGATTGTGGACTGTGGTGAACCGTGAGCTGCTGTAACTGCAGAGAGGGGATTATGCAGGTTGAATGTAAACGGGCCTACGCGAGACAGTGTATGCCTACATATTTTTTTCTACTGCAAAGAAAGATGTTTGTACGAAAGAATGCTCTACTATACTCTTGTGTTCCTTTTAGAAATAAAACCTAATGTTTCTATGGGGAGTGAACTTCTGTTTATGTTATAAATGTCACATTTTATGTCTACTTCTTTGTCTTAAAAGGAACGTTAACACAAAAAGGAAAAAATATGTACTCTACATTGTAAAAAAATATCTGTAAATTAGGAGTTTTCCGTATTTTGTAATTCGGGTTTTTATTTTCCCCCATTTATTTATGATTTTGATTTGCATTATGGGACCTTGATCTTTCTTCCAACAACATTTAACCTTGAAAAGTTCTAAAAAGGGACTTTTATTAACATTTTTAATAGTTTAAAGTGACATATTGTCTGGCTTGGTGTGATATATTACGATACATTGTAATAAACTCCCAGTACATTTTCGGTTATTTTATATATTATTATATTTATATATTATTTCTTACACATTATATTATTTCAAACTATTAAAATGTCAATAAAAGTCACTTTGTTAAAATGTAGAGTTGAATTTTCAACATCAAAAGTCGACAGAGCAGAGATCAAGGTCCCATAATGCAATTCACAACAGTAAATAAACAAAAAACACTTGTGAATCACAACTGTGAATTGGAAACTGTAATTAACAAATGTTTTTTTACAGTGTATGCAAGTTCAGAAATGTAAAAAAAGAAAGAAACTTTAGAACAACCAGTGGTGTGAAGTAACAACTAACAAATACTCAAAGTAGTTTGTCTCTGGATTATTTACTTAGTTTAAAAATGTGTACTTTTACTTGAGTGCATTTTTAGTACTCGACTTTTACTATTGAGTACTTTTAGTAATCAATATTTTTACTGCGTTATTTTCCTTCAACTTGCAGTCACTGCTTTATATGTTTATTTTTTCTTGTCTACCGTGATTGTCTAAGTTGAATAATGAGACCCGTGATTCCCGTCCAATCAAGTCCAGCATAGAAAAATCACATCAGACAGATTGACCTCAAGATGCTCAAAGGTGCTTTATCAGAGCAGCAAACATGTAGAGCATGGAAGCATTAAAAGTGTCTAAGTAGATGCAGAATTGTTTTATTACTATTTTATTAGACTGTATGTCACTGATGAGAATATGAAGAATGTCTACTGTATGATGACAAAAAAAAAAATCATTAAATGGCCTTAAACAATAACTAAATTCACTATAGAATGTTACATTTTCAATGACATTCACAAATTGCATGTCTAATATCAATGCTGCATGAGCTTGGTTTGCAGCGCCAACTGCTAGATACTTGTAGCTTGTAAATCAGGGTTTAGAGTGCACAATAAGCAAAACAAAAGAAAATGGCACTGATGCGTGCTACGTTTTTGCAGGGTATACGGGGGAATTGTTTTTACAGCGTATTATTTAGCAACTCTCACTACTCTTGAGTACTTAAAGAAGTGCTACTTTTACTCATCTTGCACTACATTTTCTTTTTTGCAAGTAATGGTACATATTTTACACTGGGAACAACATAATAAATGATATACTGTATATCCATAATAACATTTTACAAGTAAAGTCACTAAGATTTAACTGCAGGAGTAATTTAATAGTAAATTAATTGTCGTGAATTAAAAGAATAAATTAATGTTTGTCAAAAAATTATCATAATAATAATGTTTAATAAATAAATGAACAGACAGCTAGTGAGCACAAATTTGTTTAAATAAAGAGCTCATTTCTGATAACAGAGCGAGTGCTGTTGAGATAGCTGTCAAGCATTTGCTGTCAAAGCCAAAGGAAGTTCAGCTCGAAATAAACCAATAGTTTACTCTTGACATAAACAATCATTAACCAGATGTTGTATAACTTACTGATGAACAGTTTCTCTGTGTGTGAGAGGAAAAAACGGTTCTTGTTCAGACAACGTTTTTGTTAAGATTTTCATCACAACGCACACTGCTACATAAAAAGTATATGTAGTGAAATATACATGCAGCAGGGTAAAACAAACAAAAACAAAAAGCTGAGAAGTATTTAAACCTATAAATAAACTAAAAGAAGTTTTGTCACAGATTTTGCAGATTTGATTTCTTGGTTATAAATCAAATGATTACATTTGTGACACTGATCATGTGACTGCACAGATAGTCAGATGTTTGTTTTCAGATGAAACTTTTGGATCACTCTCAAGCAATACTAAAGAAAATGGAGTTTGTGCTGCCATAGTGGTAGTGCTGCTGCCATTAAAACAAATATACATATACATAATAATACACACATATAGCACATTTGATATTTGAATATCATATTTATCAATGCAACAAAAACAATATATAAGTAAAACCTTTTTTCTGGATATATATGCATTCTAATAAGTTATCATTATTGATCAAACTTTACTTGGTTTTGCAATAAGTCTGTAACTCAGAATGATAGAGGGGTTAAAACAGGATTGAACCAAATTACAAACAAGCAGCAAAGTATTATTCCACAATCATGGTATTGTGCTCAGAGTAATGAAGGTGATGTGTTAATTCAAATCGTGTGTTAGAAGAAAGCGAACAAGTCAATGTGGAAAAAGGCCCTTTTAGTCAAGAACTGGCATCTGTGCTGCATTACAGCCGTCTTCCATTAGAAGCATCACAGCAAACGAGATTTGAGCCATTCATCCGGAACAGCTGAATCTCCTGATCCAGGGTCATTAAACTTCTGTCACAAAACAGAACAATGATATTTTGCTTATTCACACAAATAACTGCTGCGCATTCATAGTAATTAATACAACATGGCTGTTTAATGGCGACGCGGTGGCGCAGTGGGTAGCACGTTCACCTCACAGCAAGAAGGTCGCTGGTTCGAGCCTCGGCTGGGTCAGTTGGCATTTCTGTGTGGAGTTTGCATGTTCTCCCCGTGTTCGCGTGGGTTTCCTCCGGGTGCTCCGGTTTCCCCCACAAGTCCAAAGACATGCAGTATAGGTGAATTGGGTAAGCTAAAATTGTCCGTAGTGTATGTGTGTGAATGAGTGTATATGAATGTTTCCCAGTGATGGGTTGCAGCTGGAAGGGCATCCGCTGCGTAAAACATATGCTGGATAAGTTGGCGGTTCATCCCGCTGTGGCGACCCCAGATTAATAAAGGGACTAAGCCGAAAAGAAAATGAATGAATGAATGAATGGCTGTTTAATGCTTCATTTTGATTGGTTGATGAACATTTTAAAGTGTACAAATATGGACCCTTTTCACAAGCCTGTTATGAAGCGTTTAACGCTCATCAGCATCTGAAAGCCTTGAAAGTTTTTAATATTTTGATTTTTTTTTTAAACGTATGAACATTTATATGTATTTATGTATGTATTATATCATCTTTGCTTCAAATTACAAAAAGAGAATTACCGCTTGTGTGAGGCGTTTCTAATGCAGCGTCTATGGGACAGGACAGTAAATTTGACGTTATTCTCTCCTCTGGCTGTCATCATCAGTCTCACACAATCTTTTTCCTTTTTCTGAAAGTCTTTATAACATCATCGTGGAGTCTTTCTTTTATTATTTGAGCAAATAAGATTGTAAAAAAATTATTTGTTGTATTCTCCCATTCACTGAGCTCGAAGTTTTCCCAACTATGACGACTTTCGCTACTGAGAAACTCGGAAATGTGAAAAGGGTCCATTGTTCAGAAACAAGTTACTTCATGTTACAGGCTGGTTTTGACCACATTACAATTTCATTACAAAAGTTATTTCAGCAAAATAACCAAATCACACAAAAACACTGATTAAGCAAATACATATTTTAAATCCAAATTTAATTCCATATTTTTTTCCATGAAATACTCTCGTTACCATTTTTGTCTCTCATTATCCAATTAAGTTTTTTGGTTTTGTTTTTGCAGCTGAAAAAAAAAGACAATTCTTTGTAATGAGGCTGTAATGTTGCTGTTCTTGAAGCAGTTATAAATGTACAGTTAAATTATTCAGGTTTTATTTAGTCTTGAAATAAAATATGCAAACAATGACTTAAGTTGTGGTAAGCACACAATAAGTGCAATAACAGTGCATTCAATACTGCACATTTCTTAGTATATGAAAAGCTTCACATGAGCCAAGTAGAATGGCCTAATACATACAGTAGTATTTAAAAGCTATATATCTTTGAGGTTCCCAGAAGATCTACTTCTTCCTCTGAGATTTTAAAGTACGCATCCAACGGACACTTCATGAATGGAAGTGAAGTGATGCAATTGACACAGGTAGATTGTGTGACAACATGGTGGATGTTGTACATCTGATCTCCATTCATATTCATATTCATACTATATGTAATTCCTACTCAGTACATCACGTACATCATTTTAGATACTTTGATTGCCTCCAAGCCAGTGTATTATCAAATTTATTCTAAAGAGCCACTGGATGTTTGATTCTGATTGGTTGATAAACATTACAAGCGTGCAGTTATTTCCAGAGAAACGCACAGCAAAAAAGTATTTACACACAAGTCTTGACCTCATTACAATTTCATATCACTATGCAAAATTATTTCAGCTATTTCACAGGCTACATTTGAGACGCCTAAAACAAATAGTATTACAATCAAAAGGGGTTTAAAAACAAATAGCTCACAAATGTCTTTAAATCGGAACAAAATCTAAACAATCAACATCTGAATGATTCAAGATGTGGTAACAGTAGTATAAGTTGGAAAATTGACTCCAGTCTGTTGATTTATTAGAAAAATAGGTAACACTTTACTTAAAGATGTGTTCATAAGACTGTCATGAAACCTTTATAATCATGACATGACACAATATGAATGAGATTTTATGCATATGACAACTGTTATTAAGTGTCATTTGCTGTTATGTCATTTTAAATGCAAAGATGACAAAAGATGACATTGTTTGTTATAACAACTTCATTCATTCATTCATTCATTCATGCCACAGCGGAATAAACCGCCAACTATTCCAGCATATGTTTTACACAGCGGATACCCTTCCAGCTGCAACCCATCACTGGGAAACATCCATACACACTCATTCACACACTCATACACTACGGACAATTTTGTTTACCCAATTTACTTATAGCGCATGTCTTTGGACTTGTGGGGGAAACCGGAGCACTCGGAGGAAACCCACGCGGAAACCAACACGGGGAGAACATGCAAACTCCACACAGAAACGGAAACTGACCCAGCCGAGGCTCGAACCAGCGACCTTCTTGCTGTGAGGCGAACGTGCTACCCACTGCGCCACCGTGCAGCCCATGAACAAAATAATAAAAACATGAAAATATAACTGACCCCAAACTTTTGACCGATAGTGTAAATTAAAGTATGATTTGCCCACCCCCCAATCATGGCTGGGTTTAGAAGTTGAGTTTGAGGGAAAGCCTCCTTTTAAAAATGATATTTTTTTACATTAAAATCATATGAATTCCTACAAATGAATCACTTTGACAATATGCAAATAGTTTATTTTGTTAGATCAGTATAATAACCATTTCGCTTTGAATTGCGCCTTTATCAAAATCTCAAGTGTGCATTATTTTATAATAATGGCCTAATTATTCTTGATATGATGCTGTTAATTATTCCTTACTTATCAGGATATTGTGGTGTAGTGGTTAAAGCTCAGGATTAATTACTGAGAGGCTGCTGTTTCGATTCCCTTAAGGAGTGAGCAATTAGTTGTGGCCATGTGCATGTGAGTCAAACACTTCACACTGGGCTCAGGGAGATTATCCTCATAATGCGTCCGTTGTAAGTTGCTTTAGATAAAAGCAACTGGTAACTAAAATAACTTTACTGTGGAGATTACAGTTGCTTAAAGCCACAAACAATACAATGTAATTGCAACCACCATGTTGTTTGTAGTGACTTTTACTTGCGCTAATAAAACAATAGCTTCAAGCTCATTTAAATGAGTTGATTGCTTGCCAGAACACCCTTCAGATTACATTGACTTGTTATGTCTTCATAGTTCTTGCTATTTTATAGTCTTGTGGGTATTTCCATGAAAAAATGGCCAAACGCTACCACCCTATCTACTGTATGTATGCAGCTGATCCTCTCTTTTAACATTTGGTCTGTATGTAGAATAATGTGCAATAAGCTATATTGGAGTCCAGCCTGCAAAAAATGCAAACCTCTCTCACAGTGTCTTTTATTTGTAACACATCTTAAAACGTAATTTTGAGAGCTTTCGGAAGTTTGCATGTTCAAAACCAACAGCATTGAAGCTCTCTGATTGAACACGACACTCTGGCAAACAAGTGGCTGATTAAAATTCCACCTTTAATCATGCTGTTGTCTACCAAAAATAATTAAATAAGTAAACAAGTTTATCTCTTCAGTGAGAGAATGCGTTTAAAATCCTTTGAGACAGATTTGGTCTAGTCGTTTGACTACTTTTAGTGAGTTTATTACAAACCACACAAGCTTTCACAAAAGTCTTTTGTGAACAAATATGTAATAAAAGTTAAAAAGAAAATACAACAATCAAATGTATATAAAACTGGTGTTGGAAATAATATTAGAGGGAAATATGCTTTTGAGAGCCCACAGAAATGTGTCTGAACACAGTGTTGTTGAATGAAGGCAAACGTTTTGTAAGCAAAACAATTGCACATGAACATGTTTCTCTAGCAATTACAAAATTTTGCAAGTGAAAACTGAAAGCCTTGAAACTAAATTTTGTGTTTTAGATTAACAGCAATATGCAGCGGTCTAGCCGTTCTGCTACTTTTGGTGAGTTCATTAGAAGGTACATAAAGGAATATGATGATGAAAAATAATAATATAAACAGATGAACAAAATTTTGCAAGGAAAGGAAATTTGAAAAAAATGAAAAGCGAACATAGAACTTGACTGTTTGAAATCAATATGAGATGTGAATATGCTTTTGAGTGTAAACCAAAAATGTATAGGGGAAATGCAATGCTTTAGAGAGTGTAAAAGTTTTGCAAGGAAAATAATTGCAAGTGAGCAGACGATTTTATCAACACATGCAAAAGTTTTACAAGCAAAAAGCTAAATTTAAAGCTAAACTCTCTCATCCATCAATCCATCCATCCATCCGATTGATTGCTTGATTGATTGATTGATTGATTGATTGATTGATTGATTGATTGATTGATTGATTGATTGATTGATTGGCTTTTTGACTTATTTGGGAGAAAATATCTGTTAAAATATATGTGTATACATAAAATGTAAAAAAAAAGAATGAACAAAACGGCGATTACAATATTAATATAGAAAAAGAGCGGCGTGGTGGCGCAGTGGGTAGCACTGTCACCTCACAGCAAGAAGGTCGCTGGTTCGAGCCTCGGCTGGGTCAGTTAGCATTTCTGTGTGGAGTTTGCATGTTCTCCCCGTGTTGGCGTGGGTTTCCTCAGGGTGCTCCAGTTTCCCCCACAGTCCAAAGACATGCGCTATAGGTGAATTGGGTAAGCTAAATTGTCCGTAGTGTATATGTGTGAATGGGAGTGTATGGGTGTTTCCCAGTGATGGGTTGCAGCTGAAAGGGCATCCGCCAAAACATATGCTGGATAATTTGGCGGTTCATTCCGCTGTGGTGACCCCAGATTAAGAAAGAGACTAAGCTGAAAAGAAAATGAATGAATGAATGAATGAATGAATGAATGAATAGCAAAAGATGGAAGGATGCTTTTAAGAGCAACCACAAGTTTCTCCACAAAACAAAATTTACCAGAAAATCTTTCCAAAAAAAAAAATCCCTTTTATCTCCTTTTCCCCCCAATCACCTTTAGGGGCACAAATTCACCAAATCAGCATATCAGATATAGCAGTTGGATGAATGCCTCTCTTCATCAGTGATCTTGAATATTCTGGTCCTCGGTGTTGTGTTGAACATGTTGAACAAGCTTTAAGTAGCATATGACCTTCTGGAAACGCTCCAGAATTTTCCACTCCCCTCTGACTGAGGGTCAAGCTCAGGCTTAAAAGCCCAGCTGAGGACACTGAGACCAGTATTACTCAGCACTCCAAATCCCACGCATACGTGTGTCACTGATTGGCCTGCTGGGCAATGTTTGCGTTGAGCTGGAAGAGTTCCTCCCTGTCAAGCATGTCTATTCTTAGTTTCTAAGCTCACACCTCTTCTGCATCACATGCCAGCAAGTGAACTAAATGTCAAGCATCTTTCGTGATGTACTACAGAGGATAAGCACATTTAAGGATCCTGTGTATACCGACCAAAACATTCAGTCACATACATGTCCTAGTTTTGGATTTGTCTATAGGTGCTAAATTTGCGTGGCAACTGCACTACATGTCAAGTATGATTTATGAGACTCTAGGTGTTATGTACTTTCAATAAATCAAGGGCCTGTGTTTACCAAACAGAATAAGTGAATGCTGTGATGCGAAACACATACAAAAACAAAAATGTGGTTTGTGTCCAGTGTTGGATAAGTTACTTTAAAAAAGTAACTTAGATTACTAATTACTAAATAAATTACAGTTGTATTTAAATTACTTTTCTAATTACTTATGTCTGAACTTAGTTACTTAATAAGTAATTCAATTACTTTACTAAATACTAATCCACAAAAATCTCAGTGCATAGACTCTTAATTCTTTAAATTTGAGTTCAACAAGACTTTTTAGCTTTGTTTTAAAAAATGAACACTTAAAATGTAAACAGTATATGTATTGAAATAAAGTGTTTTAAAGTAATGACACCGTATTGTATACATATTTATTGGCACAACTTTAAATGTCATTGAATGTCAAATAAATGTCAAACAAATTTTAGAAGAAAAATTTGGGTTAATATGTAAAATATCTGACCAACAAAAAATATATACTGTATTAATTACACTTCTTCTCTGAATTTCTACCTCATATTGTCATGATCTAATTTCTCAATTATTTGCTTTATTAAGCATATGCAATTGTCTTGATAAATGTTCTTTAGATGAAAAATAGAATTATTCTGCAAAATATATATTACTTATATTATACAGTGCTCAGCATATATAAGTACAAATCTAACTTTTAAATTCATATTTTAAATAGGAAGCTATACAATATTATATTTGTGCATATACATTAGATTAGTCAGTACTGAAGCCAAATCTGGAGCTTATCATACAAAATAACTTACGATAACGGTCCAAAAACTAGTACACCCAAATTTATATGTTATAGAAAAATATTAAATACAATTTTTAAAAAAAGAGGAAAAATCAAGAGAAGCAATATTTTGCTTGAATTTAATTGTATTATCTTTCAATTTCTAAATATGTTTGGTGACTAAAATATTATTTAATAAATATATCTGTTTTAATAAATCTGTTTTGTTTATATGCACCAAAATACATTGCCTATATTCACTGAGAAATGGACAAAAATATTCATTTTCAAAATGGGGTGTACTCAGTTATGCTGAACACTGTATATTATTATTATAAGTTATATATTATTATTATATTATATCATATGCATATGTATATATGTATGTATATATATATAAACAGCATTTATGCACTGTGCGCATCACACAGGTGAGTGGGCTTGACAAACCACCTGTAGAAACACTCTTCTCTCTATAAAAAAATGCCTTGTCAATTGTAAGCCGCTTTGGGCAAAAACATCTGCTAAATGACTAAATGTTAATGTACTCTACTTTGCTTCTCACAATTGATTTATATAGAACTGTTGAATGTATGTAAAATATTTAAGGCAATTACAATATAAGTAACTGTAATTCAATTCTAAAAATGAAAGGTAATCCCTTTACTTTACTGTTTTATTGTTTATTGGTGAAACTTCCCAATTTGATTATTTTAAAAATTTGTATTCCTGTATTGTTCAAACAGTAGCATCACTAACAATGCCAAAGTCATACATTAACTGGTCAGATGTACCCTCATGCTTTTGGATAAATGCATGGCAGAATATCAATATTTGTTTATTTACTGTAAGCATTATTGTTATTTTTAATATTATAGTATATAAATTGTATATAAAATGCTTTATTTATTTATTTATTTATTTATATCCTTGAACATATTTTGTTGTTATGTGAAGAACAGAAGCCGGAATGCTAATTACAGTGAGTAAAGGGAGGTGTTGCATTGCATTGCTGAATTATTAATAAGTTTGAATTGAACAGAGATGACAGGCATGAACAGACATGTCATGGTAGCTTAAAAACTGCTGATTTTCAGGAGTCGGGCATTTCAGCATAATTATGTCAATGATTAGACACATACAGCACATCAGCTGGAATTCATTTTCTCAGACAGAGAGAGAGAGAGAAAGAGAGAGAGAAAGAGAGAGAGAGAGAGCAAAATACATGACAATAATAAAAAAACTAATTAATAATTAAATAATGAATTAAACATAATATTTAGTGAATGATAGCAAAAATAAAGTGCATTCATTCAATTTTAAACGCTACAAATAAAACAAAACAAAATAAATTTCTAAAACTGACTGTTAAATGATATATATTGATATTTAGTCATGAAATGTGGATTAAAGAATTTTAATCAATTGCCTGTCAGTGATCTTTGATTAAACAGTGATGATTTAAAAAAAAACTTGTATAAATATAGCAGGTGAGTTTGTACTGAACTCAAAAGATCATCTGCTGTACTGTATAGAATGAGATTAAATATAACATGACGGTGGGCCGGGCCTCAAAAGTAGGACACATCAAGGGATTATTATGGCCAGTGTTTATCGCACTAGCATGAAGCCTTTAAACCCTGACCATTGACACAGTCATGTGTGCCGAAAACTACAGAATTCAACATTAAAAAAAGACCTTGAATCATCTTGAATTAAAAA
>CAIGQV010017323.1:143283-161782 GCA_903798115.1 Danio jaintianensis | reverse complement strand
TGTATATATATATATATATATATATATATAATATTTTATAATATAGATAATATATATTCCTCTAAATTTATTTATTTATTTCTCTAAATATTTATTATCTGCTTACAGTTAAACAGTGTCCATTTCTGTATGCAATGTATTGTAAGCTCTTTTGAGACTTAAATATTGAAATCATTCACCTGAGACTTACACAAAGCACTTTTTGACCTCATGCACTCTTTGATCCACTATGTTGTTGAGATACTATTAAAATCCCTATTTATCTGTATTTGCAGTGAAGACCCGCTCAGGGCTGATCTTATTCCACAAAAACTGTGCAACTAAACTATGGCGGTGCAATCATAGAACAATGAGAAGACCAAATCCTAGAAACCTAACCTGCATTATTTACTTTCCAAAGATCCCACTGAAACCAGTATGAAATTGGACTTAGAGAATCCAAAAGAATGAAATGCTCTAGGCAAGTTTTTCTTTTTTCTTTTTTTTTATACCTAGAACCTTTCTAGTGTGTGTATGTAATACTGAAGTTACTCCAACATGCAACCATAGTTCATAACAATAGCAGTATGGCTTTAATAGAAAACGCATCATTCCTTCACAAGCAAAAACATTTGAAGATCTTGAAAATGGCTAGCCACTGTAATCTGTCCAAGATGAGACGGAAATTGAAAAGTTTGGCGGCGAAAGTCTTTCCTGAGTTCGTGTCTCTTTAGTGGCACGCTCCACAGAGGCTTTCCAAATCTTTCCTTTAAGTACAAATCTCTCTCCATCAATCTAGTATTTGATACACAGGTCAAGCCGAAGCCGTGCCAAAGAACAGCACCCGTTTGCAGGGCACGCAGAGGTCAAAACTTTCCACACCTGTACCAAAGCATCTTGTGCTTGCTGTAAACTGAGCAAATAATGTGATAACCGAAACCCATCTCAAAATTTATTCTACAAAGAGCGCTCCACAATGTCCTTTTGTTTTCGCAAGCAAATCAAGGACAAAGTGACCTCACCAGAGGATAGCATGAGATGGAAGAAGAGCTTGACCAAAAAAATAAGTGGTTGTTTGTTGTGAACTGGGCCATAAGGCAAAAAGAAGTTCTGTTCTTGTACCTCCTGCATTTAGCATGGGGATACTGTTGAAACGCAAACCCTCGTCATGTGACACATACCATGTTTTGACATCTGGATGATTTGCGGGATCGTGTTTCTGCTGTGTGCTCCGAGGTGTCTGGTCCAGCAGAAAGGTCATGTTTTTTTTGGGGGGAACAACAAATTCAATCCCTTCAAATATTCAAGACCTTCAACAATGTAAACAAATAACTAATGTTGGAGAGATTAACAATGCATGATTATTCTTCTCAGTTTATATAAATGTTTCTTACTCTCACTATATTCACAGCGCAGGCATGCTGTTACACATGAGGACTTTTTTTTGGGCTGGCATTGAATCCCTGCCTTTTTCTGACTTACTAAACAGAGACACTTTGGTTATGCTGCAAAATTGAATTTGTGGCTGCATAACATTTTAAACTCACAAACATCATAAAAACGGTCTTTGGTGAATAAATAAATACTTAAATAAACAAGGACTATAAGTTGCTGACCAAATGAAAAGAGTTAAAATAATTTGTCCACACACTCACCCACACATCTCACCCAGCAGACCCATCCCAACATTAAACATGTCAAATTTAATTTGCGCCAATTTAAAGATTCATATATATATATATATATATATATATAAATAATTTTGTTGTTTAAAAAATAGATCTATTTTTGGGAAATATTGCAGTTATTAACTAACTCTAAAACAACTTGATTGTTGAATAGCTTTCTTTTACAGCAATATGCTGCTAAATCAGAATTTGTTTTATTTAATACGCATTCAGAGTATTTTAAATAATATTCCTCGATTATTTATGATACATTATTTATTCAAATATTTAGTTTTTTTTATAATGCACTGAACTATAAGATGTAGACAATGTAATTTTGTATGTGACAGAAATGACAAATAAAGTATCAGTTAATTATTCTAAAAGATTTATCTTTGTGCTTCTTTCTTTCTTTACTTAATTACTTATTTACGTATCTATTTAATCTTTATAATAACATCTCTTCTCTTCTCTGAATACGCCTTTATCATCACGTGGGCGAGACAACCTGTCACACATGAGATTACAGCAATAGCAAACATCAACGACCCAACAATGAAATCAATTCCCAATTGACAAAATTACGTCCTTTTTTAATCTCAAAGCTAGGGAAGAAAAGACAAATTGCAACCTTTGTTTCACCATTCTGGGGACCCAGCAGATCCCCATACTTTGACAAATGATTTATTTGGGAATCTTTGCACAATAATCTATTAGGACACTGTGACATCTGTGCCAAGGATGTGTGTGTCCCCTTAGTGCCATAGAATGAAAATCTGGATATACCTAGGCACAGCTGAATAATGTTCAGCACATGGAAATGACACTCTTAAACTCTTAAATGAGTCTTAAACACAATTGTTTCCATGTTCTCATTTAATGAATATCTACAGTATATTAACTATATTAATTTTATATTTATAATAAAGTGACAGTGATATATATATTATATATAACTGGAATATTGCATAAAATATACAATCAGTCAAAGAGAACAATATCATCACTTTTTAATAAACTGGCACCAAATACCAAAAAGAAACATGCAATTCATGGCAGTAGGAGAAGACACTGTGGGCCTTTTTTTTCTTAAATAAATTACTTGAACTTCAGAAGGTCTGAGACGCTCTTTGGGGTGCAGACGCTCAAGACAGTTCTGGAGGTAATAATACTGAACCACTGTGATGATGGACTTTGACTAAGGGATTTTAGAATGACCAAAACAACATTTTATGTTTTACTATGTGGTCGGTCTGCTGGTTTGTTAATGAGGTCCCATCATGCCCATATTTGTTATTACATGATCTGTTAAAACAAATTTTTGATGCACATGCTGGAATGTATTTGACAAAATTTGTTTCCATCGTAGTTTATGCGCATTATTGGATAAAAAGTAGATCCTACTCAGTTGTGCGCATACGTTTCTTTAAGCGCATTTTGAAAATATATGCACAACTTGCCATTTCCATGAAGCATTTTTTATGCACATAAAAATAGGTGAATGGAAACATAGCCTGTGACGCTCTCTCTGGTAGTGCTGTGAATGCACAGTAAGAGCATAACTAAAAAAAGGGAGATTGCACAGCCCATTTGTAGCCATTTTTCCTGAATAGTTTTGTGTATAAATTTATATGTTAAACCAACATAATATCTTGAAAAATAGGAAAAACAAAAGATAACAAATCTTAAATGGGTTTTAATTACTTACCGTTTACAGTAGGTCTGTATAATGTTTGTATATAGTTATGGATCATTTCAGTTAATTTAATAATCTGTTCAAATCAAATTGTTTATTGTCTCTTATTAAATATGTAATAATTATGATGTTTATTGATATTGTTTGTTGCTACATGTGGCAACAAGATACGATAATTTGCATGGGGCCTTAATTAGGACATTGGGGCCTGCAGTACAAATTAGTCAGGGGGCCCAGAAAGACTTATTTACCAGGTGATGCATTTTTTTAACATTTCTTTTCAAGTCACTTTTACATCATGAATATGCCATACAAATGGATATTACCAACAATCTTAGGGCAATTTGTAACTCTTTTATTTAGAGGCTACTGTAGATTGTACGAATTTTGTACAATCTCATTCATACATTTTAGTTTGATTTGCTCATCCTCCAATGGCGGTTAGGTTTAGGTGTGGGGTTTCGGGGGCACACAAAAATCTTACGCATAGCCACTTTTTTGATAATCTGCAAAATAGTTATTTTTCCTCATGAGATCAGGCTAATATTACAATCTTTTTATCTTCTTCTGTCTGAAATCAGCATGTCATTTTTTCAGAAATGATTCATTATTTCCCAGGGGAGTGCATTATTTGCTATTTGACAATGGGAGCGCCATGGCTGGTAGCAAAAATTACACATTCAATTAGACATTAATAGTGTTCCCATAGTAACACATAATTTTGAACAGCTCTTAGTAGAATGTTGTTTATAAGGAGTAAGTGCAGCCTATTTTTGGGAGGGTTTGGTTTATAGACAGCGCCACATCAATGCCTGCGGCACTGGCACTGCCAAAATGTTCCGCTTCATCAAGCACCAGCCCATGATTAAAAATGACCGTAGCACTGAACTCTAAAAGAGCTGATGAATGAGGGATGACAGTGCCATCAACACAGGTGCCTCCTTACAAAACTGTTTGTTTACAAGACTGTACAGAATATAATGTTTTATAGAACTACAGAATGTCAAATAATCGCACAATATGTATTATTCTGAATAAAAATATTATCCATTATTAGATTATGGATACAAAGATTACTGCATTATCCATTTGCTTTGACATGATCATAGATTAACATGATGCATTGGCCTAGTTTTCAAGTTATTAGGAGAACTATGCATGGGAGTTTTCACTTTCTAAAGCATGAGAAACAAAGTAAGGATGTGAGCTGGTAAAATGGCTGTGGTCCAGTGTTTAGATCAGAGTCTTGAAGGTCTGTATTTGCTTCAGTTGGACACTAAGCTCTTTTCTGTACCCTGCACTTTGACAATTATTTTCTGATAAACTGGTGGAAATGCTGCAATTGCAGACTATTGACTTATATATCAGTACTAATAATATATCTACAATTTTTCAGCTGATTACATCTTTCGGTCATTGTCGATTTGATAAAAACCAAGCTTTTGGACAAATTTCAGATGATCTTACAGGAAATGTTTTCAAAATCCCAACTTTGCCGCAGGCAAATGACAAAGATGTTTTGTTAGGACATTGCTTTGAAGGAATGTAATTCACCATTTAAGCACAAATTTCTTTTGAAACGCATCTATTATGGTGTCAGATCATGGCTGATGCTTTCAAAGCATGTGCTGATCTAAAGTGCACATATTAGTACCTAAAAAATGCAGCAGCGGTGACAGATTTATACCTGTATTCTGATAGTCTTTTTTTATTAGTTGATAAATCATGAAGAGGGGCGGAATGGTGGCTCAGTGGTTAGGACTGTTGTATCACAGCTAGATGGTCGCTGGTTTGAGTCCTGGCTGGGCACTGGAGGCCTTTCTGTGTGGAGTTTGCATGTTCTTCCCATGTTCGCATGGGTGCTCCAGTTTCCCCCACAGTCCAAAGATTTGCAGATTTGGGACTGGAAGGGCATCCGCTGCACAAAAAAAAGCCAGAATAATTGCCAGTTCATTCTGCTGTGGCGATCCCTGATAAAAATCAGGGACTAAGTCAAAGGATAGCGAGTAAACTCATGAAGATCTTATAAAACAGCATTAGGAATTTTGTTACACAACAACAAAGTCTTTTGTCAAATCTTTTGCAAGGAGACAAGCATTTCTAATGTCTGTACTGAAATATAATGGGAAGGAAAGGAAAGTTGCAACATGTGGCCAAGTATGGTGTCTCATACTTGGAATTTGTGCTCTGCATTTGACCCATCTAAGTGGACATACACAGCAGTGAGTAGTGAACACACACACACACATGCACACATCAGCACCCAGAAAGCAGCTGGGGGTTCAATACCTTGCTGAATAGACTAACATCAATCATGGTACAGTACTGAGGGTGGAAAGAGTGTACGTTTCTCTAACTCTCTAACCATTAGGTGGTTTAACAGCTATTGTATGTTTGAGCATTCTGTCTCTTTCAGGGTCACATCTTATGTTAGTTTTTAGTTACTTTAGTTTTTGATACTTCTTGAGGTGTTTGGTCCACATTGCATTTGTATGTCAAATCAGCACCAGTTGGTGTGTGCCAAGGTTTGAATGGTTAACTTCACACTTATCCAATTGAATCACACTAAAAGAATAATGCACTAGTTCCCTTTAACTTAAACAAACCTATCAAGTATGAACACACCCTGAAATACTTTAAAAAGTACATATTGCAATAATGTGAAAATAAAGTTTTACCTTTTCTTTTAATAATATTTTGTTGTTTTAAAGAAGTACAGTTATTTTGATTTTGAAAGTAGGTATGTTGATTATCTTAATTGCAGTGCATTATTTGATATTACCTTTCAAATGTATATTAACATTTTAAATGTACTAAATTGCAAGTTGATTATGAATATGTAACTATCAACATTTAAATACAAGACATACAAATTTCATCAGAAATTACACTAAACTAATATTTTAGTGTAATAATGCAATGCAGTTGTAATCCACACAATCAATTTAACAATCAATCAAACATCACATAACATGTAATACCATTTCAGATGGCTATATGTAGTGACATGAAGTTGGGATTAGCCCTATATAGGGAACACAAAATGCGCAATGACTAGGTTTTCAACACGAGGCCCTGCACGTGTTTACATATAGCACCATACCAGACTGGAAAATGTGGGGACTGGCATGTACTAGAGAAAGGGTGTCTAAGTTCACTCTAAACTTAGACATGGACAGGTCAGGGTGATCTGCCAACAGTAACATGTCTGACATAATCTACATCTCTATAGTTTAATCATATGTAAAGGTCAATATTTTAGTACCGGGGGACACAATTTACATGATATTCTTAATTGTACGCTGTGCTTGTTCTAGCTCAGTATACATTGTGCAGTTTAATTTGATGTAGTGCTCATTTGTAACAGATCGTTTACCCAGAAATAGCAATTATGCTGTCAGTTACTTGCCCTCAAATTGTTCCAAGCGCAAAGATAATATAAAATGCCATGGAAGTCAGAAGGAACACTTTGATATTTAACAGAAGAAATTAATTGATATACAGTTGGTGTGAGACAACATGGGTGAGAACTTAATTCCAGAGGTAAATTTTTCTGGTGAACTCTCACACTTTA
This sequence comes from Danio jaintianensis, assembly GCA_903798115.1. NCBI lineage: Eukaryota > Metazoa > Chordata > Actinopteri > Cypriniformes > Danionidae > Danio > Danio jaintianensis. The sequence goes on along the minus strand of CAIGQV010017323.1, from coordinate 154,866 downwards.
GGGTCAAAAGTCTAGAAAAGACTTATAGAGGAGTACTCTGACTGTGCTAGAGTGATTAATATGTCAGAATAACCTTCATAACTGCAGGAGAAATTACTTTAAAGCCACCCTTGAGCAAAGAATTACAGTAAAGCTTCAATAAACAGGTGAGCCAGGCAAGACTTTTCTATTTAAATAAATGATGGCTTTGGAATAAAACCATCCAAGCTGTAAAATACCTTGGAATGGCACCCTTTTCTCATAATGTGGCGACAATGATCTCTGTGCTTACGGAGATCATTCTGTCATCATTTACCTACCCTCTTGTTGTTCCAAACTTTCAAACTTGTTGTTCCAAACTAGGTAACTTTCTTTTCTTTTTGGAAAAAAATTTACAAAATGTAAATATGAAGTGAATGCATTTTACATCTATACTTTTTCCGTGTGTTATTTCATTTTATTACACATAACCTAATTTCTAATGTATGGATTACTTTCTATGTATGGATTACTTTGGCTGGTACCAACATCTAGTGAAATGTCAACAGCACCTTTAAAAATATGTTTTCTGAGTAAAATGGTGTGTGTTCAATGTTTTTTTTTACTACATATACAGGTGCTGGTCATAGCTAGAATATCTTCAAAAAGTAGATTTATTTCACTAAATCCATTACATTCATTCCAAACAGAAAACCCCAAAAGAGGAGAGACACACAATCCATGTTGCTTGAGGTCCAGTGTAAACTTTCCCCATCAGTGATGGTTTGGGGTGCCATGTCATCCGCTGGTGTTGCTCCACTGTGTTTTCTGAAGTCCAAGGTCAATGCAGCTCTATACCAGGACGTTTTAGAGCACTTCATGCTTCCTGCTGCTGATCAACTTTATGGAGATACAGATTTCATTTTCCAACAGAACTTGGCACCTGCACACAGTGCCAAAACTACCAGTACCTGGTTTAAGGACCATGGTATCCCTGTTCTTAATTTGAAAGCAAACTCGCCTGACCTAAACCCCATAGAAAATCTATCAGAGCAACCTGGGCTCTCATAACACCTGAGCAGTGCCACAGACTGATTGACTCCATGCTATGCCACATTGCTGCAGTAATTCAGGCAAAAGGAGCTTCAACTAAGTATTGAGTGGTGTGCATGCTCATACTTTTCATTTGGGCAAGATTTTAAAAAATCCTTTCTTTGTATTGGTCTTAAGTTATATTTTAATTTTCTGAGATACTGAATTTGGGGTTGTTATTAGTTGTCATCAAAATGAAAAGAAATAAAAACTTAACTTAATAATTAATAAAATAATTATTGATTGGTAAATTCAAATAAACTTCATACAGAGCACAGTGTAGTTATAACTAACTATATAATGCTATTTATATTTTATTTTATTTTAAAATAGTTTACTTGCTCACATAACATCTTTATTAGGTTTCAGTTTGTACACCAATGACACAAATCACTTTTGTCAATGCTTGGGACATCATTTACAAAATGTTGCATAGATAGTACCCTATATTTGATCTAAGGTAGTTTCTTAAATTTAAGAATGTGACTCAATTAATAAATTGGGTAAGATCTTGAAATTGTTAAACTGCTTTAAAAAACACTTCCTAAGTAATCACTTTAGCACTAATCAACCTAAGAACCCAAAATTAAAAAACAGCAATAATTGTAGCAAGAACCAAGATTATAATGACATTTTCTCAAGGTTACAGCAATCTAAAATTAGCAGGAAGTGTTTAAGCCCTTGCTCTGTGTGACCTTGCTTTGAAACACATTTGCGACCACAGAACATTAATAGTCTCTCACTGTGCTTTGCTGTGATCTTACTCCACTCTTCTTTCAGTCTTTTCCATAGTTCTGTGACTAGTGGTTTTCTAGCCTATTTACCTTTGTCACCAAAATATTTCAAGATATTTTTAATCAGGTTTAGATCAGGACTCTGAGCTGGTCATTTCATTATTTCTGTGTTTTCCTCTTTAAGAACTGGTTTACCCTTTTTCTGTGACATGGTTTATAGTCCTGCATGTAAATTACTGGCTAATTGGGTGATGAACACAAGAAAAAGAAACATGTTGCTGATAAACATTCACCATGACTCTGTGATGTAACTGTATAAAGGGGGTTGCACACCGGATGCGCTGCTCGGCGATGCACCGCGCAGCACCATGCATTTTAGAATTCTAAATATAGATTTCTATCAGTGTATGCACACCGTTGCCGCAAATCGCCGCCTGTCCGTAGCACCCAGCTATGACTCAGGACACTGTTCATATTTCTGCCGTGCCACAGAGCGCCATCTGCATAGTTTCATATTAAATAACATTCGAATGTGCGCTTCAGGTGTGGGATACTTCCAAATGTCATGTGCGCGCCGCATTGCGGTGCTGAGCGGCGCATCCAGTGTGCGAGCCCCTTAAGAAGCCAAACTCCTGCAGTAAAACACCCAAACTAAAACACTTCACCTCCCCCTTTCACTGACTTCTTTATGCACGTTGGGTTCACCCTGATGGATGACAAACCTATTTCCAATCGGATTCAACTAAATAAAACCTGCTTTTATGTCTGAAGTGAACATTGGACCAGTTCTCTGTCCACACAGCGTGCTCCTCAGCAAAGCCTGGAATACACAAAGCTGATGCCAAAGAACTAGTGCTGACAGAAACTGACTGTGTTGGACAAAGCTGCATGTGAACACACCGAATAGAAGACAGGCGACTGAAATGAGAGCACGCGTTCTGTGCCTGAGTGAGAGGACTGGTCTTTCTGAACCCGCATGGGTAGTAGTCTGTTTTCTCATTCCACAAAGTGAAAGTGGTACTTGAGATGTACATATACAAACTGTAAACAAACCATTTTCACAGTACAGTTACACTCGCTTGTGTAAATATGTGTGATAATCTAATAATCCGTATAATTTGCAAATATTTGATAAATGTAGCAAAATTACAGCTAGCTTCTGTGCGTTCCCTCTTGACTTGAATAAATTAATTGGTTTCATTAATTCAGTTTTTGTTCTTACACACAGATTCGCTGCTTAACCAATCAGGGCACTCTCTTTCGTTGACGACCAACACCGATAAAGAGAAGAAGTGGCACTGCTCACACTTTCCACAAGTTTAGACAAAACATGTGAATGAGCCCATTATGAAGAACATACAGCAGATTCTGTTCCTGGTTCTTGGGATTGAGCTGTTTGTTACAAAAAGATGACAATCTTTGTTTGAGCATGGTTTCTTTGAGCATGGTTCTTTCTGCCATTGTATGAATTCAATGTTATGTTTTGGCTTGTGTTGTCATTTCCTTGGCTTTGTTTGCAAGCGGAGATAATTCTCTGTAAACCAATAGCATTCAGCAGCGAGTCTAGCTCCACATTTTGGTATCATACTGTTATGCTAGGTACTCTTAGGAAAGGGTGCCAAAAAGTGGTACAGTGTAAATGGAAATAAATGTGTACCCCACAGTACTGTGCTGAACCACCACTTAATTGAAATGACCCATTAGTGACATTGAAAAATTGGACATTTTAGACATCACAAAAATCTACAAAAGATATGTTTAGTACTATTTGCTCACTGTGTGGAAAACAGCAGCTTGAACATTCCTTAAAATATCTTCATGTTGGAACAGGATTCAATTTACACAGGACTGAAACAACAGGAGGGTGATGACAGAATTGACAGTTTTTGGGTGAAGTATGCCTTTAAGGCTTCTATCTCTCAGCGTTGTAAATCTCTACTGAACCCGACTGTCTTATTCTTTGCAAGCTAGTGTGTCACAGACAGAACCAGGCCACACAGCACTGCATTTTGGGACGTCTAACAAGCCCTCTAGTCCTGCAGCCAGAGTTTTTATTGCACCACAGCAGTGCGGGATATTTAAAGCAGACATGTCAGCAATACTTCATAGCATTGTCAAGAAGCCGTGAATAAACCACAGGCATAACTTTAAATAAAATGGCAATTAAGGCAGATTAAAACTCATGATTATAGATAAAAGATAAAGTTGTCAGAGGATCAGGGGTTTGATCAACGCTCTGTTGTCATGGAAAATCAATCTTTGCATTTAAGCTGTGCCATATAAGAGAGATTACACTCTCCGTTCAGGGTCAAACAAATACACATTTTAAGTGGTCTGACATGTACAGTGTTACATTGCACGTCTATACATCTGTCTGTCTGTTCATCCATCTATATATGTACTAAAAGAGTAAAATAATAATAACAAACATAATTGCACATTAATATGAGGTTTAACTGTAGAGTTCTTATTAGCCCCAAATTAATATGATTTATTTCTAATTTCTTTAATTTATTTCTAATCCTCCCCTTGCTTCTGAAATGAAATCTCTCTTTTTAATCTTTGGCTTGGGTCTATTGACCCTGGTGTGAGTTTGGCTATTACCTTATGTAATGAGATTGCAGCCTTAAGCACACATGGGAAATAGTGCCCATTTCCTTCATGTTTTGTGTTTGATTTCTATGGTCTGCTCTAACCCAAGGCTATATCACTTTACTGCACGTTCCTTTGTGCTCTCCTACCAAGCAAACATCATGCCTGCCTATTACAAAAATAACAACCCATCAAAAAAATACGATATATTCCATATGCGGAAAATATATAAGATATAATTATGTTACACTCTAAAAAATACTGGGTTGTCATAACCAAACTTTGAGTCAAATATGAATAAACCCAATTTATTTATTTTTGACCCATTGTTGGGTAACAACAATCCAGCATTTTTAGTGTACACTGTAAAAAATATCGATAAATTAACAATTTTCTGTATTTTGTGATTCATGTTTTTTGTTATTATTTATTCATGCTTTTTTTAAATTGCATTATGAGATGTTGATCTTTTCTCCAACACATTTTGATGTTGAAAAGTTTTAAAAAGTGATTTTTGTTTACATTTTTAATAGTTATATAGTGATATATTTTCTGGTTTGGTGTTGTAAATTACGATACAAAAACCTGGAAATAAACTGCCAGTACGTTTCCTGTTATTATACAGACTTATTTATCTTTATATATTATTTATTATACAATATATGGTTTCAAACCACTAAAACTTTAGTAATAGTCACTTTGATAAAATGCACAATTGAATTTTGATCATTAAAAGTCATCAGGGCATAGATCAACATCCCATAATAGCAATCCATAACAGTAAATAAACAGAAAACACCTGTAAATTACAAAATATGAAACCTGTTAGTTTTTTTACAGTGTAGTAACAAGAAAAATGCGTTAATAAATAATACATAAATGACAAATCAAGTTGATACCTTGCTGAAAAAAAACAGCTTAAACCAACCTAAGTTGCTTGACCAGCCTGCTTTAAGCTGGACATGGTTTTGGCTGGGCTCCCAGCCTAACCAGGCTGGTCAAGCTGGTTTTAGCTAGTCATTTCCCAGCCTGACCAGCTAAGCCCAGAAATGCCCAAAGAAATGGCCAAAATCAGCTAAAATGTCTAAGACCAGGCTGGTCAACCAGCTAAAACCAGCTTTAGGCTGGAGTTTTTTCACCATTCTTTATCCGCAAAGAAATGCTTAAATATAACATTTTGTGACTATGCGGTAAAACAGGACAGATGAATGAATCCACTATTGTGTGCAGGCATAGTACGTGATTTTCATAAAGGGGCATTCTGATTGATACCTGTCAGTGTGCCTTTTTTAATATCCCAACACACAGCCAAGGCACACCAAAGGCACCTGTTAATGAAACTTGTCGCCTACCCAAGCACTCTGCTCTAGACTGACCGCTCAGAGCAGCCAGACCCTCACAGATATCAGCCGCACATGTCTTTCGCACATATCTGGTATGTTGACAAGTTATATTATTACCCATCTAGTTTCCTAATATGACAACCTGATCCGTTTGTGACCTTGGAACATACTCGATCTGAAATTTCAGTGTTTTTTTCACCTGCTTTTACCTCTCAGGTGAGGACAGCTGGAGTCCTGTGATGCGCATGACGTGTCATACAGCCTTGGTTGAATCACATTGTACTCTCACTCACTCTCTCTCTCTCTCTCTCTTTCTCTCTCCCTCTCTTTAAATGAATACCAAAGGGTCATTGTTTTGAATAGCAATGCCCTAAAGCACAGGCTGGAGCAGCTGCAGATTATGCACTGATCTCACGAGGGGTTATTCAGCAATAGCTTAGACTAAATGAGGTATTAAAAAAGAGAGAGACAGAAAAATAACACTATTGTTATTTTGTGTATATATTTAGCTTTTTTCATGATTAATGATGATATTACACATTTATACATTAATACATTTAATAGACATTACAGGGCCTGTCAAACACCAGTTGAACATGGTACGATAAATTAAAAATGGGGTAACACACTGATGCAAGAAAACCAGGAAAAGTTTCTGTTGGTTGGTGTCAGTCAGTATGATATATCCTAAAAGTTCACCCAAAAATGCTGTCCCTTATTTACTTACCTTGAAACCAAACAGCTTCATGTATAATAATAAAATGTAACAAATAAAGCAAATGGGGACCAAACACACCTTTCTTCAAAACGCCTGTTAATTTCTGTCATTTTTAAAAACTGTTAAAAGTTAAACTGTTGTTATTTTTTTTAATGAACTATTTATTCATTCATTCATTTTCTTTTCGGCTTAGTCCATTTATTAATTAGCGGTCACCACAGCGGAATGAACCGCCAACTTATCAAGCATATGTTTTAACCAGCAGATGCCCTTCCAGCCGCAACCCAACACTGGGAAACACCCATACACTCTTGCATTCACACTCATACACTAAGGCCAATTTAGATTATTTAATTCACCTGTACCGCATGTCTTTGGACTGTGTGGGAAACCGGAGCATCCATGCGACCAAGGGGAGAACATGCAAACTCCACACAGAAATGCCAGCTGACCCAGCCGGGGCTCGAACCAGCAACCTTCTTGCTGTGAGGCGATTGTGCTACCCACTGCGCCACCGTGACGCCCACTATCCATTTAAAAATGTTTTAAATATGTAGATCAATATGAGGTTTTTACATACTTTAGTATGTGCTATTTCATACTATATAGTTTGGCAAAAGAGCATGGTTAAATACTCTGAATTTATGGCCAGGAAAACCCAGAAGACCAGACTGCCTTTTTTATTTGTTTGTTTGAAAGATGTTAACACTTTTATTCAGATGAAACTATCAAATATGACAGGGATATTAAAATGATTTGTGAAGGACTATTTAACATAAATCTAGAGTAAGGGCAGCTGAAAATTCAGCTTTGCAATCGAAAAAAGTGATTAATGATTAATAGGTAAGAATAAAAGTTCAATATAAAACACTTTTTTTTTTTTATTGTAGTAATATTTCAGAATAACGTCATGGTTACGTCCGTAACCCACGTTCCCCGAATAAGGGAACGGAGACATGCGTCTGGAACAGACTATGAGAGTGCGTCAGACGACCAATCACTCTGAAGAGTAAGAAAACGGGCCAATGAAATGCCAAATTGCATTGGCAGAGCTCTGCTCCACAGCTGGCAGCAATGAGCTATCAGCGCTATATAAGCTGCACGCTGTGGAGTGAGCCTCAGAATTTTGCCTGCTGAAGAGCCGATCACTCAGCTAACAGCTGGAGACTCAGCTGCTGTGGCAGTGGAGACGCATGTCTCCGTTCCCTTATTCGGGGAACGTGGGTTACGGACGTAACCATGACGTTCCCCTTCATACGGGAACTTCAACATGCGTCTGGAACAAACTATGGGAGACTGTATGGAAAACGCCACTGCAGCTAAGCCCGTCACACCCCTGATGTGAAGTTTGCCAAGCATAGCGTGAGCGCACAGCATCACCAGGAGCGCAACCTTCCAACGTCCCTAGGCCCTTAATTACCATTACATGGGAATATTAAATTTTTATCGGGAGTCGTAACGAGCTTTTACCTAGCTAATATAGACTAGGGATTTTTAAATTACGACAGTACGTTGGGAAAGCGTGCCAGTCCCCGAAGGGGGAGGACGCTGCGGAGCCGCCTGCTACCCAAGAGGGGAGACTTGATGGTAATAGAGCATATGGACTAGCCCTGATGAGGGGGAGTACTACATATGATAAGCTGGTTAGCGGGTAGGGAAGACACGGGTCCGCCTGGTCAGGGGGAACACTCCGTGGTTGAGTAAGCGTATGGGGTCACCCCATGGGGGGGGGGACCGCACAAGCTGGCACCAAACCTCAGCATGTGGGTAGACCAAATGGGCATACAGACATCACACTGAGCCAGGCACCCGACTCCTCCGCTGAGTCAGGTGCTGGGGGCCTCGGAGGAATTCTCTAGGGTTCGCCAAGTGGGAAACTTACTAGTAGAACAAGAAATGCGCACGTATCTCCGGGTTAGGGAGCATGGCGCGGCAAGCGTTTGTTAACACCGAGCTTAGTTTCCCTCCGATTGACTGGGGTTACCCAGTAATCGGGTGGAAACCGGCTCCACTCGAAGATTGTAGAATCTCGCGAATGTATTAGGTGTCGCCCAGCCTGCAGCTCTACAGATATCTGTAATAGAGGCGCCGCGTGCTAACGCCCAGGAGGAGGCGACACTTCTAGTAGAGTGTGCTCTCACATTAGCGGGACGCGGCTCGTGAGCGTGATAGCGCGCTCCACCTGGGGAATCGCCTCATAACCCCTGGCTGCTCCACCATCAAGGGTGGTGAGAGCGGAAGCGCACGAGGACCGGGCAGAGAAATCCCGGGGGATGGACCAGCGGTCTCACTAGAAGCTTGGACAGAGCCAGCTGAGGAGTGAGGGGTCCGCGAGCCCGAAGGCGGCGGATAAGCCCCCACTGTAACCCTCAGGTCTGCCCGTGTGCTAACCGCATGGCGGGGAGCAGCAGGGGTGACGCACCCTAATGCCAGGGTGCGCCGCGACCTTAGCTGTGCGACAGTTAAGCCCTCGCAGTGAGGGCAGCAACTGTCCGCGAGCACCGCATCCACATGCCGGACCCCCAGACATGTAATGCAATGCTCGTGCCTGTCATCCGGGGAGAGGAAACCACCGCATCCAGAAATGCACGGTCGGAACGACATCTTTAAAAAGACGCGTTATGCGACCGTGTGCTCTCTTAGGGAATTCTGCCCTTTTAGTGTGAAACTGCTCTTTTAGTACACCAGTGAAACGCCCAGGGGACGTAAAACCCAGATGAAACGCCGCTGTTGCGTCTTCTCCCGCACTGGTGATAAGCGCTGACACTTTCTCGCTAGTCAGGTTGGCAGATTAAGGTCTTCAGTCTCGTGAGAGGGTCTGAAGCAAAAATTCTGAGGCTCACTCCACAGCGTGCAGCTTATATAGCGCTGATAGCTCATTGCTGCCAGCTGTGGAGCAGAGCTCTGCCAATGCAATTTGGCATTTCATTGGCCCGTTTTCTTACTCTTCAGAGTGATTGGTCGTCTGACGCACTCCCATAGTCTGTTCCAGACGCATGTTGAAGTTCCCGTATGAAGGGGAATCCAAGTTATTGTGAAATATTACTAGAATTTAAAATAAGTGTATATATAAGTGTATATATTATAATATTCAGACTTACAACTACATATACTGTACAGTGTCCAGCATAAATGAATACACCCCTCACAGATCTCTCTTTTAAATTAGTGTTTTCTACTGGATGCTATACAAATAATATTCATTCATTCATTTTCTTTTCGGCTTAGTCCCTTTATTAATCTGGGGTCGCCACAGCGGAATGAACCGCCAACTTATCCAGCATATGTTTTATGCAGCGGATGCCCTTCCAGCCGCAACCCATCCACTGGGAAACATCCATACACACCCATTTACACTCATACACTACGGACAATTTAACTTACCCAATTCACCTATACCGCATGTCTTTGGACTGTGGGGGAAACCGGAGCACCCAGAGGAAACCCACGCCAACACGGGGAGAACATGCAAACTCCACACAGAAATGCCAACTGACCCAGCCGAGGCTCGAACCAGCGACCTTCTTGCTGTGAGGCGATTGTGCTACCCACTGCGCCACTGTGAGGCCCCTACAAATAATATATTTGTGTATATTATATAAGAGACCTCTTCCAAAATCATTTAATCATTTTAACCGACCCCAAAGTTTTGAATGGTATTGTATAAAGTGTCTCCTGCTTAACTCTTCTTTTCACATTCAGATACTTAATATATTCCAAACTTTAAAGTAGTGCTTCAGGCTTCTATTCTAGTCAGGCGGTGACAAAAACCCCATGTTTTTTTAGACATCAAACGATCCCTCTTTCTTCATAAAACAAAGGTTGCAAAAAACAAAAAAGCAAAAAACAAATTTCTGTATAACTTTATTCATTAAAAATGAATGAGCAAAGTTGAAATAAATATATAGTAAATACATTTGTATTCAGTCACTGGGGAACATAAAACCATAGCACGAACACTGATGTGATTTAGATTAACAGATGACATAAATACAGATAAAACCACTGTATGAAAATCTCATGATGTGAGCCAAGCCAAAATAACAAAAGATGACTGAAAATCGGCAGACTAGTTAAAGGTCATCAACTAGAATACTGCGGTATCACTAGGGTCCTAAATGTATCATGAAACAGATAGCGCAAGCATTAGTTGTAAAAATAAATTATGTTTTTGTTGCGACAAATACTGCTGTCAACCAGTCTATCTGAAGAAAATAACCAGAATCACACAAAAGCAAAAAAAAAAAAAAAAGTTCATCCATTTTATGGCCAGTCAGCAAACATGAAAGAATCAGACATGAACACACACATACACACACACACACACAAATCAAAAGTCACATTACCAATATTCCTTTCATTTCAGGTTAAGAAAGGGTTGTCAACAACTACTAAACTACATTTAACAAAACTGCAACATTTGAGCTCAGACACAAACCCCTATTTAGAGTTAAGTTACATTTGAAAAGTATCATAATTGCAAAGGGAATGTTGAGTTATGTTTTACACAGAAGCTTTTATAAACCGTGGGCTCCTGTAACCCTGGTGACAGAGCGCTGTCTCTTTAAGAATGCTGGGTAAGTTTGACAGCCTGTTTGCCAGGCTATTTTAGCTGAGACCAAGCCCCTTATTGACCTACTTTTAGCTAGGACATTAGACCAGACCCATGCTGAAGAGAAAGTCTAAAACATTTTCATTTAACATTGCCGCACAATGCTTTCCGAACACACACACATACACTATATTATACATCAAATTCATGTATTCTAATACCACATAAAATGTTTGGTCATTCCCTTAAGCAGTCGGTAATGATGAGTCCACATTACATAATGACTAAAGACAGACAGATTAACTGGGTTCCTCAAAGAACCCTGGTTCACAACATAATAATACTACACTTTACACTTTATCAGACTGCTGAAACCTTACACCTAGAGCTTACATGATCACTGCTGTGCGTTATTTTCATGCTGTCCTGATGTGGCTGTCAGGGCTGAGCAAAACTCAGAATTAGAGAAGTGTAATGAATGTGAACTGAGCTGAAAGCACTGACAAGAAGCTGAATTGGAATGTTAATGGACACGACAGAAAAAGGAATGTATCGACTTCATCTTTGTTCTTTGTCTATAAACGTATTTAAAGG
>CAIGQV010017323.1:93096-138283 GCA_903798115.1 Danio jaintianensis | reverse complement strand
GAAGATCTAGAGTTTTCGCCGAAGGGCGTGTCCGTGGCGGACTGAGAAAGTGTGATGCTTCGCCATGGAGGAGGAAACACTTATAACTCAGCCAAACAATGTCTGATCTGCCTGAAACTTCACATGGTTGATAAAATTCCTCTCCTGAAGACATCTACATGCCAATATTGAGTCACAGCCATAGCGCCACCTGCTGACAGAAGGAAGTTTGGCATAAATCAGTGATTTTCTCAGGTGTTTTAATATATATCGGCTTAAAATATTATTGTCCGCTGTTCTCTGTCATCCTAAGGCCACCGGGCGGCGGTGAGCCCGGGTGCGAGGTCCCTTTCATCGCTGCTTGCGGCTTTAATTTAGTTTGTTTTAAGGTAAAACTCACTTAATTTCGGCATATTAGTTCTGAAAACAAAACAGTATTTTTTTGCTTGTCTAGAAAATGTTTTCTGATTTAAGAATCTTTAGATATTTGGACTAAAAATAAGACAAAAAAGATCTAAGCAAGTAAATAATTTTTGCAGTGTACAGCATCTCGAAAGAAAAAAAGAGCAAAGCAACTGGTGATTGTGCAGTTCAGTGAACACGGACACAAACCAATGACTCACAGGCTGAACATTCCTAAAAATGGTCTGATGAAATAACCATCCCTCTGATTTTTTTTTCTCTGAACATCTCTTGATTAAAAAGCAGTCTGAGGAAACACCATATTGGGAAGTCAAAATCCAGAAGGAACCATTGCCAACATAAACATACTTGCAATTTGTGATTTTACCCTGGTGCACAGAGAACAATTTTTCATCTGTAAGTTTAAGTCACTACATTTCTTAAAAAATAAAGTTTTGCCGTACGAAAGAAAATATGTATTTGGTGAATGTGGTTTGGAGAACACACACTATTCCAACACACAGTTTGAAACACTCTCTCGATGTGTTAACACACAACGATTTTAATGAAGAACTATTACCCTACAGCAAATTGCAGGGAATGTCGAATACGCGCCAACACGCATAACACAAAAACAACAAAAACAAAACTTGTTCTGCAGACACAAAGCTACATGTAAAAAATCTGTATACCAACATTAGACATTATAAGTCCAAAGATAAAAAAGTACAATTTTAAAAAAGATTTGAAAAATGTTTTACAATATTGTAAAATCCTAGTTATTAATTAGTTAAATTATAATAATAAAATTAATAATAAATTATTATTATTTATTATAGTTTGTTTTTTTCGACAATGTCATTCCTCATTCATTTTCTTTTCGGCTTAGTCCCTTTATTAATCTGGGGTCGCCACAGCAGAATGAACCGCCAACTTATCCAGCATATGTTTTTTACACAGCTGATGCCCTTCCAGCCGCAACCCATCAATGGGAAACACCCATACACTCCCATTCACACACATACACTACGGACAATTTAGCTTACCCAATTCACCTATAGCGAATGTCTTTGGACCTGTGGGGGAAACTGGAGCACCCGGAGGAAACCCACGCCAACACGGGGAGAACATGCAAACTCCACACAGAAATGCCAACTGACCCAGCCGAGGCTCGAACCAGCGACCTTCTTGCTGTGAGGCGATAGCACTACCCACTGCACCACCGCGCACCCCACTTTTTCGCCAATGTACAAATGTTAAAAGATAATTAGGTGTGAACAGCTTTGTGTTTGGGCACCTAAGTGTCTAATAATAATAATATATAATGAGCATATTATTATGATTTATTACTAATAATAAAACGTTTTAATCAGTAATTGTTTTGATGATGAATTTAACAAAAAACTAAATGTAATTTATTATTATTTCGTATTATTAAATGGTAATTATTCTTCTTTCATTCTAATTATTGTTATTAATTATCAAATTCATTACATTTTGTTTTACATAACGCATTATAGTAAATTATTTATTAGTAATTATTATTATTATTATGAAATTAATCATATATAACAATATTTATATAAACCAATAATTATAAAATCATTGAATAAAAAACAATAGCTGTTATTATTATTATATTTTATTCATAATTATTATTTAAAAATTATTTAAAATAATATTTATATAATTTCTATTTAATTGCTGTATCATATTGTTTTGTGTAATCATTGCTATTATTATAAGTATAACATTCACTAATGGAAAAAATATATATAAAACAGTTATCATAAACTTGTCAGCTCACTGAGTCAGCATTGCTTTGGCTTAAACAAATGGAAGAAAACATATTAAGTGACATTCATGAGCTGTTCACAGTCTCCAAGAAGTTGCGTCTTTGTTCCTGTTCCAATTGACATGCTAAGCAGGGCAAGAAACTTGTACATTTTCTGGTGGTCTCTATGTATTCATTCTATATGACCTTGAATGCTGAGGTCTCCTCCAGCCAGTAGCTGAAGAGCCTGGATACGGTATGGAGATTGAACAAACAAAGCAGGCCCAGTTACAGGGCACCCTTCCAAAAGAGGGGGAAGGGACGGCCCATACACAGATGCAGCCTTCACACACAGTCACACAAACACACACATGCGCGCACACACACGCACGCATACACACACTCCTACCCCTGAAATTCCCTCTGTCTGAGAGCCACTTGTAGAATATTCCAGAGCCTCAAAACAGCACTAGCAGTTAAAAAATGACTAGCTGCAGTCAAATGTCAAGCTGTTTCTTGGCTTCTGCTCACTTGCTTCCAGTGCATTCTCTACAGATTTTCTTATTTTCTTTAGCATGCATTTAATATCTTTAAACAAACAACAACTCACCATTAGGGCATTTGAAGCACAAACACTGTGAAAACCATGATAGAAAGCAGCAAACTGCCTGTAGATGGACTTATTCAGCAGGAAATCAATGTAGAGCTGGACATATTCTGTGCGAGGACAAATAGATCAATCTGTTAGTAGCGAAATTAAGACCATGATGGATCCCACTTTATATTAGGTGGCCTTGTACTTGCATCAAAAAATGAATACAATGTACTTACACTGCAAAAATGCTTTTCTTACTTAGATTTTTTTGTCTTGTTTCTAGTCCAAATATCTAAAAACAATTATGACCAAAAAAATGACAAAATAAAGTTTTTCCTTAAAACAAGCTAAATAATCTGCCAATGGGGTAAGCAAAATACTCTTGTTTTTCCTTTTGACATAATATTATTTTGCTTGCCCCATTGGCAGATTATTTTGCTAGTTTTAAGGAAAAACCAGACAATATGTTTTGCTTGTCTAGAAAAGGCTTCTTGATTTAAGAATTTTTAGATATTTGAACTAGAAGCAAAAAAATCAAAGTAAGAAAAGCCTTTTTGCAGTGTACTGTGCTCATAATGTATGGCAGAACACTTCTGGTGCTCTTGAGGTGGTATACGGTTGGGGTTAGGAACATATTTGGTGGTATGGGAAGTTTTAAGGTGTAAGGAATAGTCAACAGTGTAATTATATATGTAATTACAGAAATTAATTACAGATACAATTACATGCAGGTATTTAATCGATTAATGTAAAAACATATATTTACACAATAAGTACATTGTAACAAATGATTAATTTCAGTGTATGGACATATTAGTTAAGGCCTCCTAAAATAAAGTGGGACCCAATGATGCAGTCATATCAACAAAAAAATCACATCACATAACAAAAAAATGGAGACTCCTTTAGATAGTGCAGACCTTTTCTGTTTAGGTTGGTTACAGGGATCTTGTCCCCCCCTGGTTTCAGATTATAGGACTTGACCACTCCAAGTTCTTCTTGAAAAACCTAGAGGAAAAAAAAGAAATCGCACAGAAATGACCTCTGCTTATTTGCAGAATTTATCGTCTCGTTCAATCAGACAAACAGGCTTATCTATGAGATATGATGGAATGAGAGAAAAGTCTATGAGTGCAAACATCCTGATTGTGCAGGCCAAGTTTAGAGGGCAATCACCTGAAAGGCGGTATAGAAGTCCTCTTCAACGTTTCCTTCATAGCTGAGCAGTTCCCCAAGGCCATGAGCAAGATCCTGAAATGTATGCAGAATAATTGATTTCGAGCATTTCAAATTTCGACACTTTTCAGTACAAATCATAATAAAAGTGCAATTCAAAAATTCTAACATTTGTAACATTATTTGAGGTATCTGTGATTGTGTCTTATTTCAGTTAAAAGGTGTGTGGCTAATAAAATACGAGCAGATTACATGTTTCTATTGCTTGACAAACACAAAATATAGCTTTTTAACAGAGTAGCTTTAGAGGCTCCATGTCCACATTACCTTCGGAAAAAGTTTGAAGGAAGCAAAGACGCAAACAACGCCTGTAGGCAGTTATGTAAGTTTGGAGGAAGCCAGTGACTGTTAAAACAGAACATCTGGCTCATTTAAATCTGACTTTGCAATAACTGGAGAAAGAAGGAAAATCAATATGAAAGCTCAGCGTAACTTGTTTTTCAAAATACAATCAAGTTATTGTATGTTATATTTCAGCATACATATTAGTTTATTTTATGCCAAGAGAGTTGCCGTAGAAGAGCTGATATTGGGCGCCCTCTGCTGGACACGTTATTGAATCTTAAAGGGATAGTTCACCTAAAAACCCTCAAGTTATTAAAACCATTTAGGGGTTTCTTTTTGTTTGTTTGTTTTTGTTTGTTTGTTTGAAGAATGTTAGAATATAGCCAACATCCATAGTAGGAAAAATAAATGCTATGAAAGTCAATGGTTACCGGTTTCCAACATTTTTCAAAATAACTTCTTTTGTGTTCAACAGAAGAAAAGAAATTAAACAGATTTGTGATAAGTGAAGGTTGAGTAAAGTTTCATTTTTGGTTGAACTATCCATTTACGGTATGAGGACTCAAAACAAAAACAAAAAAAAACAATCATACAAATGAGTTTTTACAGTGTTTTTAAGCACATATTTGAATTCTGTTGGGTAAATAAATGAACACCCCTACTGTTCAAAAGGTCAAGTCTCTGCGATTTATTCAAGAAGTATTCTATACAGTAAAAACAGCAACATCGTGGAATATTACTTACATTTAAAATACAATTACATTTTAATATATTTTTAAAAGTAATTTATTTTCTGTTATGTAATAATCTGAATGAGAAGGTTTCAGTGTCACATTGCTCTTAATAAATCATAATATGCTGATTTGGTACTGAAAAAAACATTTGTGATTTTAATGAAGTTATTTTAACAGTGTTTATGGAAATCTTGATGTTTTTGAACACCAATGTAATATCAGATGTTTCCCCATTCAGAAAGTGGTTTGATAGTATATTTTGATTTTAGTACACTTATTTTCACTAATATTCAGTAACAGTCACATGATTTGTGATTCAAAGTTGTTGTTGTGGTCTTACTTATACATTTTTCAGGAATTGCCTTATTAGACCTTGATCTGAGCTGAATAAAATTAAATTAGTTGAATAAAAGGACTTTATTGACATTTTTTTCTGGGTTTTTGGGTTGGTCATGTAAATTATGGTACAACAACCGGGTAATGATCTGCCAACACTTTACAAGTTTGTTTGTTTATTGAGTTTAGCAGGTTTTTATAGATTGTTTTATCATTAGCAGTAATAAATAACAGCAATGAAGCTTTTTTACTTGATATTTTGTTATATTTAAAACAGAACAAGATGAACTAGAATTTTAAGAGTTAAAGAGTTCAAAAGAAAAGCATGATACTTCAAAGGCTGCAGAGAGATTCAGAAGACAGGCATGACTTTATCAGCAGAGCTGAAAGCCAACAGAACACCACACTTCCATCAGAACAACACACCATCTGAGGCTTATTAAACACATCCAGCCGACTAAACAGCAGGAGTGTGTGAGCCTAAGATGGCCTGCAAGTGTAACAGATAATGCAAGAGCTATTTCTGAATCCAGTGACTCAGTGCTATTCTGCCAGCCACCGACACTGTTTATATATGGCTGAATGAGCTCAGTTTCACCATATAATGAGCAACACATCCTAAATACTACATGCTGTAGGGATTATTATATGTACAAGCACGTGTTCATTAAGATTTGATAAGTTGTAGATTATGCCATGTGCTGTGTGCTGAGTGCTGCAATGTTTGTACGGGTTCTGGAAATCCTTGAATTTAAATTGACTGTTTTCAAGCTTTGAAAAATGCTTCGATTTTGTATAAGTGCTGGAAAATGTAATTGTGTTGCTTTCTTAATAATTTATCGTACTAAATAGGTAATAATAATTAACTATTTAAGTAAAATAAATAATTTTGCTTTTGCATAAAATGAAAACTCTGAAGTCTGTCCATGAGCCTGTAGTGTGATCTGGCTGTCTTTTTTCTTCTTTTTTTTATCTGTGCCCTTTGAAATGAAAATAAATATACATTTAAGATGAAAGACGACAAATCAAAGATGCACATAAATGACATTTAAGAGAATAAATGACATCAATTAAATGTTGGAATTGGGGCAAGCATGCCATCATAATTTTTCCTTAGAATACCATACTATATTACAGCATACAAAAATGCATATAATGTCAGGTATGTATATGTAAATATGTAGTTTGCCACACTTGTAAAGTGATCAAAAAGTTTTAAAATGCACCTGGGAAGTGCTTGAAAGTGCTTAAATTTGACCTTTTGGAAACGATGTAAGCGTTTTGTGATTTAGGAGAAAATTAGCAATTTCTGCACAACTAGTGGCGGAAAACGGAATTGCGCTGTTGAAAACCAACTGAAGATGAAGTGTTCTTTTGATATCATCAAAAATAATTAATATCAACTAATATTTGCTATACCAGCACTGTAAGATGTGTGGAAGAACATACAACAGGTGTGCAATGCATTAGTAATATCATTACTTTATATTTAGTAACAGAAGTGTGTTGAACAGTTGGTGGTTTTCAAAATTAAAAGTGTTTGTTCATTAAGATTTGGCTGAATTGAATATTTTGCCATGTGGTGTGTCACAGCTTGCGTATACATACAGGCATAATCTGCTGGAGGTCGTCCAGGGTGAGGGTCGCCATGCCAACGGGGGTGTCGAGGTCACATGGCACAATGGGCGGGGTCAGCAGCTTCTTGTAGACACAGGGGGGGAAGCGGATGTCCAGTGTGATGCTGTTGTACACAGCCAATCCCATAAGCTGACAGATAGGGTTAAGTGTGCACAGCTAGAGAGATTCACAGACCTGGTATGCACATCTAATCTTTGGTTGAACTGCATCTGAAAATAAAGGAAGCTTCCTTACTTCTTGACGATCTATGATTTAACAGGCAGCAGGTTTGTATGATGGCAATACCATGACATCATGTCTAAAGATTTACATCATAAGAGTTTTCATCATAACCACTACACTGCCTTTTTATGGGAACAAATTGAATATGCCTAAATTAAAAAAATAAAAGTTATAAGACTTTTATTTAAAAAAATAATAATAATAAATTAAAAATAAAAAAAAAAAAATATATATATATATATATATATATATATATATATATATAATTAAAGGCAGTATACAATTGAAGGCAAAATTATTAGCTCTCCTGAACTTTTAATTCTTTTTCCAAATAGTTCATAAGTGATTTTGGCAAGAACAATCGTTTTAAAAAATGAAATAATTTTTAAAGTCATTATTATTAGCCTCCTTTTTTTGACTGGCTACAGAACATACCACTGTTGTCCTATGACTTGCCACTAGAGGTGCAGAAATTATGCAACTTTAAAATTCACTAATATCATCTCATGTCTCCAAATATTCGATAACAACTACACCAGCACAGTAGGACGCATGGAAAAACACACAACAGGTGTACAATACATTTAGATGAAAACGTGAAAAGAGCCGTGCACATAAGTGCTTTCAGCTGTAGCTGACAACTCAGCTCCATGTGCTTTCCGTATGTGTAGCAAGGGCGATGGAAAAAAAAGGCCTCAGCTCAAGAGAGAGAGAGAAAGAGAGAGGGGAGAGAGCAGACAGACGGGACAGTTTCCATGAGGACTGCAGCAATAAGACAACACAAACCGAGCCCTGGCTTTACCTAACAAGACAAAACAAGTGAAGTGAAGTGAAGTGAAGTGTAGTGTGGCCAAGTATGGTATCCCATACTTGGAATTTGTGCTCTGCATTTAACCCATCCAAGTGCACACACACAGTTAGTGAACACACACATACCGTGAACACACACCCGGAGCAGTGGGCAGCCATGCTGCGGCGCCCGGGGAGCAGTTGGGGGGAACGGTGCCTTGCTCAAGGGACTCACCTCAGTCGTGGTATTGAGGGTGGTGGAGAGTGCTGGTCATTCACTCCCCCCACCCCCAATTCCCGCTGGTACCGAGTATCGAACCAGCAACCTTCGGATCACGAGTCCAACACTCTAACCACCAGGCCACGACTGCCCCAACAAACAAAAGAATCTTTATTTCATAATTTTTCATTGATGTGACACAGCAGTTCTTTGTGGCAGGAGAGAGAGAGTTTAGAGGCTGTGCGCTGAACTGGCAGCCACATGTATCAAGAAGCCCAAGCCAGAGGGGTAACAACAAGACATGGAAGGCTTTGACTTCCACCATGTCTTTCCCCACACGTACCATGAGGACCAGATCTCGACACGTGCCACATTATTGACAAAACCCTTTCACAACCATAACTATATCTCAGCATCTTTCATTAGCGTCACATTGCATTATAACCCTATGTACTTGACATTTAGAAATAACATGGCATATATATAGCATATGTTCCATTTTCTCAGCATCGCAGCACAAATCGGTGGCAGAAAACACATTTCCCACCAGAAAACAGAAGGATGCGAATGAACTTCAGATGTGTGTGCCAAGTAAGGGCTGACTCTATATTTACGTGCTATTTTAAGTTTGTCACGCCCCCATGTGACCACCTATACTGTATAAACTGCAGGAAAATGAAAGGATACGGCTCCAACCAATCGGAATTCAGAGTAGTTGTCACATT
The DNA here is from genome assembly GCA_903798115.1 of Danio jaintianensis. NCBI lineage: Eukaryota > Metazoa > Chordata > Actinopteri > Cypriniformes > Danionidae > Danio > Danio jaintianensis. The sequence goes on along the minus strand of CAIGQV010017323.1, from coordinate 129,348 downwards.
TCCAGCTGCTGAACCAATAACACTGTGACTCCTTCACATATGTGAACATGCCTGCAAATTGACACAAAGACACAGAAAATAACAATTAAAATTCACTTAGAATGAGAGGTGCAGTGTATCAACTAGGGCTGTGCAATATATCAAAATAATCAAAAGATTCTCAAATGTGCACTCCACAATATACATATGGCAATGGTTTGCAATAAATGAGCAATTCAACACAAAAGTATCTTTGTGTGCCTGCCACTAGCACACCTTCCAAAAGACTTTTCAGCACATCAGGCAATGTAGTCACATGTCAACACACATATCTGAAACCAAGAAGAGTGGACATGCAGGTTTTTTTGTCCAAAAATCTGTAACATTTTTAGCATGGAGGCTGAAATATGATCGAGCCATGTTAATAAAGCAACAAGACAGCAAAGAAGTAACTCCATTCTGTTTGTTTTCATGATTACTCTTGATATTTCCAGATTGACATAACTATACAAGTGTAGCAAAATTGTGATATTTATTTATTATTTTTAAGTGTTTGCATAGGCGACGCGGTGGCGCAGTGGGTAGCACGTTCGCCTCACAGCAAGAAGGTCGCTGGTTCAAACCTCGGCTGGGTCAGTTGGCATTTCTGTGTGGAGTTTGCATGTTCTCCCCGTGTTCGCGTGGGTTTCCTCCGGGTGCTCCGGTTTCCCCCACAAGTCCAAAGACATGCGGTATAGGTGAATTGGGTAAGCTAAAATTGTCTGTAGTGTATGTGTGTGAATGAGTGTGTATGAATGTTTCCCAGTGATGGGTTGCAGCTGGAAGGGCATCCGCTGCGTAAAACATATGCTGGATAAGTTGGCGGTTCATCCCGCTGTGGCGACCCCAGATTAATAAAGGGACTAAGCCGAAAAGAAAATGAATGAATGAAGTGTTTGCATTGTTAAAATCTCTCATTTGTTTAAGTAAGTGATGAAACTGCTTACTACAAGGCTACTTCACCCAAAACGTAAAAATTAGACACAAATCATTGTTCTGAGCTGCAATAGCTTATTATCATTTGATTAAACGCAAAGCTTGAAGAAATGAAAATGACTGAATAGATCATATACTAGCCTACATATAATTAAGTCACAAAATGGTACCAAACTGTCAAAAAGCATATTCACTGACAGTCAAGGTGATGCGAAGTACCAGGATGAGCCTGTGTTATTTGTCTCAGTGGTTGTTATCAGGGAACAACATACCTTGGAACGTCATGACTGACCAATCAGAAACAAGCAATTCAAATAGCCATTTAATAAGCAATAGTAAAACATGACTTTTCACTTTAAAGGTGCTATGAAATTAAAATAAAGATTTTTAGAATTTTAGTTTCAGCTGTTAGTCTTAATAATATCTGTAAGCTAGTGTGCACCATAACAGCGACAAAACTCGCATTTAGAAGATATAAACATCAAATGCTTGGCGTTTCTCACTTCATCACTTTATACTTTAGTTTCTTATTAAATCCTCTGACCAATCAAATTCTCTCTAGTATCCTACCCCCTTCAAGATGCTATTGCTATATGTGCTTAAGCTCAACCACTCTCACTGGCAGAGCTGTGATAAAATCAAAAATCTATTGGCTGTTTTTTGTGGAGGTGGAGGTTGCTACTATATGTTCAGCCTCCAGTTAAGATTACGTCAAACATCGAATAAAAAAAAGCTAATTTAAAAGTGCTTCACAGGGCCTTGAAGAAGTTGTAGTGATGCTTTATTTTGCCTGAAATAACATGAAACATTGGTTATAGTACAACATGGTTATAGTTATTATTAGAATTTTTTTCGAAATATCATATTGCACATCAAATGTTGCATTATTTATCATGCTATCGCATATTGCATTTTTCGTTACTATTGCTCAGCCCTAGTACCCGCTGATTGAGATAATTATTTACGCATGCTGCAAAAACTAATGTAACCCAAAAGGGGTCATTTTAGGTAAAAACTGGTGGATGCACATTATCCTGTTTATTACATATATACTTTCCACATTCCCACATAAATAATTGGATGAAAAATATTGATCTGAGGTTAAATATTTTTTAGCTCAATGAAAGCAAAAGCTTCTTTAAAGTAAGCAGTCACCAACAAGTCACAAGATCAAACTAGAAAAACACAAAGGGATATGGAACAGACATCCATTCATTCATTTTCTTCTCGGCTTAGTCCCTTTATTAATCCGGGGTCGCCACATTGGAATGAACCGCCAGCTTATCCAGCATATGTTTTATGCAGCGGATGCCCTTCCAGCTGCAACCCATCACTGGGAAACATCCATACACACATATACATACACTACAGACAATTTAGCTTACCCAATTCACCTATACCGCATGTCTGTGGGGGAAACCAGGGCACCCGGAAGAAACCCACGCGAACACGGGGAGAACATGCAAACTCCACACAGAAATGCCAACTGACCAAGCCGAGGCTCGAACCAGCGACCTTCTTGCTGTGAGGCAATCGTGCTACCCACTGCGCCATGTTGACGCCCTGGCACAGACATACTACCACATATTACACAGATTTTCACCACATACAAATTATGGGTAAGGGATATTGATGACAGTTTTAAAAATATTTTATGTTTGTTAGCTTGTAATTCATTAATGTGTTCAAAATCTATTTTATTAATTAAATTAAATTTTATTAATAGTTATTACAAAATGGCAGCAGTGTTGGTATAAAATGAGAAATAAATTTAAGATACAAAATTAAATAACTGTACAGAAAATAATTATTTTGAGTTTTAATATTACATTTTTTTATATATATATATATTTAAATTAGTTTTAATAGTTAAAAAAAAAAATTACTCACCAAATGTTAAACTTCCATTAAAAATACATTGTCAAAAAATCTTCTCAGGGTATAGGACCAACCTCAGTTACCTGGGTTATCAGTTTTTACTGGCTATTTCATTTAATAAAGCACTGAATGGAGCCAATCAGAACTAAGCATTCCTGAGAGCAAACTAAAAATGATATACACAAAGTATTAAAATTATGTAATGAATCACTATTGAGTCTTTCTTTTTAGCATTTAACTTATCATTTATTAATTAGATTTTTTATTTATTGTAATAATAAACATAAATTTTAAGATGTTAAAAATAAAGGACAAAGTTTGTTTGTTTATTTATTTATTTTATATTTTTATTTATAAATATATTAGTGTGCACACAGTTGAACGAATACCCTTCCCTTTCAAAATGCATTCCAATACAGTCCAAACAAAGGAGCTTGACACATAAACACAAAGATTAATTTCATCTATGGATTTGATGAAGTAATAAAAATGTACGAGGGTTGAACAATGAAACTGAAACACCTGGTTTAAGACCACATTAATTCATTAGTATGATGTAGGGCCTCTTTTTGTGGCCAATGCAGCATCAATTCATCTTGGAAATGACAGGTACAAGTCCTGCACAGTGGCCAGAAGGATTTTGAGCCATTCTTCTTGCAGAATAGTGGCCAGGTCACTATTTGATGCTGGGGGAGGAGAACGTCTCCTGACTCGCTCCTCCAAAATATTCCAAAGTGGCTCAATAATATTCAGATTTGGTGACGGTGCAGGCCTTGGGAGACGTTCAACTTCACTTTCATGTTCATCAAACCACTATGTCATCAGTTTTGCTGTGTGTTTTGGTGCATTATCATCCTGATACACGGCATTGCCTTCAGGATAAAATGTATGAACAATTGGGTGCACATGGTCCTCTAGAATCGTTCGGTAGTCCTTGGCAGTGATGTGCCCATCAAGCTCAAGTATTGGGCCTAGGGAATGCCATGACATTGCAGCCCATACCATCACTGATCCACATCCATGCTTCACTCTGGGCATGCAAAAGTCTGGGTGGTTCGCTTCTTTGGGGCTTCTCCACACCGTAACTCATCAGACAACAATACAAAGGTTTGAGGCCATCAGAGAACAATACATGTTTTACATTGTCCACAGCCCAAGATTTTTGCTGCTGGCACCGACGTTTGGCATTGGCATGAGTGACCAAATGTTTGGCTATAGCAGCCTGGCCATGATTATTGACCCTGTGGAGCTCTAGACAAACAGTTTTGTTGGAAACAAGAGAGGTGAGGTGCACATTTAATTCTGCAGTGAGTTGGGCAGCTGTGGTTTTTAGATTCAATCTGGGTTAGCACCCAAACATCCCTTTTATACAGCTTCCTCTTGCGTCCAGTTACTCCACTGTTGGATGTGGTTTGTCCTTCTTGGTGGTATGCTGATATTACCCTGGATACTGTGGCTCTTGATACATCACAAAGACTTGCTGTCTTGGTCACAGGTGAGCCAGCGAGATGCGCACCAACTATTTGTCCTCTTTTGAACTCTGATATATCACCCATAATGTTGTGTGCATTGACATATTTTAAGCAAAACTGTGCTATTCATTCATTCATTTTCCTTCAGCTTAGTCCCTTTATTCATCAGGGGTCACCACAGCGGAATGAACTGCCAACTTATCCAGCATATGTTTTACACAGCGGATGCCCTTCCAGCTGCAACCCAGTACTAGGAAACATCCATAAACACATTCACACACATACATACACACACTCATTTAGTTTATTCAATTCACCTAGACCGCATGTCTTTGGACTGTGGGGGAAACCGGAGCACCTGGAGGAAACCCACACGAAGACGAGGAGAACATGCAAACTCCACACAGAAATGCCAACTGACCCAGCCGGGACTCGAACCAGCGACCTTCTTGCTGTGAGGTGACAGTGCTAACCACTGAGCCACCATGTCGCCCCAAAACTGTGCCATTACTCTGCTAATTAAAGCTTCACACTCTGCTCTTACTGGTGAAATGTGCAATCAATGAAGATTGGCCACTAGGCTGGTAAAGTTCTGCCATGAAACCTTCAATACTAAATTGACCAGTGTTTAAGTTTCATTGTCCAACCCCTGTATTTGTAGTCATTTAAAACAGAACTGCAATCCCCTTTCATTCAATCCTCTCACAGATGCCCTCATCAGCACAAGCATCTGTTGTTTGCATCTTCAGTTATTGTTATTATTCCTTCTTCGCTTTTTTTATAATTTGTAAAACAACAGCCTAGCTCACTTTTAACATCCTGTGGACAAACTAAGTGGAACAAAAGCATTCCAAAGTGCATGTGTGAGCTGCATGGTTGCATGTGAATTGTACTCACAAAAACTGGATTGTATGCATACTATTCTGGTGATGAAATGTGCATATACGGACCACTGTGTATGCATAAAAAGCTATAGTTTAAGATTTTTTTTTTTTTTTGCTTTTTACCTCAATAAATGAATTATCTTTTTTAAATGCTTACATATTTTTATATGGAAATAAAAGCAAAATATAGATTATACTTTTTTGCAGTATAAACCAGCTGCATAATGTCTAATACTGGTGCTGACTGTCTTACCGTAGTCAGTGTGAAAAATCTGTCTAATCAGGAGAAGAAACCACTCTTTTGTGAGTCCACCCATGTCCAATCCCGCTTCCCCAACAAACGTCACTTTCAGTTTTTTCTTCAGGTCTGCTCGCTTTCTTGAAAGCTTTTAAAAAAAGGAACACATTTATAGAGGGGCCATTTTTCCAAATTAACTCAAACTTTCCAGAACATGATGTACATGCTTTTGGCTGAAAATCCTCTCAGCCTAGGAAAACAAAACGTAGATTTTTATAGCTACTTTATACAGAGCAATGCAGTCCATACTAAAGTCCATCTTTCTAGTAGGGCTGGGTGATATGGCAAATAATAAAAATCTTGATTCATGATTTCAATTTTTTTTTATGTGTAACTATAGTCAATCATATTCATTACCGTAAAGAGCCATCTGTCTCCATGACGTAAGGTGCTATTTCTATTATGTTCCTTTACATGAACATGAGAGGTTAAGGAAGCACACCATCATGTAGTTGGACAATAGCTTCTTAATTATTCTGCCATTTATGCAATGACAATGTATCTATCCAATGTATCTTTTTATTAAAAATCATGATTTCTCGATTTAAGAAAAATATGAACGGTCTTAAAATGCAAATTCAAATTAATCTGAAACATCGCCCAGCCCTACCTTCTAGAGAGCTCAACAGTTTTCAGTGGTTCAAAGGAGCTCCTGGTAACATCTCCAGGAACAGATGCAAGTCAACGTTTACAGATCTGGATTGAGCACCATTATTACCTCATCCAGTGAGTCACTGACCAGCTGCAGACGCCTAACTTTAATGTTGAGAAACAGCAGACTCATATCCACCCTCTGCCTGCGAGAGACCTTGTCCACCAGGGTTTGCTAGACACGGAAACGAATGCATTTATCAGTCAATATTGGCCTGAAAGAAACAAGCCCTAAAAGAACATGGCCACAAGTTTGACTTAATGCCTTATTTCCAAGCAACACATATTCTTAGACAAATGATCTCTGTCTATCTGCGGTGTATGCTGATATGATTCTCTAACCACGTATCTGTTTATCCTACAGTCTGGACACATATGTTTGGGAGAGAGCCATAGGAATGGCCGATTATGCTGCCCCACCCATGCTAGGATTGTTATCAGAAAATTCTCTGAGCCTAGAAGACATATTCGCCCAAATAGACTAGTTTTTTTTAATTTTTTTATCTTAAGACAGTTTTGGCAATAGTGAGAGATCCTGTAAATTCTCACCCTGGCCATGCTGATCATCTGCTGCTCTGAATCTCTCTGGATGATGGCTTTCTTCACCACTGTGGACAGGATGAAGGGGAACTGACAAAAGGTGAACCTGAGAAAATAGTACACAATATAGAGACCAATATAGTATATCAGTCTAGTGATAAATCAGTTGATCATTAATAATAATAATGATATAATAATAATTTAGACAATATCTTGTTATAACATTTTTCTCAGCAACCTCACATACTAAATTACTTTTATATTTCTATTATTATTATTATTATTATTATTATTATTATTATTGTTATTATTATTATTATTATTATTATTATTATTATTATTATTTTGTAAGTTTTTATAATTAAACAGTGCATTAAACAGTGATATGGTCAAAATAAAATTACAAATTTAAACTACCCTTTTCTTGTTTGAATGTATTTAAACATGTATTTATTGATTTACTGGCAAAGCTGAATTTTCAACAGCAATTAGTCTAGACTTTAGTGTCACATCATCCTTCACAAATCATTTTCTAGCTAATTTGGTGCTTAAGAAATCTTATTGCCAATGCTAAAACAGTTGTATTGTAAACATTTTTGTAGAAACCAATCAGAATTCAGGTGATGAAAATAAATGATAATATAATTTAATGATGTTTGATGTATAGATCTTACAATGTTTTTCTACCATAAATAAAGGGGGGGTTTTTTTGGGGGGGGGGGGGAGGGGTTTGCTTAATGAGTATGTCATTCAAAATTCTAATTAATCTGAGAAAAAATGCTGTAGAAGGAATAAGAGAAATAAAATAATGCTTAATATTGTCTAAAGAAGCATTATTTGTACTCGCCTTGATAATTATTTTAGTTTTAATGTCTTACTGAACAACAGGGCAAAAATACTCCTTTTTGGAGTGTCTGAAATGATATTTCTGCTGTCAGACCTGTTTGAATTTCCATGAACCTGCCAAGTGTGGTAATCCTCCATAAAATCTATGTGGTCCATTGTTAGGTTGTAGAAATCAGTGAAAGGGATAATAGGGGCAGATGAAATGCTGTTTGCAGCATCTGTTAAAACAAGACCAATGTTAAAACCCTTTTTTTCTTTGAATACATTATGAGAAAGCACATTGTCTTTTCCAAGCCCTCTCTAATGTCCAGGACAGTAGTACTCACTAAGCAGGGAAAGGACTTTAGTGGCCGAGGGAATCCACCAAGAGCATTTGGCCATGGGCGGCAACTCTTCTGGTTTGGCAGGAAATAGGCGGGTGGTGATGAAGAGCTGCAAGCGCTCCACTAGCTGCTTAAAACGCTTCTGAGGCAGCCTGGAAGATGAAACATATCATAACCAAAAAGATATGAAAGATCCATACACACATATTTTTCACAGTTATTTTTTGTAGTCTTATCGGTGGCAAGTTTGACTGTAATATAAACTGTATATATATATAAACTGTACATATATATATATATATATATATAAACTGGCCTCAAACCTTTGTATTTTAATCATGTCTAACAGTGTGGATTTATTGTTAAAGCATATTATATAAACAAAAATGATTAATAAAATTGAAAAAGTCTGATGGCATGCCTTATGACAGTCTACTAATGCTCCAGTGACCATTATTTGACAAATATACTAACCATTAAAAAATGCATCAATTTAAAACAGAAGGAGCAAGACTATTCCATTGTGAACTGCTCTCTTGTACTCACTTTTTAAACCAGTGCATCAGGAAATGGTGGTCCGCTTCAGCTAGGGCTGCTATTTGCCTCAGTAAGTGTGCATAGATGACATATGTGGCAGGGCTGGTGTACTGAGGGTTCTGAGACATAGAGAAGCATTTCAGCAAACTTCAAAAAAGGAAATATAACTTTTCGTTTAGCAGCAGAGAAAGAAGTCTGGCTTTTAATAAGAAATGGCATTGCAGCGGAAACCAGCTTTTTTCCTCTCCAGCATGACCTCATCCCTTCCTTAGGCACTGCGAACGCAAATAATACAGAGCCTGCCTGACATTAGTGGCAGACAGATCAGCCCAATAATTGCTTCTGCTTTTCAATTTCGCCATATCCTCCGGAGAAATGTAGGTCAGGGAGCCCATCAACAGTCTAACAATATATGCACATTCTGGAGAAGGCTGACATCTGTACATGATTCTGTTTATGAAAATGTTTAATTCCCACCACCACCGATCCCCATCAAATGAAGAGGGGGGAAAAAATGTTTCATTAAACTGAAAACCCAAAAATGAACCAAATCCCAGCTAACCAAGCCATGGTCTCTTATTCTGCCCACGGCTTCCCAGGCTAAATCCAGTGGCTGTGTCCTTATTTGGACAGTCCCAGGCCAGTCTGCGCTGGTCATGTGTGAAGTAAACACTTAGCTCATGATCTGTCTGCACCAGAGCAGAGCTATGGCTGGAGTCAATGGGCCATGCGGTGAGAGAGGAGATCAAGAGTTTGCTGCGATTCTGATTCGCCTTTTACTCAGCCTGGGGTGTTTTAACGTGGCTGCCAACACAAAGGGCAACTCAAAGACAGATTAGAGCAATTTTTCTGTGTAAGTAAACATCTGTAGGATCGCACACAGATAACTGCTTTGGTTTGCAGAGAGAAATTATGGCAAAGATTCAGATGTAATTGGGTTCTGTGAAATTAAAGGGAATTAAAGAGTTTCATTATTTTGTTAAACACAAAAGAAGATATTTTAAATAAAGCTGAAAACCTGTAACCATTGACTTCCAGAGTATTTGTTTTTCCTTCTATGGATGTCAATGGGTCCAGGTTTTCAGCTTTCTTCAAAAACCTTCCTTTGTGTTCAACAAAATGAAGAAACCACTTGAGGTTGAGTAAATAGTGAGTAAATTAAAATTTTTGGGTGAACTATCCCTGTAAGACAATTTGTATTAAGGGCACTTTCCCACTTGAAGTACGTTTCCTTTGGTCCGGACCAAGGTTAAAAATTATACATTGTAGCTTTTTTTAGCCGTTTGGTTCCGTTTCACACCAGACTGACTGCTCTGAACCGATACAATTGAAACGAAACAAAAAGCAGTCACTTAGCAACATCCACATCAGCCCATGGTTAGACAAATTTCCTGAACTGCATTTTGATTGGTCAATTAATGTGCAGGAAACTCACATGTGCAACACACGAAAGTAAACAGAGAGCAGAGGATAAGTCAGGAGGCAGCAAGGACCTCCCACGACCTGCCATAAAATTAAAGTAAAGTGTCAAAAAACTTTTTCTCATCCCAGAATACATTTTGCAGCTAACTACTGCAGCTGGTTAGTCCAAAAAAAGCGAAGTACTTTTTGCAATTGGGTCGGTTCACGTCTTCACCACAAATGAACAGCTCCGGAGTTCGTTTGAAAGCGTACTGAGACCACCTCTTTGAGCAGGTCTCGGTGTGCTTGTTTGGTCCGCTTTAGGTGCCCACCCGAGTATGGTTGCTGCTTTCACACCTGCCCAAACGAACCGCACCAAGAAAGCATACGAACTCTGGTATGTTTTAACTGAACTAAATGAAGCAGGTGTGAAAGCACCCTTAATGGCATGGGTTTGAGCACTAGTAAAAGGAGTAGAGATCAGCAGTGTAACTCACAAAAATACACAAACTAAGTGTCTGTAGTGTTATGGTAGATCAGCTGTTTAAAAAAAAAAAAAAAAAAAAATTTCAAAAAGAACCAAAACTCTGCAACCTTACATTTATTAATTACACTCGTAAGCTTTACAAGTAAGAGAGCTAAGGTGATAATCATCACAATCATGTTCTTTAACTGTCTTTTCGTTTCATTCAGTCAACGAGATGAGAGAAAAAATGAAAATGATGTCATCATTTGCTTGCCCTTTACTGGTTTCAAATATTTATGCGTTTCTTTCTTTTATTGAACACAAAATAAGTTATTTTAAAGAAAGTTGGAAACCTGTAACTATTGCCTCCATACTAGGACCAAGTCAATGGTTACAGGTTTCCAACTTTTTTCAAAATAACTTATTTCGTGTTCATCAGAAAAAAAGAAAGCTAAGTGAACGGTGAGTGAATGATGACAGAATTTTCAGTTTTGGGTGAACTATCCCTTTAAGGCATAAAACGAACAATAAAAAAATGAATAAATAAATAAATTACCTGCACAAGAACAAAATATGCTCTAAGGTCATCCTTCGTCCGAGGCCTAAAAACACAGGAACAAAGTTGACAGTGATTCTTTTGTAATCACAATTTTCAGACTTCATGTCCTCTTTTAGTGCTTTACTGAGAGAACACAATGCACTACTCACCCTTTCCATTCTCTTAATAAGCTATTAATAATTCCCTTCAGGACTGACTTCTGTGTGTCCGCGGGCTGCAAATTAGCCAGATTAAACCAATTTTGTTAAAGCCAAATTCAAAACAACAGACAGAACACAATGGATAACTGTGTAAATCAACTGTAAGTGAACTTCAGTCAGATAATCCAGTGGAAAGTTTCTTTACGTACCGTATGGAGTAAGGCATCATAAACAATATTGACAAATTTGATGTTTATTCCTGAGTCTTCAATAGTGTTGAAGGGAGCATTTGCTTCTTTCTGAGGAGAATATTACAACATAACATTGAGCGTACTTGCACGGTGCATTTTATATATACTTCCCATATAAAATGGATAGTAAAACATTCACCTCATATAAGAATAACATTTTTTTTAAGAAACCATAAGCAGATGTTGCTTTTTACTCCCTGAATGAGCTCATTGATTCGTTTGTAGGGAAAAATGTTCAGTTTTCCTCCTTTCCTGACTTTCACAGTTACTTTTCCACTGACTTTCAAGTGTCCTCATTAAAATTAATTCACTGGCTGCACTTAAAAGGATGTTTCATTCATAAAATGGCCATTACTCTAATGTATAAATAAAAACATGTTTACACAAGTCAATCATATGCTACTATTAATTGCCCACCTACTAAAATAATTTTTAAAAAGCTGTTTAGAATTAATGTTGTGAAATTAACACACACCAAATAAAATCATAATTTACACTGTGCTGTAGTTACTTTGGATGCTTTGGAAAAGCAAGTTTATGCTCAACAAACAATTTAAAAACAATAAACAGCATTGAAATAAAGCACATGAAACATGAACAACACACTATACTGGGAGATTCAACACACCTTAAAGGCACCGTTGAGTTCCAAAAAAGAGTCAAACGTGGTCAAGTAGAAATCGTGGACATGCTTCCAATCCCCTGAGATAGTTGCCCGTTCAACATCATCCCTACAGCCGGACAAAGACACAGTTAAACATCCCGGAGCTGGAAATATTGCAGGATGACAGAGGTAAAGAGAAGGACGTACTGAAACTCTTTGGCTGTTTTAGTTCGAATAGGAATAATGGGCTCTGAGACAAAACGAGCCTTCACCTCTGGAGGGAGTACATCAATAGAGATACGATGCTTCTGTCTCACATCTGGATATATTGGGGGAAGCTCTCTCACTGAAAGCAACGCACAAGAGAATAAATTAGACTGCAGTTCACAATCTGAGCAAGGTGAGCCAATCATTATTCCCTCAAGCGGAGCTTTGCAATCAATTTCAATCTAACAATTATTCGCCATTATCTTATCAGAAGCAACTCCAAAAAAATCACTCTCAGCATCCCAACAACCACGTCGTAACATGCGATCACCATCAGCAAGGTGTTATTACATTTAAACGCACCTTAGTCCTTTAATTCTCAACAAATACACTGATTAAGGATGATGAGTCAAAATGTTATACTTGTGGACTAGTAGGAGCAACTGTTTTTTACAGTTCACCCAGTGAATTTACAAGGTAAAATGAGAACATTTAACGAGCTTCAGCACTGCATCAGGCACCAGGCCATGTATAATGTCGTCATAACAAGTCCACAACTCATCTGTGCTAAAGAAGACATGTTAGGCGTGAACACAACCATGCCTTGTCAGAAACTTGAAGATAAATGCATCACATAGACAACATCTTTGATCTCCAAGACAAAGAAAGGAAAACATCTGCTTGAAACAGTGAAGTGCTTATTAATTCAAAGCAGCCGAATAGACTGCTTTGAAATGCAATGAGTTTTTTTGCCCTCTGTTTTAAAAAGCAATCACCTTTAAATCACGCTTGCATATCATTTTAAAGCCATAGTAGCCAGTGATTGTGTTACTTGTTATTGTAGACCTACTGTGATGTACAGATTGTGGGTGGTTAAAATTTAAAGGAAGATAAAATGGATTAAAGTATCAAACGAATGAGAACAACAAGAATTAGCCAAAAGTGGCACAGCTGGAAAGTGATCTGACCTTGTTTAACTGACGGTAGAAAGAATGGAGAGGAGAAACTGTGACTGCCCGACTCTCTTTTGTGATTCAAGGTGGAGATAAAACTTCCGTAAGAGGGGAAAGGGAGCTTCGGTCCACGCTCCAAGTTCTGCTGATGAAAAGTTCCTTGTTATATTTCAATATTTTTAGAAATAAGCCATGCTGCAATCCACCTGTACAGTGCTGGTAAAAATGTGAATATGGCACTACAGAACAGCTACTGCAGTAAAGTAAGCAATTGAAAAATTAGAAATTAAATGATAGTTTAATGAAAATACTTGTGCATTTAAATTGCAGTACCCTGCAATAGCTTCAATGTAGTTCACTGTTCTTTGTTAATATGCTGTCGTTTTTTAAATGGTATCTTGAGTGTTTTCTAAATTGTTTCTAACTTAAAGTAGCACAAATTGCTAAAACATAATGCAAATAATAAAACTAGAATGTGCCTCAAAAATATGCAGCTTCTCTCAAAATAAAAACAAAAAACAAACTAAAATAAAAACATATACATAAAAATGCATAAGCTTCATACATACATAGCATTTAAAAAGATTTGCATAGCTGCTGGTAAGAGCAAAACCTTGTCAACTGACATTGTGCCTCTCATTGCGTAACCACTAAGAAAATACAAATAAGTACGCAAACTAGAAAATATGTGGTGCAGTTAAATGAATCACATACGCTGCCTATTTTAACTGAGTTCACACCACAAACTGTGTGTTGTCTCAACAGTTAAAGGCTAACGTTATTAACGTAATTTTCCATTGTCGCATCAATGCAAATGATTCATATAAAAAGTTAAGCAAAATCACACTAATAGTGTTACAAAATATGCATTGGCGTTAATGATTTTATATTATATATTTAAATATTACTTTTGTTTATTATATGCTGCAATGTCTGAAATTCATGAAGATAGGTTACTTACATGGTTTAGTATTGGAGGAAGTCTGTCTCTATCCCTTTCTTCAAGTGGACAGTTATTTTCGCTCATATTTAGATGCATGTCCTCTGATGAAGAAAAGCCTCTCGAGCACCGTTACATGGCTTATTTTTGTGGAAAAAGTACTTTCACCGTCTGCGTAATCTCAGTGCTCACTTTTCTTTCACTTCGAGAAATACAGCAGCTGTGAGTTGGTCCAGTACGATCTGTTCTTTCTGCTAGGCAGGTGAGTAAAAGAGACCAAGATGTTCAAAAAAGTAGGATATTTGCTTGCCAAAGAGAACAAACAAACCGTTTAAGAAGACAAGTAAAAAGAAAAGCTACAAAAAAATCTTCGCGACGCTGCGTTTAGTGAGTGCAGTAACTTCTTGCAGTAGTGCCGTGGCGTCTATGCGCGGTCCAGCTGTACGCTGGCGCCATGTTGTTGAGGATGATGATGATGATGATGAGGATGATGATGATGAGGTTTGTAGTTACGGACTTGGATACGGTCGCTACATCGACGTAACATTGGGGCCGTGCTGTGCTGAGTCAGATTTATTGCACACCTCTAATTAGGATCTTTAATAGAGCTAAACATACACACACCTTCCTCTCTCAAAGTTGTGTAACATCAAAATCACAGTTTTGATGTCGTGGTAACGTTACCTATAAAACAAATCTAACATGGAAAAGTGAAAACGGTACGTCTAGTTAGACTTGGGTTAGCTATGAACACTATTGTTTATGCTTGATTTTGCTAATAACTACACGAGATACATTGTTGCGTGTACTGTATTACATTCTCAGCTTTTCTCTCACAGACGTACCAAATTTTGGGAGGTGTGGCCAATGCGTACACAAACTATGGAAAAATGAGGAGACCTCTTGAAAATGCACTGGATTTAAGATTTATAGTTTTTTTAAATAGTATAATATATATATGCTAAACTATATAAAAATATAATATAATATATATTTAAAAATATATATTATATTATATTATATTACTATGTTATATTATTTTAGAAAACAAAATACTTCAGAACCTGAGAAGAGTTAAGAAATCTATATTTGGTGGAATAATCCTGATTTCCAGTCACAGCAAATGAAAACATTGGTTATTCTGACAATTGTCAATTTCTAAAAATCTCTATTCTAAATTACAATATTTTATACATATAATTTTATTAGACCTTTGTATAATAAAAAAAAAAACATAGAGAGAGATAAATAGTTATAAATTAATCATAAAATGTTGATTGTTAAATGAACTGTTTAATAAAATGTATTACTATGTTTTTCCTAAAATGCTGATTGCTATAAATACTGTTTATTATTATTTATTATTATTTTTTCATCCTAAATTGTTGATTGTTAAATATACTGTTAATTATTGTGTGTGTGTTTTCTACATTAACTCTGTTTAATGTAAACATCACAAATAATTTGACAATACATGTGTTATGCCAATAAAACAAGTTTGAGAGAGAGATGGAGAGAGATGTTTATGTGAACTGTGAGTGAAAGAGCTTCAGTCTCAAGGGAGGAATCTCAGCATTGCCAGGTCCTTGAGCGTTGTGTCAGCATGATAATACATACAATAAACCATATTTTCTGTTTTAAAACATTACTTATTTTTGAAGTTAAATCTGTCACACAAGTCAGTGAATAGTAGTGTGTACGTTAAAGTAAAACTAGTTTAAATATTCAAAACAAATTAAAATAAAACACATAAAAAGATTAAAAACTTTCAAATGAAAATGAAAGACAATTTACTACACATTTAACTTACCCAACATGTTGTATTGATGTTGCCAGTGTCGGCCAGCAGGTGGAGGAAGAGGTCTTCTTTTAGAAAATGTGAATCTGCACAAATTGGCAGTAATTCATTCACAATCTGTAATTCAATCATATTCGTTATAGCAACAGTATTCGTCAATATATAGTCTACAATAATTGTTTACAATAGATTTGATGATGTATCTTATAGAATTCCTATAATTATTATTTATCATTAAGCCTAGTATTCATTACTCATCTCGGTATTAAATTATAAAGAAAATATTGTAGAACCACAGAAAACACATTCTAACAGAACTAGCAATTATATTTTTACATTAGAACACAGTTAAATAAATAGATAGATTGATAGATTAATTGATTGATTGAATTCAATTAAATACTTGACCAAAAATAAAAGGTTTTATTTTTATTTAGCTCTGACCGGAATAAGATTTTACATAAAAGATATGAACATGTAGTCCCAAAAAGAAAAAGTTTTTTTTTTTTAAATAACTCTGTTCAAAAGTTTACATACATGTTACAGCCTTGTTAAAAGCTTTGTTTTTTTTACAGCTTCATTGTAAGATGTAAAAACTTTCTATTCAAGTATCATCCCCTGGTTCCCTACGTTTTTTGTTTTGTTTTGTTTTGTTTTGTTTTGTTTTTCCTTCTAGAGCATCAATAATTGTAATTCTGTATAAGTAATAATTCTGTAACAGTATGAGCCCCTCATGTGAAAAGATGATCACACAGTGATTTTTGCAAAGGGGTCAAAAAATGCTAAAACAAATAAATAAATAAAAACTAAAAAAACAAATTTTGAGTGATTTTGTGGAAGATTTTGTGACACATATATTAAAACTGTAAAAAACAAATTCTGACTGCCCAAACTCAAAATTTTATAGTGACTGGTCACATCATCGCTGGTTTGCGCCTCGGCTGGGTCAGTTTGCATTTCTGTGTGGAGTTTGGATGTTCTCCCTGTGTTGGCGTGGGTTTCCTCCGGGTGCTCCGGTTTCCCCCACAAGTCCAAAGACATGCGCTATAGGTGAATTGGGTCAGCTAAGTTGTCCATAGTGTATGTGTGTCTGGATGTTTCCCAGTACTGGGTTGCAGCTGGAAGGGCATCCGCTGTATAAAACATATGCTGGATAAGTTGGCGGTTCATTCCGCTGTGGCGACCCCAGATTAATAAAGGGACTTAGCCGTAAAGAAAATGAATGAATGAATGAAAATTGGCCTAAATGAAATTCTGAAAAGTGATTTTATTCAATTGTAGCAACAGCCTCTTAACACTGGCTCAATGAGAAATAATTCATTGAACTTCTGTATGTGTGAGTTTTTTTGTTTGGGGCTAATCGTTGGGAAGTAATTTGTTGAGTCAATATTTAATTGTCAGTTTCCACAATTTTTCAAAAAGTTTTTTTTTACACTGAATCTACCGTATCTGTGCATTAGTCTGTATATTACCATAAGAAAACACACTATCTGTTTGAAAGTGACCATGAGTTTTGCCACGTCTAGAAGATAATGAAGGGAGATTTTCACAACACATATGGCACCTGCCGGAAAAAGGAAACAGATAATGGTGGCAGGTGGATGAGAACCACTAGGGAGTAATGGTTGGTGTGATTTTGCCGGGTGGGATGTATTGCTGGATCGACATCTGTGTTGATCCTGGAACAACATTTCAATCAGAGTTAAGGGATTGCATTGTGTTTGGCGAGGTATTATCAGAAAATAAGGATTTGCGTCATTGGTTTGGAAAAGACCAGTTGCAGTCAAAGAACTAATTGCAAGTTTTAATTGGAGACTCTGATAACCCAAGATAAGAACAGAAGTGCAGATAGAGGAAACATATAAGAATGCTGGGTTAAGAATGCTTGGGCAGGCTGTTGATTCTAGCTGTAGCAATAAAACACTTAATCTTGATACTTGGAAGATGTCATCTTTATTTTATTTTTGACTTAGAAAAATAACTTAGACACTTATAACAATTTTCAATGACAGTGACAACACAGTACAAGAAGCAAGGGTAACAAGGTAATTTTTATAAATTATATCTTATAATTTAAATATCTTATTCAGAATAATAATATGTACATTTTGTATGATCCTTCTTAGTTTAGCAAAATAATTACCATTTTGCAGGTTCTGCAATGTGTATGTAAACTTGATTTAATTTTGATGCCCTTTTCATGTCCCTTTTATTTTTTTTTCTCCTTTCCTTATTATATTTTCCTTATTGTAATATATTATAACAATATTATATTGTAATATTTTCCTTATTGTAAAAATGTAATGTCTGTATCGTTTGTATTATAAACTATATATTTTTTCCGCTTTATATACATTGTTATTGCTTTGTTGCTATTGCAATAAAATAAAAAATAATCTGACTTGTTTTACTTACTTACTTATTTGATCTCTGTATTCAACCAGTAATAACCATCACTATAAAAAAAATAAAAAAAATGATATACTGTTTGCTCCCTGCTTGTTTTGACCATATCAGGGCCCCTGCTTCACTGTCTCCTGTCAGGCAGACGAACATTCCTGTACAGTAACATGAGTGTTTGAGTACACGACTTGGATTCTGCGGCTGGCATTGACTAATATTGGCTCAGGTGTCATTTGGCAGCTCTTAGAATTGGATAGACACCCTGTCGTACAACTGATTCTGTCAGCATGACATTAAACCATAGACTAACACCATGCTTTACTGTTTGATTTGTTTATGTCTTCAGATTACCACATTTGAAAAAAGCTCTTCTTTATTAATGGAACAGACATTGACACCAGATCATAACATCTTAATTAACAAGACAGTTTGAACAAGCTTTCCATTAGTATTATCCAGCATATGGACTGAGAGGAGACCTACTTTAATGTGGGTTAATCATTGAATTTATTTTGATATACCTGGAAACTTGTCCATCCTTTTTTCAATAAAATGACAAATCAAATCACTGAAATTCAAAAACAAGTTTTCCAAATGCTTTAGGGGTCCTGGCCTGTAACCGTAACTTGACCCTTGACCCATAAATACAATCATCAAAGAAAACATTCTGCACTTTTACATTTTAATTTAGTTTGACTTATAAACGGTTTTCCTGTAGCCCTTACAAATAAACAATTTTCAGGTATTACTACACTTATTGCAAAATACCTAAACCACACACATACACACAAAATTATAAGAAATATCACTTATAATAATACTCGTATATGTGTACTGTATGCTTATAATATATTTATATTTAATAATATATTTAAAAGTTATATTTTGAAATAGCATTCTGCATTGAAAACAGTAATAGACACACAGTTGAAGTCAAAATTATCTCTCTCTTTCTCTCTCTCTCTCTCTCTCTCTCTGTATATATATATATATATATATATATATATATATATATATATATATATATAGGGGCAAGGGCGACATGGTGAATTGAATAAACTAAATTGGCCGTAGTGTATGTGTGTGAATGAGAGTGTATGGATGTTTCCCAGTACTGGGCTGCAGCTGGAAGGGCATCCGCTGTGTAAAACATATGCTGGAGAATTTGGCAGTTCATTCTGCTGTGGCGACCTCTGATGAATAAAGGGACTAAGCCGAAGGAAAATTAATGAATGAATATATGGGAGTGGCACGGTGGCTTAGTGGTTAGCAATGTCGCCTCACAGCAAGTAGGTTGGTGGTACGAATCACGGCCAGTTGGCATTTCTGTGTGGAGTTTGCATGTTCTCCTTGTGTTCGCGTGGGTTTCCTCCAGGTCCAAAAGACATGCTGTATAGGTGAATTGGATTATCTAAAATAGCCATAGTGTATGAGTGTGAATGTTGGATCCAACATTATGGAGACCTCAGAATCAAATCATAAGGAGAAACAGGAGAAACAGGACTAACAAAAGTGTACATCCCATTCAAATTATAATGTCTTTTGGGAAGTGTTCCCGGCTCCAGTTGCCCTAAGTAATACAGCTGAACAATCCTTTAGAGAATTTGGATTTCAAAAGTTTTGCGTTTGTGTTTTATGTGTATGCTAATGCAAAGAGATGTGTCTTTAGTCTAGTTTTAAACTGACAAGAGTGTGTCTGGCTCCCGAACTGTGCTATGAAGGCTGTTCCAGAGTTTAGGTGGCAGATATTAAAAGGATCTACCACCTATCGATTTTGATATTCTAGAAATAATCATCTGTCCAGAATTAACTGAGCGTAGTGGACATGAAAGGCTGCAATACAGTTGGCTAAGTCATGTCAAAAATATGCCAAAGTTTGGCAACATTTTTAAGATTAAAAAAGCAGTTTTACAGATGCTTGAAATGTGGCCTTCAAATCACAGGTTATTATCAAAAATCACCCCAATATTCTAGGTTATTGCGCAAGAGGTTTATGGGTCCAATAAGCAAGACCTCAGTTTTAACTGAATTTTGTAATAAGACATTTTTAGTCATCCAATTTTTTTTATGGCAGCTATAAAATCTGTAAAGTTTGTGAATTCAAACAAATTATCAGGTTGAGAGGAGATATATAGTTGTATATCATCGGCATAAGTGGAAACTAACTCCATGTTTTTAATGATATCGCCTACCAGTAGCATATATAGATGATTTTGAGGGATGTAAACAATAACAATGGTCCTAACGCATTTCCTGTTTTACATTTTTAATTTCCATAGCTTCCGAGAATCCAAAAAAGTCCAAATATTGATCAATGATCCTATAGCAGGTGTTTTAACGTAAAGTTATCATTGAATTGCCTGTTGTTACACTTATGAATTAGTTTGACAACAAGCATGAACTTTTCATGGTCCAATGACATCACCACATTAAAATGGTCCATAATGTAAAAAGTAGGGAACCAAGAACTGAGCTTTGTGGTACCCCACAGTGTACTTTTGATCGGTATGACTCCTCTTCAGTTTAGAAGGTTATGATTTACTCTTGCATGTCCCATGCAGACAGCATTAATTTCATGTGCCACCATCAAAAGTGTCTTCCAATACACCACCTCATATATGTTTCAGTAATCAATGTGGCTTGGGAGGAAAAGAACATAGAAATCCCTCTCAGTTTCACAAACCAAGAAAAGAATCATTCACTTTTTTAAGATCCAGTACTAAAAAAAAATGAACTAATATGTGGATATGTAAAAAAAAGAAAACAAGAGAACTTCAGCTGTGTGTCCTTGACATATTAACACCATGCGTGCTGCATCACAGCTGTTTTACATAATCTCTGAGAACACATAATTAGCACGACACAATGAGCATGCGATGAAGGTCCTGAGAGTGACCAGTGGCCTCCCTCATTGACTGCATCACATGAGGAATCTCACACCATGTATGAGTGCCCTGAACTTTCATCTGTATCCTGCTGGCTGAATGCCATTCCAGAGTCATGTTGGACCCTGGAGGAGCGAACCAAACCCAGCAGGAGGCTTCTGTCCAGGACACATAATGACAGCTATCAGTTGCCTGAAGGTTGTAATGTTATGGATGAGCTGCTCATGAATTTTCTGAAAGGAAAAACAATAAATCACTCTTTTAGACATGGTCATGATTGACATATTGGCTGATTTAACATGACAGAGTATTAAAATGTACTCATTCAGGGTGCGTTCTGTTCTTACCGGCTCATCCCTATGACCTAATCTCTTCAAAGTGCCTGATTTTTTTTTATCTCTTAAGTCACACATTGTTTCTGTAAGTGTTGTTTATGGGTGGGTTTAGGTTTAGTGAATAGAAAATATTCTCAATATAGACATCTATGGCAGTTCCAGATGTGTTCATGTGTGTACTGGTTTGGCTGGTTAACAAGGACAGAAATTTCTATAATGACATTGGTGCAACCTAGGTATTACAACATTGAGGTGGGTCATTAGGACATGCCGTTTGTCCTCATAATTCAAATGCTTAAAAATCCTACATAACACAGTCTTTTCACATTCAAAAATTGCCACAGGAAACCTTGAGGGTTGGGTTTAGGTTAAGGGTTAGGGATAGAATAAGGTTTTTTACCGTAAAAAAAAAAAAATCCATTACACTATTAGAGAGTCTTTTCAAACCACCAGTACACTGTAAAAAAAAACGCTGGGTTCCACACAATTGATTTGTGTTGGGACATGAAAGAATTAGGTTAGCCTATTAGTTTTTACAGATTTAAGTGAACTGAACATAAAACAATTAAGTTGTCCCCCCAAAAAACTCAAGAATTGTGTTGTTTCAGCTCATTTTAATTAAGTAGTTTGAACAAGCAGCTAGTACCATTTTTTGTGTACCAACGCGTGTGTGTGGGCATGTGAGTGCGTGTGTGTGTGTGTGGTGTCTTGGCTCGTTCTCATTGCTCACAGTGAAAGCAGCTGAAGGTGCAACAAGAATGCAAGAATGGAGGTCTTTGTTGACACAGTGCTCTTTCATTTTCACAGAATCTTCTTTCATGATTCTCTCCTGCTCTCCATCTGTCTTTGTTCACTTGCAAATACATTGTATTTAAGACATTTTGAAACATTGGTTGAAATTCTGGTGCTTCGTTGTTTTTTACTATCAGCTGTAACTTACTGATGTAGAAAATTACATATCAACATCAGAGATCTACAATCAATAAAATACAATCACAAGTGGTCACAAGAGATGCAACTGAGACAGCAAATAAAAGTCTTGTCTGACCATTTGTGATCATGCTAAGATCCAAACAAGGCCTTAGTCATTAAAAGTCATATTTAAAAACAATATCGCCCTTCGAGTTGCAAATGACAACAAGACTATAATCAGAAATCAGCTTAATTTAGCATGCCATTGAAAGCATGTTGACTTGTGACAAGGACTTTTCTGCTAAGTACCAACCAAACTTGATGAAGTACATGAATATCATATTTGGAGTCATTTTTTATTGAGATATAGAGAAATACAAAAGGGTACTTTTGTCTATTCTCCTGTGCCAAAATATGAAAGGAATGAGCTCTGTATTTCTGAAAATCTATACTGTCAAATAAAAGAATTTAAAAAACAAGCATAATCACTGTTTTATGACTGGATGGAAAGTTCATTAAAGGGTTAATTTACCCAAAAATCAAGAGCTGAGTAACTCACCCTTCTCTTTTGGCTATGAATCGTTGTTTTAATCCAGTAGTTAAACTATATGTTTTTTGTAATAAAACCATAGTAACAACAAAATGAACTATAGTTTTACTATAGCATTTGAAGTAAAACAACAGTAACTAGAAAATGAAGTAGCTTTACAACAGCATTAGAAAACCATAGTAACTAAAAACAATGATCCACGGTTTTACTATTTTACTATTTAAAGTAAAACCATAGTAACTCCAAAATGAAGCATAGTTTTACTACGGTGAATTTAATTGAGTTATTATTTTTGTTGGTTATTTGTAAATATTTGATTGAAAACTATTTTACCACTCCAATTTTTGCGAATCATACTGGCACATGTAAACCTTTTTACACATATGGTTTACACTCTCTTCCAAATATGATGTACATGTTATTAATAAAATCTGTGTCATAGAATTTAACTTGTTAATCTGTTGTTGTTGTTGTTGTTGTTGTTTTTATTGCATAATATTTGTTAAATGTAATGCAACTTGCTTTGGTTTAGTGGTTCCAATGGTTATGATTATTATACTTTACTGAAGTACTGATATGACAATATTCATTCATTCATTTTCTTTTAGGCTTAGTCTCTTTATTAGTCTGGGGACCAAAGCGGAACAAACCACCAACTTATCCAGCATATGTTTTACGCAGTGGATGCCCTTTCAGCTGCAACCCATCACTGGGAAACACCCATACACACTCATTCACACACATACAAACTTAGCTTACCCAATTCACCTGTAGTGCATGTCTTTGGATTGTGGGGCAAAACCGGAGCACCCGGAGGAAACCCACGCAAACACGGGGAGAACATGCAATCTCCACACAGGAATGCCAACTGGCCCAGCCGAGGCTCGAACCTGTGAGTGAGGCGACAGTGCTACCCATTGCTCCACTGCGCTGCCCCATATGATAATATTGCTATAGCAAAACCATGGTACAATGGTTTTTAAAGGGACCCATAAAAATTAAAAGAAGATAAAACTGTTCATTCAAATGTGTCAAAATAAAATAAATAAATTAAGTTATAAATGTTCTCCAGTTGTTTGAACCCAGTTTTATGAAGTGATGCAAACTGTATGCATGCTTTGTCATTCAGTTCTGTAAACATCATACTTGCAAACATCATAGATACAGTACATGCTAGAATTTGTTGCTAATGAAATCCTACAAGAAGGGAAATAATACTTAAACTGATTGACTACACTATTGCTGTGGAATATCTTTGGCTCTGTATGTGGAGATTGATCTTGTTCAGACCAGTGCACCTTGAGAAGTGTTCCCAAAAGTTGATTTAATACAGTCAAACACTGAAAAGAGCCTCAGTTAAAAGTGTGGCACAAATGTTTAGTTAAACATCAGGGGAGCCAGCACAGACATATAAAAGCAGACAGCTGAGCAAATAGAGACACTAATTAGGCCAAAATGAAATGCCAAACTGCTTGCACAAAAGTTCATGGTGCAGAGTTGGCATGTGGTAAGGCAGGCAGTTAAATTATAATGGAACAATTCAACACATTCATTTAAATTAAAATGAATGAATGAATGAATGAACAAAAAATTGAAAAGTACAGTCCAATCACAAAGATCTCTGCAATAGTGTTTGGTTTATTATTTTAATTATATCATAAAAAATATATTGTTATAATTATTAAATAAATTAATATCAGTGCATCATAGACAGTGGGAAGATATATACAAAATAATATTATAAATAATATAACTCACTTAACCTAACTTGCCTCCAAATAACAAGGTTAAGCCTTTAAAATGCCCTTTAAGCTGCAATAAAAAATATTATATACTGTAATCGTGGCAAAGACAAAAGAAATAAATTATTACAAGTTACTAATTAAAACTATTATGTTTAAAAATGCATTAAGAAAAATATCTATCGTTAAAAATAGGAAATGTTTTTAAAAAAATCCAAACTCCACAGGGGGCTGATAATTTTGTCTTTAACTATATCTTTGTATATAACTTTAGGTCTGATGTTTCAACTGATCTATTGCATGTATTTTGTAAAATTAATTCAAATTCAATAAAGAAAGGAGCAATGAAAAAATTACAAACAAAATGTTAACTGTATTTTTAGTTAAATTTACAGTATGTAGGGGATTCAGATTCAGATGATATTGTGCTAAGGGCACCACCATTGAAGTGGATTTTAACTCTTTACAGTGTGAAGTTAATCTATATAATCAAAGTGTATGTAAGTGTATGTGTAGAATCTGCTTGCCTACTATATATATATACCATATGCAGAGTTAAAAATTAAAGGGCAGAGTTAAAAATTAAAGGGCCTGACGGGGCAATTCAAGTTAGACAGGTCAAGGAAGCATGAGAAACTAAAAAGCCACCTCAACAAGTTAAGTAGAAATGGTCAAGAATGCGAAACAGGTCAGGTCAGGGGTCAAGAGAGATAGTAGACAGGTCAATACACCAAGGTTGAAACTATGACAACAATGTGGAACAATGGAAAACACAGCAGCAAAAGAGTATATAAGCAGACCAGAGCATCAGTGAGGCAGAGTTTTCAGACAGAGATGCTGCTGAGGGTCTCCTGAAAAATCTCCTTTGTTGTCGACAATAAAGAACTCTTCTGAACTCAAAACCATCAGACTTGACTGATTATTGAAGGAAGAAAAACCCACCACACCATCAACACACATTTTATCCTTTTAACCAGTATTCCCAGTTTAACCCCTGGTCTCATTTATGGAAAACAGTGGAAAGGTTGTTTCGAGACCAAAAGATTCCAATAATGCTCTATTGTGCAGATGGAGAATGCATTTGGCACAGACACGAGAGTCAAGCACTTTCCTAGACAGAAGAGAAAGCTTTGGAAAAACTGTTTCAGTGCAGAGTGGAAATCCAGATCTGTTGTGAGCAACCTGTTGAAGAAAGTGGAATAAATCCACTTTAATGAGTGCAGTGTGCATGTCAGCAGTGGGGCATCTGTTAGCATAAACTCCTAGAATGCGAAGCTGTGTGAGGTTTCCATTTTCGAGGTAAAGAAAAATATATATAAAAAAAAAAAAATGCTGATGGACATACACTCGCATTTATTACCACTTCAACATTACAGGGGACCTATATGCTCCTTTTTACAAGATTTACAAGAAAAAAAAAGATGCTTTATAACTCTTTGAAACTGCCCCTTTTATGCTTTGATCCAAATTGTGCCATTTTGGTGACTTTCGCTTTAAAGTCAAATGAGAGTGTGCTCTTAAAAAGAGGGTGGAGCTACAATGTGTCAGCATAGTGGCAGATTCAAAAACAAGACTAATCTCCTATGCTAAGCGAGGAATCATCACTAATGGCCACGTCTTTCCCCCTCTGATGACGTACAAAGAGAGAATCTCAATCAAAGTGTTTCTGCAGACTATTTTTTATCAAGCGTGATTATAAATAACAATAATAATAATAATAAATGTTTACCATTAACAGCTGGTTATATTCACAGACTGTCACCCCTATTAAAAGTGTTTTTTTTTTGCATAATAAGTCCCCTTTAAAACAAAATCTGATTGAGTGAGATTAGATAGCAGTCTTATCCCTAAAAAAACAAAAACGTTTGGCAGCAATTGCTATTCGTCAAAAGCAGTGAAAGCGGAATCACTTGAAAAGTCAATGGATTTTGGCTGTGGATAAAATCTGTCCTTGGCAGATGAACCTTAGATGAAATCACAGAGAAAATATGACAGAGCTACATGCCGCACCCACAGCTACACAAGCGCACACACAAACACACGCACAGACAAAAAGACCATTTTCAGGAATGAGGGAGAATTGTGAAGCATTTGTAATACATGCAATTTACTGTAATAAACCCCCCCCCCCCCCTCTTTATGAGTAAATATTGTGGCATACTGTAATTATATAATAAAAAATGCAACACAAGAAGACTTGTATTATCAATATTCATGAGTGTATTTATTCTCTTTTCTTCTGAACGAAGACACAGTACAATAACTCTCATATGTTATTTACATTAGTCTGTATGGGAATCAGGGGCTTTACATTGAAAAATAGAATATTCTAAGCAGCATTTGATGTTTGTTTAACATAAAACATACATTTCAATTTTTCAAAAGATAAAATATCTACAAGGGCTTCTTACAAAAATACATCCTGATCATTGCAGCACAACGGCATTCAAAGGTCTATTCTACTTCACCATTTTTAATTTGAAAACAATTTTCATATTTTAAAGGACCTTGATCGCCGTTATGATTTTGTCTTGATTCTGTCAGAAGTCATTTTTCAGGGACATTTACAAATAAAAATAATAAATGTGTCACTAAGTAATGCAGAAAAGCTTTTTTGAACTCTGTTTGACAGATTAGGTAGCTTTGCTTCATGCACAGACATTCTAGCTTTATCTTTTCCACATGGCCTCTGTCTGTGAGTACAGTTTGTTGTAAGTCAAGGCAAACAGTTTTTAGCCACAGCATCCCATGTGGTCTTTGGTGTAATATGACCAGAATAATATACTGTAATAATTCCTGTATATCTGAGGTCTAGCAAATCCCTTAATTCTATTTCATTAGAGTAAACTACGAGTACTTCATTTGTGTTGGCATTTCTTTCTTTGGACTACTTGTTTTGGGATTTATTCTGATATAAAACAGGCAAGCCAGGGTTTTTACAAATTGGGAATATATATTTTTTTCTTTTTTAACTCACCCAACATAAAAAAGACAAAATTATGGTAAATCTTAATTCCTTCTCAATTAGGATGGCAGGGAAGTATGATGGCATTGCTAAATATCTACTTATTGTATTTAGCCAAGATAACTTCCCCTTTATTTACAATAAATTAATTAATTAATGAGGCACGTGTGCAGAGAAGTCACCAAATAACCAAAAACGCATTTGTGTGATCACAGGAGTATGTCTTATAATAAATAGAACACTTAAAGGAACACTCCATTAAAAAAAAAATAGGCTTTAACTCCCCTACAGTTAAACAGTTTTACCAGGTTTTACCATGGAACAGCAGCAAAGTTCCAAAGTTTGATTATTACACTGGAATAGGAGTATAGTTCTTAGCCATATCGACCTAGAACATAGCAACTTTTCATTTTCCATCGGTCTTAGTACATAATGTAACTACAGAAGAGTCAAGCTTTAATTAGGAAAATTATCGAAACTCTTTGGTCATTTTTTCAGAAAGATGCTAATGGTCCAATCTAATTCAATGATTTATGCTAGGCTAAGCTAAGGTAAAGTTCTCCAGCCAGACCTAGAGATTGGCTGAATGGATTAAAACAAAATGGTAAAACTCAACTGTAACTCTAGGGGAATTGTAATGTAAAATGAGCTTATTAAAAAAAGTGCAGTGTTCCTTTAAATGGGCAAGATGAAAAACAGACCAAACTTAAAACCCTCAATCACATCAGACTCTTTAAATGTCAGGGAAGTAATATTAAACCACTTAAAGGGACCTAAAATAGTAAAATATGTTTAAAAGCTCAGCTCTTCATAAGATGATTTATGGAAGAAGGCACTATATTTGAACGTTTTACATCATGTGACATTTTTCAAAGGAAGCTACCATTATATGTAAATCGCTGAAAGTACTCAACATGACTTTTGTGTCACTTTGGTAAATAAACCACAAGATAAGAGACAAAAATCACAAATACTTGTGGCATGTTCATGTTGTGGGTGACAATAAAGATTGCCCCAATCAAGAGAGCTAATGAAACTGAACAGAAGAGACAGGTAGAATACATCTTCAGAACAGGACGTGTCCATTCAATTCGCTGTCTGTTGATAGGCTGATACTTGTGCAGGATATTTCAGCCTAGCCAAAGTCAATGCGTGGTCGATATTCAAGTACCATTGGGTAGACCTGGAGAAACAGACATTATAGCAAAATTGTAAAATTTCTTTAAGACAGCATGTGTTCTATCAGACATATGCTGATATTCAATAATTCAATATATTGTCATAATGAACATGAACAATACCGATATTATGGGCATCTCAAAATACAGCGAATAATTATTTAGGTCACACTTTAGTTTAATGTACATTTCACACTATTAACAAACCATTTGCCTAAGACTTTTAGCTCAAATAACTACTAATTAGCTGCTTATTATTTGTTAAGGTAGTTGTGGTTTAGGTATAGGATTAGGGATGTAAAATTAGATCATATTTTAGAAGTTCTAATAAACAGTTAATATCTTAATAATGGGCAGATAATAAGCCAGTAGTAAATGGTGTGAACTGTTACTTAATCTATATTGGTACTATTATTTAAACGTTTACAGTGTATTTTAAGAATACTCACATTGCATTTGCAGCAGTGTTCATAACAGGAAAGATCAAATGAATAGATAAACATGAACCTTTCATATGTTAACTGTGAACTTTTTATAGGGCTATTGTATGCTAACACTGTGCAATAAGTCTCTAATAGTTAACATTAGTTCATTTTACTAAACTCATAATGAAAACTACAATTACTATTTCTGAGTTAATGTCACATGAAATTCATAGTCATAATCTGATTACAAGTCTTGATTACAAATCTATTTATTATTTGGAATTGATTACTATAGACCATTTTGAGGGATGTAAACAAAAACAATGGTCCCAACGTATTTCCTGTTTTACATTTTTAATTTCTATAGCTTCCTAGAATCCAAAAAGAGCCACATATTGATAAATAATGTTATGACAGCTGTTTTAACATTATCAAGTTATGATTGAATTGCCTCTTTTTACAGTTATGAAATAGTTTGATAACAAGGAAATGCTCATGGGCCAATGACATGACAACATTGAAATGGTCTATACCAATTCAGTTGTATTTTTTTCTAATGTTAACATACACTCTCAGAAATAAAGGTGCGCGAGCTGTCACTGGGGTGGTACCTTTTCAAAAGGTACACATTTGTACTTAAAGGGTCCATATTGGTACCTCAAAGGTATATATTTGTACCTAAAAATTTCAAGACGTACACTTTTTACTTTTTAGGTACTAATACGTACCCTTGAGGTATTAATAAGGACACTTTAGTTACAAATGCGTACCTTTTGAAAAGGTACCACCCCAGTGACAACTCTCGTACTATTATTTCTGAGAGTGTAGTACGTAACTGTAATCAATCTAAATTTTTCTCACTGTTGCTTTAAATTCATTAACTAATATTTACTTTATTGTAAAACGTTACCTATAGTTCTATTGTAGTTTTGCAATTAAATTTTGTTGAAACACTTGCTTACTCTAAACATGTATATAAAATAAAGCAACACACCAAGTATTTTTTGTTATTATACCTATTAAAAGTAACTTTTTTTCAGCTTATGTCAATATCGTGGCAATACCGTATACCATGATAAAAGCTTTTTCCAATTCACTGCAATTTTTACCTTCATAAAACTATGTTCTATGTTGTATTTTTCATATAGTTTCTTTGGTTTAGGTATAGTTTTAAAAATATCCACTATTTCAGTAATCTTCTAAATATCAATCCCAATTATTTATCCAACAAAGTTTCCCATAAATTCCAAAAACAAAACAAAACAAAACATAATTCCCAAAACAAACCCAAAAAGCATTGCATTTTTTTTAAAAGCAAAGTATATGTAAAAGAAAAGGTAAGATTCTATATAACAAAATGATCTAAGCATGCACCAACATTTGTGAATGATGTCATTGAATCAAAATCTCTTAGAATATAAAACTAATAGAGTTTATTGGAAACTATACACACATTGCTGTACATTGTTTATATAAGCCTGTTCATTTTCATTTCATCATTTTGAACACTTCATGAAAGTGACCAGTCAGATATTTTCAGCTTGTTGTAACTATATATGTATGCTGTTGAAAACATGCTCCGCTAAAGAAGAAGCCTTGGGTTTATGGTTCGATATCATTTTGCCAAAGGATTTCAAAAGTCCTCGCATCTTTTTCTCTTTATTGTTTCACTATTGTTATTGTTCATGTGTAATCTGATTTTGAGTTAGTACAAGATTCACAGATGTTTTAATCTTCATGGAGAATGCAACAACATCTTCATTGAACAATCTCAAACACACTGATTCCCAAATACTCTCACACAATACTATCAGAGACCCTTTATAGACAGAGGTATGGAAGAATGTTTCACTACTGTACCGGAAAAACAAGAAAATGAAATGTTGGCTCTTTCTAACCCAGTTCTGAGCCTTTATATTTAACCAGGATTTCAGTTTTAATCTTATGTAGATTTAATAGCCCCTGGAGATGTCAAAATCCCAAATCTGATTATGTAAATATGTTTTCTAAATCTTATTCAATTTCAAAATAAAAGTCAGTTTAGTTTCAGGAGCTATGATGGAAGTCAGGATGTTTCATATGTCATCTATTTCATTTTCACCATGACTTTGGATGTAAACTTATAATGTATAAATGTATATAAATGTATAATTATATTATATTATATTATATTATTCATTCATTCATTCATTTTCTTTTCGGCTTAGTCCCTTTATTAATCTGGGGTCGCCACAGCGGGATGAACCGCCAACTTATCCAGCATATGTTTTACGCAGCGGATGCCCTTCCAGCTGCAACCCATCACTGGGAAACATTCATACACACACTCATACACTATGGACAATTTTAGCTTACCCAATTCACCTATACCGCATGTCTTTGGACTTGTGGGGGAAACCGGAGCACCCGGAGGAAACCCACGCGAACACGGGGAGAACATGCAAACTCCACACAGAAATGCCAACTGACCCAGCCGAGGCTCGAACCAGCGACCTTCTTGCTGTGAGGCGAACGTGCTACCCACTGCGCCACCGCGTCGCCTATATTATATTATATTATGTTATATTATATTACATTATACTTGGGGAAAATATCTTGAATGTGACGATAAGTCAGACTGTCTCAAATGCATGGCTATTAGTTACTAGTTAATTAGTTATTAGTAACTAATAAAGTTATGGCAACTACTAACCTTCACTTTTTTTATTTTGATTGTAATGCAATAATGTGCACCTTTTGTAAAGCTTCTTTGAAACAATACTTTTTGCAAAAAGCGCTACACAAATAAACTTGAATTGAATTTAATTGAATGGCTGAGAAGAACAAAAAATGCCATTTTCATTCAGAAATAATGTAGAATATGCTACTGGTACACCTACATAAAACTAAAAATGACAAAAACCCTTTAAACATGAATTTCAGTTCTTCTCACTCCACAACATAACCTTTATTTTTTAGTCATTTAAAGGAATAAAAAAATCATATATATTCTAGGAAAATGTACTACACAACTTCATGTAGTTGCATGATATTACACAGTACTCATATATGTAATCACCCTGTTTTTTTTATCTGGAATATTATATTATTAGATTTAATCTTGAAGAAGCAACTATCAAAACTCAAAATGGTGTGTGGGATTTAAAAAAGCATATTTTAATGACTAAACAAGCTGTTCTTTTGACCATTAGAATACACAAAAATAGATTTAAGTAGTTTTACTAAAAATAAGAGTCTGAGGGGTTGCTGTACCACACAGATGGAAAGTCATATATCACACAAATCAAAAGGGTATGCAGGGACCCTCATTAAGACATAACATTACACGCTGAACAGCCCGGGTGAGTTGCACGAGGAGATGCACGAGTAGGGACCCCCTGCTGGAGCATCCATAGCCCCCCTTCACCACTTCAGCAATTCATGACCTGACCCCTACACCTCATACCTCCATACTTCATTACAGCCTTGTGTAAAAGTGACAGTCACAAAGCTAGATTTAACTCTAAATTGCCTGCCCACTAAAGGAGGAACACGAGACACTGACCTGACTTGTTTTGGAATAAACCTTAAAGTTTTATGGACTTAACTTCACTGCATTGAATTGTAAATACCACGAAGAGCAAAAGCCACACAACTTGCTATGAAGCTGCTTCGAATAACAGGCTCTGCCACACTGCTCACCCCAGTGGAAAAGATGAGAGGATTTAGATTTCACACATGAGAGGAGAGGAGAGGAGAGGAGAGGAGGAGATGCTGGTATTCTCATGACTTACATTTTCTCCCCGAAGCCGCCAGCGGGTCATGTAGATGAACTCCATGGTGTGGTCTTTACCCATGATTTCACCATTGCATAGAACGTCTAGCTGTGGAAACAGTTAAGTCACTGTCAGGTCAATTTAAATGAATGGCAGGCTAAAACAGAAGGGCAGAAATCAAACAAGACATAACCTGGAAACATACACTGTAAAAAATGCAGGGTTCCACACAATTCATTCATGTTGTCCCAATACAAATCAATTAAGTTAACTTAACAAATTTAAATGCATTGAACATAAAAAAACAATTAAGTTGTCCCAAAAAAATCTCAATAATTGTGTTGTTGCAGTTCATTTTAAATAAGTAGTTTGAACAAGCAAGAAAAAAAATTTGATTGGAAGCTGAAACATGAGAAGAAGGTGGTTAGTTCACCTTGAAATGAAAATTCATTCCTCATTTACTCATATTCATGTTGTTCCCAACCCATAAGTCTTTTTATTGATCTTCTGAAAACAAATGAAGATAGTGTTAAAGAAATCCGAGAGATTTGAAGTCTATTTACTGTAAACGCTGATGCTTTAAAGTCTTTGTGAGGAAAAACAAATACTATGGAATTTGATATTTACCGGTTTCCGGCTTTCTTCAAAATAACTTATTTTGTGTTCAAAAGAAGAAAGAAAGTCAAACAGGTTTGGAACAAGTGCATTTTTTACAGAATTTCTTTCTGACTTTTTGTCCTTTTACAAACATTGCTCAAAATCTAGATATTACTTGCACAAATGTCTGCAAATTCAAATTCAATTTCAATTCAATTTGTTTATTGTCATGTGTACAGTAAGTTTCCCTGTACAATGAAATTCTTACTTTGCCGTCCACAGTGAAGTCATACACATATACACAAAAGTGACATAAGTATAACTATGGAATGTATATATATAAATATCTATGAATGTAAACAATATATAATACTGATTGTGGAGTAATGTAAACAGATGTAAACAATGTATAGTAGTTAAGTGTATAAAATTGTGCTTATTATGCAAAAAGTGCCTAGTGCAATTGGCGTATGTTCAAATAACAGTATAATGGCCGTAGCAGATTGAGTGCAGTTGTATGCATTAATAGTGCAAACTGAGACGAAGAATATAATGTGCTACTGAGCAGATCTGGCCGTTCAGTACAGTGTAAACAATGTATAGTTTGTCCATATGCTCCAAAAAAAAAAAGAAAGAAATATTTATGTCCACTGGCTATCCGTTTAAAAGTCTGATAGCTAATGGGAAAAAAAAAAAAGAGTTCTTGAGCCTGGCAGTCCTGCATCTCACACTCCTATACCTCCGCCCTGAGGGTAGGAGTGTGAATATTCTGTGTTGTGGGTGCGTGGGGTCTTTCAGGATGGAGTATTGTTGGAATATTAGCATGATGGCAACCTAAAGGCATATTCCATGAAAAATTATTGTAGTAGAGATGAATTAAGATTTAATTAAAATTTGGTTTAAGTTTTCAAATTCAGTTTTCCTAATCCAATGCCAGCTAAATAGTTTTGTAAAGTGTATACACTCAAAAAATGACATTTGCTGTCTGTTTAAACTATTTATTTAAAATGAGTTGAAACAACACAATTCTTGAGTTTTTTGGGGGGACAACTTAATTGTTTTATGGTCAATCCACTTAAATTTCTAAAGACCTTAGTCCTTCATGTTGTCCCAACACAAACTGATTGTATGGAAGCCAGCATTTTTTTAACAGTGTTACAAAAACAATCCTCCATGTTGTCCCAACACAAATAGATTAACTTAATTGTTTTTACAAATTTAAGTGAATTGAACAATTATGTGCTCCCAAAAAAATCTAAAAGATAGTGTTCTTTCAGCTTATTTTAAATAAGTAGTTTGAAAATGCAGCAAAAAAATATTTTTTGAGTGTATTATGGCTTCACATTGGTACATGTTGTTGTGGTTAAGAAGATCAATTTATCAAATTAGAACATTGTATAAACTTTGCTCAAGTCATGCTTGTCAAGTTGATTTGCTTAACCATTACTTGTTTTACTCAGGCTCAAACTAATAAAACCACAGCCATTATTCTGTTTGTGTTTAGAATAGCTTAAGAAGCCTGGAAGCTGAAAATCATGATTTGAATACATTTAATCGTTTAGCAGATATTTAAAGTCACTTATTATTGAGAACGAAAGAAGCAATTAAACCAACAAAACAGCAAGTTTTGTGACAAGTGCTGTGACATGTCAAGTCAAGTCAATAAAACTATGCAAAATGCAAAATGTAGAAAGAATAGAAATAGAACAGAGAATGTTAGATTTAAAGAGTCAAGTGTTGACAAAAAATAAATACATTAATAAATAAATAAAAATAAAATTGTTGTTAGCCATTTCTAGAAGGCCTGCAAAAAAGAGAATTGAAATAGTCCAGCCTAGACAGAACAAGAGCTTGAACAAAGAGTGTGTGTGTAGCATGCCCTGATAAAAAGGGGCTTAGACTTTTGATTTTTAGACACATGCAGGTAATGTAATATATAATATCTAGATAATATCCAGGTAATATGTTATCCTGTTATCTACCCAAAATAGTAACCTACTGTACATAACAGTAGACTAATAAATGTTACCTCATAAGAACTGGGAAGCTTTAACTTCAGACTCAAAAACTTCTTGATTGTTCCAACAGTCACTCTTGTTGAGCAGCGAATAAATTTTTTCATTAAGCCCTGGAAAACAAAGCAAAAATTGTCAACGAAAAACACAAATTCTGAAGGCTCAAGTAACACTGAAGAACAGAGTAATGACAAATGTAGGTTTGCTTTAGTAGTATAAATCACATATTAAAATGTTTTCCAATAATTCAAAAAAATTACTTAAAATAAATGTGCATCTAGTGTGCATCAGAGACTTCTTTCAAAATAAAACAATCTTAATTATTCCAAACAATAGATTTGTAAAAAACACAACACAAAGAAAGAAAGAACATAATTACAACCAAAAATAAAAAAGTGTTAATAAATGTGTCATTAAACTTAGAGACAAAATTATTCATAGCCAACAAACAGCGAAAAAAGCTCCACTGTAAATCTTCGCTTTTTTGAGGAACTCTGAAGATTCACTTCCTTGGGAACATATAGGCAAGTCATCCACTTTGGTATCTATTCTTCTCTTCAAGTGTCCAAAAAATGCAGGTTTAACACAGATATGATATGATGAACCACTTTTTTTCTCCCATTCTCTGGTAATCCAATAAATCAACCCCGTTTATCTCTTTAATTTAATTTTTTGGTGTGCAATTTTAATGATAGAAAAATCCTAAAAATTAAACCATCATTTAAAGCTGTAGCTAAGTTGGGAAAGAAAGAAAGAAAGAAAGAAAGAAAGAAAGAAAGAAAGAAAGA
>CAIGQV010017323.1:77939-93086 GCA_903798115.1 Danio jaintianensis | reverse complement strand
AAGAAAGAAAGAAAGAAAGAAAGAAAGAAAGAAAGAAAGAAAGAAAGCATATAGGCAATAGAAAGGACTGAGCTTTGGGAGTCACACTGACTAATACCAGGCTTTAGTAGACTTAGTCTTAAAATGTCAAACACTAGGATATTGTGTGCAAAATCTGATCCTGGATCACCTTTCCCTTAAAAGGGATGATGGGGAAAGACCAACGCAGGGAAAAGATAAAAGAAGCAGAAAACATGGGGTAGCACCCAGCAAGACTGCTAGAAGAAGGACAGGAGTACCACATAATTGAAGACGGCTAACCTTAACAATATTCTCTCCCATCTGCCCATTGTTACGCAAGCAGTCTAGACAGATGGCTATTTGTGGATCACTCCTGTGATAGTCTCTATCACCTTTTTCATCATCCTCTTCATCAACACGCCGTTTCTTACACAGAGGACCATTCTCTGAAAAAAAAAAAAAAAGACTCATGCTAAAAGTCACTTTATCAGTTTCATCACACAGATTTTCTCTTACATAACTGTTGAATAAACATGAAACTAATTTGGAGCCACTAAACAAAGCCACTTTGCAGCTGAAATTGAATTTATAATGATTTTTGGGATTTTTTAAATATTATTAAAACACGAATCTCTTTATCCACCAGTGTACACATCTTATTGAAGACTTCCTTGAGAAAAAGTTCAACAGGGATGATTTGAATTTCCTGTGAAAATGTCATTAAAAAACTAATTACATGCTACATTATGTGCTTCTCTGACAATGTGGGACACAAAAGCAAAACATTTCAGACAAAGCTGAATAGGTCTGCTAATGCAAAACAGACTTTTTTTTTTCATATGAAATTGATAGCATTCAAAAAGATGCTCATGGGAGAATTATGAATGTGGCAATTATCCCATCATTTAGAACTGCTTACAGCTGCAAACACTTACATGTTGCCTTGGAGACCCCAACTATTATGACAATGCTTCATTTTGGTTCATGCATTGAACACAAGGGCTGTACATTATGAACTATGGTGTGCACAAACAACAACAACAACAAAAGCTTTACATTCAAAGATTCCAACAAATTTCTCAGGAAATAACTTGGCATAACTAAATGGGGCATCCAGCAGCTTGTCTCTCAGCTGTACGAAACAAGTACACCCTTAGTACACCTGTGTGAATATATTTTTTTCTGAAACCTAAATAAAAACAATCACAGTAAATAAAATTTTATGGAATGGAAAGTTCCTTTGGATGTTAAAGGTTCTTCAAGGAACCATCAGTGCAAATGAAGAAAATGGTAAAAATCTACAATATGGCTGTATTAGTTAGTGCTAGTATTTTCATTAATGTTAACCAACAAGTCATACTGTAATAATGTAATGTTAATTGTTTGTTCTAGTTAGAAAATACATTAATATCAACTAATACAACCTTATTGTAAAGTAACCACATTTTTAAAGAAAATTAGAAACTTTATTGTAAAGTGTGCACTATTCCAACATTATCTAATGTGTTACTAACTCTTGTTCATTATCTGTTCATGTTAACTAACACATTTACTAATGTATTACCACATTAATATATGTTTACGTAACAATAACAAATATCAGGAATTGCTGAATAGATTTGTTGTTTTATGTAATTAATGTTACCAATTGCATTAATGTCAACTACTCACTATCATTTGGCAGGTGTCACCACAGCGGAATGAACATCAGCGGAATGAAAGTCAGCTAATTTAACTTTATTTTAAAGTGTTAACAAAATACTTTACAGAGTGCAGGGCTGTGCAGGTTTACTACGAACATGTTTTTGTGCTTTTTAACCATCGTGAAACAAGGTCTTAAGGGATAGATTAAGTCATATTGCAAAAGAAATGGTCCTGGGAGAAAGTTTTCTATTATTCTATTCTACTAAACTTGCTGGCCAGTATGTTACTTAATAAAAATTTATTTATTCCACCCCTGGGGACAATGCAGTGAAGCACAGCTCAGATGTTGGAGACTGACTGAAGTCAGAGAGCTGAAAAAAAATCTGATTTACTTTGACAGATGTTTCAGGCAATTACCCACAGAATTTACATAAAACAGTGATACTTCACTAAATCGTTCCTTTTTTCTTTTAGCATAATTATCACTTTAATTTGACTTCACCCATAAAGTGTCTAAATTTGGTAGATGCAATTATAAAAGTATATCAGGTGTAGATTTTCATTGTCCGAGTTTAAAGTTGTAACTGTATAAAAGAACGGCAGAGAGCAGGGAGAAATAGATACATCTGACAAATCACAACATTTAAGGTCATTGAAACAGACTCAGGTAGATTCATTTGAGCCATGAAGGCATTGCTTGATAAGAAACAAAGGAGATAAAACGTCTGATGAAAGAAGTTTAAATGCTGATACAGTAAAGGAACCTGGCCCATGAGGTCACATAGAACTGATTCAAAAACATGACGGCCGCATGTGGGGAATTTAAAGAGTTCCACAAAAATACTGAAACTTCTGAAATCATTATGCTGCTCCAAACTCATATCAAATTGACTTATCTGTAAACTGCAAAAGAAGATGTTAAGCAGAATGTTTATGCTGCTCATTTTCATATAATGAAAGTGACTGGTGACCAGGAGGTGTCAAGTCGCATGTAACATACTCTATCACAATTCAATATAACTTAATATCACATACTACATAATAGCTAGTGGTTCAGAAGTGAAAAACTGTGAATAGAATAGTATATTCTAATATAAACGTATACGAATAAAAGTATTCATTTTGAAATGTATTCAGTTTGACACAACATGACAAAAACAAATAAAACCCATAACAAAAAGTGATTCTGTCAATACTGTATGCTGCACTATGCAATCTTTGTCAGTAAATCTTAAGTATGCTGCCTTTTTATTACTTTTGGCTGAAAACTGAAAATGCCATTTTCGGCCAACAAAGATGGCCAAAAATATGAGCCAAAAATAGAGTTATGCTATGTCGCACTGTCAAGCGGGCTAGTTTCACTTTCCTTTTAGCTACATAACCATTCATTTTAATGCACTCTCCAAAGGCCGCATAGATTTTTGCTGCATTGACCAAAGCGCAAGAGCAGCGCATGCACACCACAGTCAAAGTTCAGATTAAATATAAATTCTGCTCTATTCTATTTGCTTATGCGTGAATCGAACATGCTCACCAGAAAAGCAAAATCAACTCAAATAACATGCTGAAATTACATTTCTATGTAGTAAGCTTGTTCCTGTAGTGCTACTTTGCTGTCATGGTAATGCAGGTAATCTGATGCCTCTCCATTGACATATGGTTTATTAAGATAGGACAATATTTTGCTGATTAAAAAAAAATCTAAATATTAAGAAATTCACCTGCAAAACTGTCTAAATATAAAGTTTAGCGATGCATAAAATGAACATTAGAATTTGTATATATTTACAGTAGAAAATGCACAAAATATATTCATGGACCATGATCTTTTTTACTTAATTAATTTGGGTATTAAAGGGAAATAAAAAAAATTGACCAATGCAATGTATTTTGGGCTATTGCATAAGATGTTTTGTGGTTCAGGGTCAGAAAAGTGGTTATTTTGTTGCCTTTTTTGAATCAATAAAATTTAAGCCATTGAGTCAAATGTAAAAAAAAGTCTTACAAAACTATGTTATTTAATAAAATATAAGAAATAATTATTACAAATTATTTTTGGTTTCGGTTTTCAGCCAAGTGCATCCAGAATTTGCATTTTTTGGCCCAGAAATGTCATTTTGGTGCCTCTCAGAACAAAGGGTTAATTTACTGTCAATTTATGATGCATTAACACAAAAGCACAAATGATTTGCAATAATAGATCATATTAAGTGCACATACAAAGTAAGTACAACTGACTTCTGTATGTTTGCAACTGAAATAGTTTAATTTTAGCGCTCCCCCTCTCTCACTCACAACAATAGGATTGGAAAGGAATGGTTAAGGATATTCTAACCAAGCCCTCAAACTGACTTAATCAAAGAATGAGGGTTTTTTTTTCAGATTTCGATTCAAGATAATCAAAAACAAAAAAAAAGGTTTCAGTGAATTAACTTCCACAGAATAATTGTTCACCTCAAAAATATGAGCTAAAGCATACAGTAATGATTTTGATTCCATGAAACTTCAACAGTCACAAAGTAAGTACTTATTTTGGGGGTGATTTTGGGATATTTATGTGGTGTTTTGTCACATTCAGAGTATGGCAGCTCATGGTCACAATTCACTTTCATTGTATGGAAATCTCACTTTCATTGTATGGAAGCTATCCTGTCAACATTCTACTAAAATTCTTGAACTTTCACTCTCAACTGCCACATAATGGTATCCCTTTAAAATGGACAAGCTTTGAGGTAACATGTTTAGCAGGTAAATGCAGCCCTAGATCATTTTACTGTGTTAGTCATTTACCATCTTTTGATTCCTTTCTTCTCCAGAATTCATCCTCTTGCTGCTGTTCCTCTGGATGGAAATGAACAAAGTTAATTAAATGCCAGTTGTTTGTTGCATCTATTTCGATCTAAAATTTGACAAGTTGCCCCTCTAATGCTTTTTAAAGGTTCTTATGTGTTCTTTTGTAGGTTTACTATAGGTTAGGTTTACATCTATCCAAAGCAAAAAAAATTAAAAAATAAAAATCATTTTCTCATAATACACATTGCAGTATAAAATCTTTTATCACAGTGTCTGAAACTATTTGTTGATGTATCACAGGGTCTCTTTAAACCCCTGCTTTCTAAGATCATACTTTGATTGTGATTGGTTCATTACTAAATGTGATTTACAGTTCCAGAAGCTTCGTCAGCACTGTATAAATCCACTTTTTTTAGAATCCCCGAGATTATGTTTTTTAGCAGGCAGCCAGTGAATAGCATAGGCTGGTATTATGCAAATTTGTTACAAACCCATGAAGTTACAAGCAGGAGCTATTACTGGAATTACTGGCAACTCCTTTCAGCCAATTCTGAATCGTCTCTATCTTTTGAGACAATAATTTGTTTTTTCTTTAATTTTGCAGACCTTTCGTGTTCACAAACAGCTACATTAGACACTGAATGATATATAATATCTGAAAAAGTACACAGGGGCACTTTCAAAAAAAAAAAAAAAAAAAAGTAAAACTTCAATCAAAATACATACTTTCTCTAAGACCAGGCACGAGCTTGAAT
The DNA here is from genome assembly GCA_903798115.1 of Danio jaintianensis. Classification (NCBI taxonomy): domain Eukaryota; kingdom Metazoa; phylum Chordata; class Actinopteri; order Cypriniformes; family Danionidae; genus Danio; species Danio jaintianensis. The sequence goes on along the minus strand of CAIGQV010017323.1, from coordinate 87,894 downwards.
ATCACTTCTTCTAAAGTGTTGTCCAACCTTCAGAGAAAAGAAATGCAGTAATGTGAGCTACCAGAACACATGATGAAAGCAATGCTAATATCCCTGTCACATCTGTTAGCAAGTTGAGGCTAATGCTGCTCTAGCTCTTGTTATCATGTTATGGTTGAGTCCTGTGTTAGGGTGGAGATGCATCACTGGTGTGGAGAGGCAATCCTGCAGAAGGTCAGTCTTACAGCTGACACTGGCTCCAGAAAACTGTCCGGCTGTTGCTTGGAATGCTTCCCAACCAGGATCAAATTTACTGGCACTTTATTACCCAACACTTCTTAAAACTGTGGTTAAAAAAATCTAGATCTATTATGGGAAAACAATTAACTTGTATTGCAGATTTCTTTCAAATGATGTAGATTAATCAGATTGAATCCAATCATGGTTGAAACTTTTATCTCAGTAGTAGAATATTATATCAGTGTGGTTTACCTTAACATCTCCAAGGGATTTGTTTCATGAACCTGGATACCACATTTTGGGCAATCATTGCTGTCCTCAAAATGCTGGACTATACAGCTTTTACAAACTGTTCAGAAGCAAGAGAAGAGAAAAAATACATTATGCTTAAATAAATGAAAGGAAATCAGTGAAATTCCTAATAAAGTAACAACAGTGCTTCTCAGAAACAGCAAACTGTAAAAATTCAATGATTATATTTTTACTGTAAAAGACTGTACAAATGCTACAGTAAAACAGTATGGTTATTATTATGTTGTCCTGTTATGTATGATTAAAGTGTAATATGACCTGTAATCTATCTAACAGGGCATTTCACTGAATTTACAATTGCTTATAGTAAAAAAGTCACTTTATCAATTACAGTGAAACAAATAACATTCTCAGAGTTTCATGGGTTTTCATTGAAGCAATTACATTTGTTTGTTTTTTTCAGTACATTAGGGCTTATTGTTATTGTATAATATGCATTAATTAAAACATATTAAATAATTATATTTTACATTTGTGCAAATTACACCATTTATCTCATATACACCAAATCATCAGGCACAACATTATGGCCACCAACTGAATAACCTATAGAACTTACTTTGGCTCCCAAAACTGCAGCCACAAAGCGAGGAATTAATTGGCAATAGGTATTCTGTGATATTTGGTACCATAATGTAAACATCAGGAGATCCAGTTCCCATAGAGTTTTCATCTTGTTTCTAGTAAAAATATCTTAATTCAAGCTGCATTCTCTAGAAAAGTAAAAAATAGTTTTGTTTTGTTTTTAAAAATAGTAAATCAATATTAAGTGAATTTTTCCTTAAAATATGCATAATAATGTGGCAATAGGGTAAGCAAAATAATCCAGATTATTAATCCAGATTATTAATAAATAATCCAGATTATTTACTCACTGCGTTGCACTGCAAAACAAGACAATATATTTTTTTACTTGTCAAGAGAATGCTGCTTGATTAAAGAATTTTCTGATATTTGGACTATTTGAGATATTTTCAATGTACAGAGTGGTGCTGATGCACTGTGAACCAAATTAAATTTTCCAAATTAAACAATGAATTCTTGGGCTCATGTCAGGTGAATTTGGAGTCTGAAGCATTAACAGAAATTCCTCTGCATGTTCATTAAAACTTTCTTATTGTTGTAAATGGGTACACACAATATTCAGACCCCTGACAGCTGTCTGGGATTGTGCTATTGGAATAATGAGGCTTACAATCATCAGTGATCCAATCTTGATGATGTTGGGCCCATTTCATACTTTTTTCATAGATCATTATTGGCTATGATGTACAGTTACCATGAGGACTGCATTACTATCAGTAACTGAATTCCTGCAGATTGCTAAAGCTTGTTCTAAATAATCAGTTCTGCTTTTACTGAACCTGTCTGCTGTCTTAGATATGGTGAATCATCAGATTCTCCTATACTCTCTCATCAATGAGCATTACTGGAACCCCGCTCTGCTGTTTGGAGTCTTAACTTACTTACACTTAACTTACCCAGATCCCAGTATCCTTTCCAATTCAGTGAGAAATCTTGGGGTGACCTTTTAGTACCTTAGATTAGTACGGTACTACTACAGTATAGTACTACTACAGTCCAAATATGTCCTTTTATGGTAACAACCTTAATATTTTAAAAAGTGTACCTGCTTAACGAACATCTAAAACTAGTAAAAACACATTTAAGTTAACACAATCATAGGCTATAAACACATTCAGTAGCTTTCTTGGTGGAATTAGGATGTCTACAATTCTATTCCACAATCTATCAAATCAATTTTACATTTCACAGCACAATTCCCTACAAGAATAACCACTTGCGTAATTAAACTCAGGTCTACAAATGAATATTTAGATAAAGCCTTAACTGGCATTGCTTGGCCAGAGATATACCTATCATATTCCACCAGCAAAACCACAGCAGTGAACATTACCTTATATCTTTGTGAATCCACAGACACAAACATTATTAAATAGCATTCATGGGCCAATTGGGGAGCCACTACCCACACACATAATACGGACACTGATGCAGGACACAATCAGGTCATCACTGTGTGGAATAATCGGTGGGGAAGGGTGCTAATAAATAGTGCCTACTCCTCTGAAACAAATGATTTGTTATTACATGGAATTTTTCCTATTAACAAACATGAAATAGATGTTAATTTTATTTAATTTATATACTATATAAAACGGCATAATGTTTTTTTTATCATCTGTGCTAAATTGTACTTAATCTTTTCTCAAAATTCAGGTATGACACATCACAATCAAATGATAAAGAACAAATAAATATTTTGGGTAAACATATGCTTTGAGGAAATATTTGTTGTCATGGTAACTGATCTATAGACGACAGCGACAGTGTGTTATTGATGTATGTCATGTATCTTTAAAGAGAGGGGGTTTTCAGCTGTATCAATGTGACGCAAAAAGGAAATACAAGAGTTCACTTACACCTGACAATAATGAAGATTATTTATCTGTATATGTCAATGTTCACATACTCTCCATTGAAATACATACATTCCTAACCGAACATTACAAAATTAAATGTAATAAAAAATATTTTGGCAAATAGCGGGAGTGTGATTTATGGGTTAATTACTGTATTAGTTATAGTCATACTGTCAAGTGAAAGGAAAGTTTGCACTAAAATACAGCAGTGTATGGAAATATTTGGTATGGTAGATACACTGGTTTGCATTAATCTAAAATTAATTTAAACAGATTTTCAAAGTTCTGTTTTGTATGCTCTCTGTACTCTTTTTTTTTTTTTTCTTAAGTATTTTTAGTAAATACTTCATTTTCCTCCAATAACCGTTTCAGGGTATAAGATCTAAATGAACAGCATAAAAGAATTGAATGTGCCAAGGCAGGCTTTTTTTTTTTTTTTTTTTTTTTTTTGACGGAGAAGACAGTCCAATTCAAGTGCTTACTTGCAATATTTTTCCATTGATTAGATTTCAGGTATACAGTACACAACCCATTTCAATTTGATCAAAAATGTATTTGGATTGACCTTATTTGTCTTCTTTGAGGTGTTTACATTAAGAGTGTTCAATCAGATTAAGTCATCAATGACTAGCTTATTATTTGGGTGCATATATACATAATTAATGATTCTTATATTACACAAACCATAATTTCAGGTATGAATATTTGTAATATTCTCCTATCTTAACTATGTTTAAAAATGCCGCCACATTTTATTAATTATATTGAATTTAACATCACTTCTGTTTTCACCTGCTGTCTGTGACACAAGTCGAACAGATTGTTTTTGCTTAGAGCCCATTGAAAACCAGTGATTTAAATCACCATGAAACCTTTTAGCAAACTTTCAGAGTCAGCTGATACTCACAGGTGTGCAGGCACTCTGTCACGGTGGTGGGCTTGATCAGGTACCCTTTACAGACAAAACAGGTGATGAAATGGTTGAAGTCCCTCACCAGGTGTTTCCTATGTGATGTCATTGTCAAGTTCCCGAAGTGGGGATGGAGGGAAAACAGATGGTGTAAGGATGAAGTGGAATGCAGATTCAGACACTCTATGGCTCAACTGCAGTGTTCTGCTGAAGGGCCCCTGGCCTCTCGTCCTTCATGACATCATGGGTAATTAAATGTCTTTAAGAGAGACCTGTGGATGTGAATTCAAAAAATATGATACAAATTATGATGATTTTTTTTTTCTTTTGCTGTTCTTTAACATGCTTTTTTTGAGTAAACTGTGCAAAATCCCCTACTCTGAGCAGCTACTTTCTTTTAAATGCATACTTATTCTGCAACCATTACCATAGTTTGTTCTATAAACAACAGTGTGCTAGTTGGTCTTTGGAAATCCTTACAGAAAAAGCTAATAAGTAAATAAATAAATAAACAAACAAACAAACTGTATACTACTCACAATTAAAAAAAATTTTTTAAAAAGAAGTAATTTTATAATTTTATACATAATTTATACATAAATAAACAAGTGTTATACAAAAACAGCAATACTGATTATAATATTAAATATTTTAAAATTGTTCTAGTCAATGCCTTTTAAACATTCATTCATTCATTTTCTTTTCGGCTTAGTCCCTTTATTAATCAGGGGTCGACACAGCGGAATGAACCGCCAACTTATCCAGCATATGTTTTATGCAGTGGATGCCCTTCCAGCTGCAACCCATGATTGGGAAACACCCATACACTCTCACTCACACACATACACTATGGACAATTTAGCTTACCCAATTCACCTATAGCACGTCTTTGGACTGTGCGGGGAAACCGGAGCACCCGGAGGAAACCCACGCAAACACGGAGAGAACATGCAAACTCCACACAGAAATGCCAACTGACCCAGCTGAGGCTCGAACCAGCGACCTTCTTGCTGTGAGGCAACAGCGTTACCCACTGCGCCACCGCACTGCCACCTTTTAAACATTTGTCTTAAAATATTGTCTAAATAAAAATGCTCTCTAATGTTTCAAAATATTCATTTTATTAAAACACATATTTACAGTCAAAATACTCCTAAGTTACAAATTTGTTTCTCATCCCCTCTCAATAAATACGAGTGGGTAATTCTTAAGTGGCCAATTCTACATATATGTACAACCTGGTCCTCTATATTTTCAAAATGGTAGTCTTTTTATTTACTAATTCACTTTATATAATTTGTCGTCTTTTGAACATTGTGAATTCAGATATACAGCTCATTTCAAAAACTATACAGTAGAACCATGCAATTTTGAAAGCAGCCTAGCACCGCATTCCAAATTAGACAAATGTGAGAACAAAACAATGATGGTCACCATACTGAAGGGTCATTCCAAACCAATGTGCTCAAATCTGGCCACTTTAAAGGACCCTTAACAAAGAAGGAGTTTGAAGGGTCATTATTATCCTTTGCGTGTATTTAATTACATCAGTTTTGATGCTGCACTGCCATTCACAAACCATCTCCTGGGGCCGCATGTGAACACAATCTGACCATAAGTAGTAAATGATCCAAGTATTCTTATACATTAATTTTTTACCTAATATAAAGTAGGCCACTAATACTTTTGTTTACTCTCACTCTGGCCAAAAGTAAACTGCACAATCATTCAGGCTGTTTGTTACTTCTTCTACTTATTTGGACTGTTGGACATATATTTTTTTTACTCATTAATTGTGTGTCAGCTTGCTGATTGTACACCATCAGTGTGGAGTGGAATATATGCTGCTATTTACTCTGGCTTTGTAGTTTGCTAAAATGTCTAGAGTGGTTTATGCTTTTGTATGTTTATGTTTTGAGACATTAAATAAAACTAATACATTATTAATTTATTATTAATAATTATTTAGTGCAACTTCGATGATGAAGAAAATGCATGACTTGCATTTGTTTGAACGAACGACCTACAGGTGCATCATGACACATGCGCGTTAAGCCCCGCCCACGAACCTCAAAACGAAACCACAGGGGCAAAAGTGCAATATTCATTCAAATGTCTAAATACTTGTATCATTAAGAAAGTATAAAACATTCATGATAAAACATAGCTCTAATTATTTTGTACATTAACCAAAAACTCGAGCCTGCGAATTAGTATTGCAGTTTGCCGACTCTTATCGTTATGTTAAGCTCATCTCAAATGAGAACTGTTGACAAACAGATACGGGTTTCTGTTATATGATCGACACTCTAAATGCCAACTGATCTTCATTATCTACGTCGCATATCGACAGGAAGTGTTTTAAAGTCTACTGTGAAAACTAATCGGTTAATGCTTATTCGGCCATCGTCAGTGTCATTCTGTGCGTCATCTTCCTGTAAAACGCTGCGTTGCGTTTACCTCGACAGCGAATAACGTGCAGTCGGCTCCGCACTCGTTTTAACTTGCTGCCATTTGCACAAGTGTCACTTTTCGTAAACGAGAGATGGACGATTTATAACTCACCAGTGCCCACTAAAGAACCAGCTGTACCATGACAAACTACTATCCAACAGAGACACACAGACATGCTGACGAACTTGATATATGACACGAGACTGCGTTCCCATCCCACCCGAAAGTTTACGATGAGCGTGAAAACGACACGCAGCTGCAGTCAGACAGAGAACCGCCATCCCTTACCTTCCACACATCATGGGTCCGTGTTGATGTCGCGCATTGATTTTTTTTTTTTTTTTTTTTTTTTTAACAAACAGGCTTGAGCGAATTTGGGCTGCTGAAAGGGATGGTTGTAGCGGCACAGAATACGGAACTGCTTTCATTTGAGATGATATGGGGAAGGGGGCGGAGGACTTTCCAGTTCTTGTTTACGCATTGCTGTTTTATTCATTCCATGGCAGATTGTCTCTGATTGGACACAAACTAGGGCGCAGCCTTCAATTACAAACTAGTCCAGTAACAGTTTAGAACCAGTTTATCAATGAAAACCCAAACTTGGAAGGCTTGTCAAACAGGAGGATTTGTTAATATGGCCTTATGGCAGGTACTTGCTAATAGGCTATTATGGGACTTGTCTGATCATGTCAGTTTGCATTAAAAAGATGAGAGTGGTGTGATGTTTTGATATTATGTCCGTAAACCTCTTAAATAAATATCTGATTTAAAAAAAAAATTTTTTACGGCTGATTATTGTAAGAAATTATTATTTTTGTTACATGTGAAACCAATATTTCTATACAGCCCACATTTTCCACAAACCATTTAATCCTATTTTTTCTGAACCAAATTCTCAATGGTATAAAAAATATTCTGAATAAATCTTTCTGCAAAACCCCTTAAACTAGTTCAGGCAGTTAGACCTTTTGAAAACCTCTGAAAGCAATCTTACTCATTAAAACACATTTTTTACGGGTGCATTTGTGTTGCAAAAGGGTAAAGATTAGCAGCAAATGTTTAACACAACTAAAGCAGTTTTCATCATTTACACACAATTCAAATTTGTTCACATTGTTCCTAATGATGTGATGATCAAGCTGTGCAAAATATGAAGCAATTCTCTATGAGCTAAAATATGTAAATATGAACAAAGTCCTCAAGCTTAAGAATCAGTCTCTCATTGAGAATTTGCAGTTGCATGACTTTTTTACTTTGAGTTTTATTTGATGTTTTGGGCTTTCGCAAATTGGCCTACTGTATTTTTACAGTCTATATTATAGAATATATAATACAGCATTGCACTGAATAGTGTATGTATGCATATATAATAACAAATAATATTTGGTAGTTTTTAATTTTTTTATAACATTTATTCCATCATGCCAGTTACTGTATTTTTAACAGTAGCAGTGCTGTGAGTAAATATGTTACAAACACTGTATTTTTTTACAGTAAACTACTCAATGTGTGTAAATTATAGGAATTTAAATGTAAAATGTTGTTTTTCAAACTGCAATTTAACTGCATGTAGTGTTGTTCATTCATTCATTTTCTTTTCGGCTTAGTCCCTTTATTAATCTGGGGTCGCCACAGCGGGATGAACCGCCAACTTATCCAGCATATGTTTTATGCAGCGGATGCCCTTCCAGCTGCAACCCATCACTGGGAAACATTCATACACACTCATTCACACACATACACTACGGACAATTTTAGCTTACCCAATTCACCTATACCGCATGTCTTTGTATTTGTGGGGGAAACCGGAGCACCCGGAGGAAACCCACGCGAACACGGGGAGAACATGCAAACTCCACACAGAAATGCCAACTGACCCAGCCGAGGTTCTTGCTGTGAGGCGAATGTGCTACCCACTGCGCCACCGCGTCGCCCATGTAGTGTTGTATAAAACAATAATTATAGCACCTATTACTTCACAAAACAAAAATAAAAAATCACACTTTAACTTGTAGGTCAGCATTTATTTAACACATATATGTAACTTTAAAAAAATATTTCTGAATTACAATAAAACAGCCTTTATGGCCCCTTGCTTTAATAACTTTTAAAAAGACCAACATGGTCAAAAGAACAGTTCTTGAAAACAAGGTGATAAAATCTCAATATTTGGTAGTTTTAAATGTTTTTTTTTTAAAAACATTTATTCCATCTTGCAGACTTGCACACACTGATGGTTATACAAATGACCGAATGTGTTTGTTTAACTACAACGAGTTTTAGTTATTACTTTCATCAAGAACATTTCTGGCTTCTGAGGAAATATATTGAGGTGTAGTTAAGATGCTTTCCCTTCCAAAAAGTCGAGATGTAAGCTGAGCTGCATGCAATGCTTTTAATGTTCACACTTAACCCCGCCCCTAACCCTACTCCTCACATTGACATCACTAGCTCCATTAAGTGCATTGTGTCTGAGATTTCATCTCTGACACTGCATGTCTCAACTTGCATATTTTAAGTCTACAGTCAGATACTATTGAAAAAGTCTATTACTTTTGTTTGTTTTGCTGTTAGCTGTCCATGTAGATGTTTCAGCTACATACACTACACTAATTGCAAATCAGAGATGAGAATATAAAACATGGTTAATTTGTTGATGGCCGCAATTGGCAAGTTTTGAACAAATTTGACAAATCTGCCACAATCCGTGTTGAACAAATATTGTTATGTAGCCTAAATTATTGTATAGTAAATCACTTTTAGTCATGTGAAGTATATGATGTGAAGTCATACTGTAGGCATATATATGGAAAGCCACCTGGTTGCACAGGATGGAAAAGCCTATCAAATGGCTTTGGTTTTGTTCAGCTGTGCTTTATTTTATTTAAATTTCCGTAAAGGTATAGGGCCACACATTTTAATGTACAAATCACCCTATTAACAAATCATTAACTGCCTTTTAGCTCAATAAACTACAAATTTGCTGCTTATTATAATTTAGTAAGGTAGTGGTTGGGTTTAGGTATTGGGTTGGATTAGGGATGTAAAATAAGATTATACTTAATAAATGCTAATAATCAGTTAATATCTTCATAATAAGTCAGTAGTAAATGGTGTGAATTGTTACTTAAACTAAAGCGTTAGCAAGGATAATGTTTCTGAGCTGTGCTGTTTTGTTTTTTTTAGTTTTTTTCATTAAATGGACAGTTCATAGGCGGCACGGTGGCTCAGTGGTTAGAACTTTCACCTCACAGCAAGAAGGTTGCTGGTTTGAGTCCCGGCTGGGCCAGTTGGCATTTCTGTATGGAGTTTGCATGTTCTCCCCGTGTTGGCGTGGGTTTCCTCCGGGTGCTCCGGTTTCCCCCACAGTCAAAAGACATGCGGTATAGGTGAATTGAATAAACTAAATTGGCCTTAGTGTTTGTGTGTGAATAAATGTGTGTATGGATGTTTCCCAGTACTGGGTTGCAGCTGGAAGGGAATCCGCTGTGTAAAACATATGCTGGATAAGTTGGCGGTTCATTCCGCTGTGGTGACCCCTGATGAATGAAGGGATTAAGCTAAATGAAAATGAATGAATGAATGAATGAATGAATGAATGAATGAATGAATGAAT
>CAIGQV010017323.1:62548-77929 GCA_903798115.1 Danio jaintianensis | reverse complement strand
AATGAATGAATGAATGAATGAATGAATGAATGAATGAATGAATGAATGAATGGACAGTTCATCCAAAAAAATGGTTCATCCAAAAAAAAATTTGTTCATCCAAATAGTTCATGGTTACCAGTTTCCAACTTTCTTCAAAATATTTTCTTTTGTTCAACAGAAGACTAAACTGGGATTTTGGGAAAAACAGTTCATGGGTTTTCACATTAAGCTATAAGATGATTTGTTCATTTTTTACTTTCAAAAAATATCAAATTGAACAACATTTTACCGCAAAGGTATAAGATTACATGAAATAGATTAAATCTGTTTCATGTAGCATTTTAAGTGTTTTACAGTTAAAATTGTACTCATTTCACATTGGATGCTGTAACAGGAATACTGTGCGCAATTAGTCCAGCTAATTATGCAGTGTGAACATGTGAAATTATCACTTAATTGTATTTATTGCTGAAGGCCACTGTTATTTCTGCTATATACACATACATACATGTGTGCATGCCATTACAGAAAAATCCCAGCTTCATATGGGCAACCACATTAATATTGTATGTGGAAAAACATGTGAATTCTGTTTTGTAAAAACAAAATTGATCATTGTTTAACATGGAAATGTATAAAACCACATTTCACATCTTAAGGAAAAGTGCATTCTCATCATTTACACTCTCCCTGAAGTGGTTCCAAACCTTTGAGTATTTTTATTTGTGTTTATTTTTCTTTAAATAATATTTTAAAGAATATTAATACTATGGAAGTCAATGGCTACCTATTTGCAGCATTCTTTAAAATATATTTCTTGGTCAACAGAAAGAAAAAAAAACTTGAACAGTTTTGGAACAAGTGAAGGGTGAGCAAAATGTGACAGAAATGTAATTCTTGTTAAACTATCTTTGTGCTTTTTTTTCTGAAAGGTTAAGTATATCATTAGGTTTAATTTGCTCAAAGCACCCTTAAGGTGATGAAAACTTTGAAAACCTGCCTTGAATATCTCTGATATACTATATAAAAATATGTCAGCACAAGGTTCATATTACATATTCTGTATTAATATCGCTTACAGTGAACATCGTAGTGACAGGTTCAACACACGTGCCATTTTGTAGATAAATCAGTCCAATGAACATCAAGTACAATCTGTTTGATACAGTTTAGAAGAGCATTGCAAAAGATTTCAAAATAAGTTAATTTTTTATGGACAAAGAAATAATGACTAAAATATTTTTCTGAGACAAAAAAATATTATAATAAATGACATTGGTTCACAGTTTAAGAAGATATGCTTATAATTTTCTTATTCAGACATTGATCATTTCAAGTGGTCTCTTTCCTTGACTGAAAAAACAAAACAAAAAGAAAACTGTTTACAGCATTGCCCCGACTGTCAGACCTGAGGTCATTAAAGAGCAGGTATAGAGGCCACATGGTCCAGAAATGGTTGATGGGTATTTAGGCAATGTGTTGAGTTACATATCATCTTTTACAAGCATTTTCGTAACACTCTGAGGACAGATAAAAAGACAAGATGCAAGCTTCACTTTACATATCAGATATCCCACTGACCTATGGCCTAAATGCATCAACAAAATATTACCGTACAACAATTTGTTATTTGAACTGTAGAAATGTAGTGATCTGTACTATTGCGTGATATATGTACAGTATAATGCATGTACATAGTAAACCCTAGTTAGGATAAATGCATTTATGAGTATTTTGTCAAGTTTTCCATTTCCATAATGGTTTCCTTCAGACTCTAAGAGTAAATGTTGAAATTAAGTCTTATTTTATGTGTTTTCTTAATAATCATGGCAAGGTTATAACACTGAGCTGCAGAGTAGTGATTGGAGATGGGTCTACAAAAATTTAGACTTTGCATTGCCTTACTTCAATGTGTGCAGTCATTAAGCACATAAGCTCATGTGATATTATTGATTAGATGATTAAAACCAAGTTTTTTCCATGATTCACAGCCTTTTTAGTGCGATGTTTGCATGGTTTTAACTTGAAAGTCAAATCATTATTCAACTAATTACAGGTAAGAGATGTTAATGTTACATTAGTTAGCTCAGCTTAAATAATGTATTAATTATATTTAAGTGAAATTAATACATTTTTGTTACTTAAAAATCAAACTTTATATTGGGTTGGTTGATTTATGTATCAATATTTGACCTATTCTGAGTAATACAACTATTATGAAAAAAATTGTTTAAATGCAGTTTTATTTAATTAATGCATAAAATATAAATACACAAAGTGAACAGATGCAAATGCTTGGATTGGAGACAATATTTAATGTCACAGACAAATGTTTAAAGTAAAGTTAAAGAGGGCTATATGTGAGAATTTTCCAAGTTTGTTTGTATAAGTAAACAGCTTTTAATCAAATGAAAATTTGAGCTTTACTGCTTTCTTATGCAAACCTATTTATATCACTAGGATCAGATGCTTTCTTAACTGCTGTTTTTTCCCAACATTGTCCTTTTGTTGTTATTATTTTGTTATTACCCCAGATTAATAAAGGGACTAAGACAAAAAGAAAATGAATGAATGAAGAATATGATAATATAATACATCAATCAATGTATCAGTTTTTAAATGTAAACCCTTTAAACACAAAGTTTGTGTGTTCAGTTTGGGGATGTGGTGCATCATTATTTTGTGGAAGACAGACACAACTAATAATAAAAAAGAAAACAGATGATTGATAATGCCAGCCAACCAAATGTGGATTTAATTTAGTTAATACAAGTTCTAATATAAGTTAACTGATAAAGAAAATGTTCATTCATTCATTCATTCATTTTCTTTTCGGCTTAATCCCTTTATTCATCAGGGCTCGCCACAGCGGAATGAACCGCCAACTTATCCAGCATATGTTTTACGCAGCAGATGCCCTTCCAGCTGCAACCCATCACTGGGAAACACCCAGACACTCCCATCCACACACATACACTACGGACAATTTAGCTTACCCAATTCACCTATAGCGCATGTCTTTGGACTTGTGGGGGAAACCGGAGCACCCGGAGGAAACCCACGCCAACACGGGGAGAACATGCAAACTCCACAAAGAAATGCCAACTGACCCAGCTGAGGCTCCAACCAGCGACCAGCCACCAGCCACCGCACCGCCCTAAGAAAATGTATTCATGTATTTTTTAAAAAGCAACCTCATTGTTACAGCATTTTACACAAATCTATAATTTTCCAGTTGCCAGTACTGAAGCTTTGTAGGCAGGTTTCTTGAAGTGTCTTGGAGACGTTCTTCAGTTCTTCTGAATTATCTGATCTCTGTGTGGAGGATCAACTGCTGTCGAACTCCTTTTGCAAACAAAAATCACTGCACAATTAATAGCAACATGAAACGTAAACTCATATTTCCTAATGACATACTACAAGATAGAAACAACTGACTTAATAATTTTAGCTGGTGAAAATACCAGTGTTCTAATATTTTGGGCTCTACTCCCACATGAAACAATACTATAGTAATTTATAGCAAATACTATAGTATTTTTGAACCATACTATAATGAATTGAATTAATATTTTGTGATCCTATAGTTGCTATGGTAACAACATACATTTCTACGAAAATCCTTCCCACTGTTCCTCAACTGTTCTTATTTAATTATTTATTTGGAAAGCATTTAGTGAGAATATTTTGTCAATACTGTCGTTTAATATCTTAGCTGAAATGAACAGGTTAATTATAAGTGTAATAAGAGTGAAAAAAATACAGTAACGTTAATATATATGAATATTTTGATTACATCCGTCTTATTTTAGAATAAAATGTAAGCTAAAATATATAATAAGGTAAGCTGACGTTATACCTTTTAGATTCATAAAAAGCTTTCACTGCTTGCTCATATCTATTGATTGTTAACAAAGTGTTAAAATCACTAAAAACAGGGGGTAACAAATCATTCTTACCTTACGACGATCTAAACAGCCCAAATAAGCAAGCAATTCAGGTATTTTGGTTAGAGATATTACAGCGATGCAGGACTGGGTGACCAAATTAAGATGGCGGCACCATTGACGTACCATCCAGTGACTCACGAGGTGTCTAGCTATCTATTATATAATGTCTATGGGTGTGATTATGTTAACCACGGCCAATACCTCAGACAGAATTAAACTGAAAACAAACAGGAAGTGCATTTTCAGATTTTAATTGAAGATTTCAAGGGCAAACTTATTTTTGTTCTTAATGACAAGCTCGAATGAATTGTTTACCACAAAACTAGCAATGTGAGCTAAAAAAAATCCCTTTAAGGACACTTATGATGAAAATCAACTTTTGGAAGTTGTTTGGACAGAACTGTGCATGTATAGTGTGTCCACAGTCATACTGGAGTGACATAAACACAATAAGTCTCTTCTAAAGTTCCTGACGTAAATAGGATCCAAATCCCTGTAATTCTGAGGCCCATCACAACGTGAGGTAGGAGTGCTGTTCTCCCCGCCCACCGAATTGATTGACAGACGCGTATTAACATATCTCCATAGTAACACGTATAAACATATCCACAAGACTTGCACAGAGCAACAGGGATTAAAATATATGTTCAGTTCTCTGTGATTATCTGCACCTCAAGAATGAGTTTTACAAGTTAAAATTTGTTAACAAAAAGTTGTAATTCATTACCACAGCTGCATGTCAGTACAATTTTAAAAGAAGACGCTCCAATCCCGGTTTGTGGATGTTAAATCAGTTAAATAATTTTCTACATTAACATAACGGATATCCATACAGCAGTGGATATTAACGTGTATCCTGTAACAATCTATCCTGTAACAATGTGTGTGTGTGTGTCTGTGTGTGTGTTTGCAAAAATGCCATTATCATTCAAAAAATGTGCAACTGCCCAAATCCCTTTAGAATTCCATTCCTCAAAAATACTGACTTCCTACCAATTTTTGGACATGGAGACACTCGTCAGAGCAATAGTAAGTGATCTCTGTGGCTCAGAAACGCATGTGGGAACGGTGGACGGGGCGAACCAGCTCATTTAAGGCATTAAAGGCACAGGCAACAAAAACAGCTACAGTGTGCTCAGAGTTGAAAATTCTCATGTTCAGAAAGGTATAATAAATAATCTGATGGGTATTTTGAGCTGAAACTTTACAGACACATTCTAGAGACACAAAAGACCTATCTTAAATTCTGAAAAAGCGGTAAAATAGGTGCCCTTTAAGATGGCATTTGACCACATTACAGTTCCATATCACTATATCTTGAACGATTTTAGTTATTTCACAGCCTACAACTGCCAAAACAGAACACTTTGAATGAGATGCATAAGAAACTATACACACAGGAGCTGTTTGAGTCTGACAAATGTCTAGAAATGCAACATCTGACGTGTTTTTATAACTTGGATAATCTTATAGTATAAGCAGAATAATTGACTCCAATCCTTTGAGCTATTAGAAAATAATAGACATGCACCAATGTCAATTATTCCTTACATATTTAAATGTGACTCCTGATGCCATACCAGGTTTCTTGTTATACTGATAAGAAAAATTGGATATTGAAAGTGCGATTTTAGTTAACTTTGACAACCTAAAAAATATGATTGTATGTAGACTCCATAGAATACAGCCCCCACTAAAATAAATATATAAAACTGTTTGTATTTAATGAAGTATGAGTGACATTATGTTTGGTCATTTGCCTTCCGTTTTGAAACCACATCCTCACCCTGTCAAAGAAGTTCTCCTCATGTGAGATATGTTGATGTATGTGCCTGTGTTGAAGTCCATGGCCTCTTGTACTTTTTTGTTTACATAAGCAGCATTTCTGAATTCACCCAGATTATCATCTTGGTCTCTTGATTTTAGTTCATTCTTAAGTTTAAATGAATAAATATAACACCCGACTATTGTTTTTCTCTTCTGTGCTGACATTATAAATATTAACAATCTCTATTTCCTTGTTAAAAGATGCCACATGCGGCCTCCCACAGTGCTTAAGAAAGCTTTGAAAACAGCACTCAATTAGACACGATAGAATTCCAACCAATATTCATTTTAATAGCTGAATTCTTCACATCCTGACTGTGTAATTTTGCAGGTTTATATGCCCAGGACATGTGGACGGCTTGTAAAATGGCAGCTGTCATGCAAGACAACCGCTCATGTGACTCATTACTCCAAGTGATTCATGGGTGGTTCAATTTAAAATAGTCACAGGGTGCGACAATTTAACCTGCACTCATAAACAGAAGTAATGCTAGTGATGAAACCCAAGAGGAAAATAGTCTCATAAACTAAGACAACTCCCAAAATATATGAGACAGTCGAAGTTGATTATGATGTTGTATGTCTCCATATAACTTCATAAACATGCCCTGTCATCTTTGTGTGTGAAATGGAGCTGTGTTCTGTGTCTTTAGATCTGCGGTCAGCTGTAAGTCATCCTGGGATATGGAGGGGGTTCTATGGCGACACCTCTAGCTTCTTTCAGGTTTCATTTCCATTCCTTCAAATGTCCTTCAAAGGCATCCGACTTCTGAAAATGTGTGTGTGTTTTTTTTTTTTTTTTTAAACCTTCAGCCCCCTCCAAAATGCATCTGACATCACGGTGACGTGGGACACTTCAGATGTAGGAGTCCAATGAAAAATAGAAGCTTGGTCTTCAACTGTCACCACCACATATATAAGTGATGCTTCATCAGGAGCTTTCATTTTGACACGAGGAATTTTCAAGAAAAATCATGGGGATCCTGCAGGTCGATGAGCTGGTAGGCACTTTTAAATGTTATGGATTTATGGATTCAATCCAGTATAAATTCATTATGGGCTTGTATTAGTTTCACTTAAAGCTTTTTGCTTGAAATTGTACTTTTTATTTGTGTATCTCTCAGACAAATTATGTCCTGTTGGCCTTTATACCTGTTTAGATATTTTTGTACAAAAGAAACAAACAATATTATATTATTTGAAATATTTGAATACAAAATCCTCAAGCTACTTCCAACTGTTTGAGAATTTGATTATACCTCTGATTTATTACACTTTTACTTCCTTCTATCAGCACAAACAATTACTGGTCAAAAAAACGTGTAAACATTTTGATGGAAACTTGGAATTTGATCATCATTTACTCACCCCATTCCAACCCTGTATGACTTGCTCTTGCTCTGATCTTATGTTGGCCATGCATGCAGTAAAACTTCTTCAAAATTGGTTACCAACATTACAAAATATTTCTTTAAAATATTTTCATTTTGTTCCACAGATGTAAGAAAGTAATAAAGATACGCCACCCTGGAGCACAAAACTTCTTCTGTTGCACAGTTAAATTTGTGGCGATATCCAAAAACTGTATGGATCAAAATTATTAATTTATTTTTCTTTTATGCCAAATATCATTAGAATATTAGAAATCATGTTCCATGAAGACATTTAGTAAATTTCCTATAGTAAATATGTCAAAAGTAAATATTTGTTTACTAATGTGCATCGCTAAGAACTTTATTTTACTTTAAAAGTGATTTTCTCAGTATTTCGAGTATTTTGCAGCATCACGTTGCAGATTTTCAAATAGTTAAATACTAGCTTATTTATTGAGCATTCACGTGATTACACATCTCAGCAAGATTTGTGATTATGACTGGCTTTGTGGTCCAATGTCAAACATGAGAATGACAGAATTTTCACATTCAAATAGTGATTTGTTTGATCTGCGATATGTTTTGCATTTTTATATTATTATTATTATTTTTAAGGTTACAGACATCACAGGTGGAAACACAGATCAGGACACCACTGTGACACAGAAATGTCCATCTGAAGAATGCAAGAACTCTGACCATCATCTGAAAACCTACAACAATCTTCAGTGTGACGGTGAAGTCATCCTTAGTGGCCTTAATGTAAGATTTAAAAATGAATTTGCATTTTTCACAGAGCATAACA
Source organism: Danio jaintianensis (assembly GCA_903798115.1). NCBI lineage: Eukaryota > Metazoa > Chordata > Actinopteri > Cypriniformes > Danionidae > Danio > Danio jaintianensis. The sequence continues at coordinate 69,992 of CAIGQV010017323.1, read as the reverse complement.
TGATTAATAGTGTATTTAGAAATGTCTGTATGATTTTGCAGACTGACAGCAGCACTAATGACCTCCAGATTGTGAAAAACAGTCTGCAGACAGAAGTCTACAAAAAACAGGCTAAACAAGAGCTAGTGGTAAACAGCAATCATTGAGTTTCAGAATGATCATTAATAATGAGATATCTCAACAAAGCCCTTAAGTAATCATATCTCATTACCTCACAGAATGATTTTGTGGATGAAGATGACTTCCTGAAGGCAGCGCTGGATAACAAATTGCCAATGATCAAAAGCTACCTCGCCAGAGGTGCAGACCCAAATGCATGTGATAATGTGAGTGTTTTACCAAACACACTTAATGAAATTCCCTTGATAGCACTTAAATCTAAAGACTAAATCAGAGAATGTGTTTCCTCTAGTTCAACCGTACAGCTCTACACAGAGCTTGCTCACAAGGAAATGTGGAGATCGTGAACACACTTCTGGAGGCTGGTGCTTCAATAGGAAATAAAGACAAGGTATTGTATAATATTTACATTTTACTTCATTATATTTGTGAATTATGTTTTTTCTAATAGATATACTTATTAATATTAATTTATTAAATGAATTCAAATATTAATAATGAAGTTGCAAGTTGAATGCAAGTTTGAAACACTACCTTAAAGGTGTGAATTTAATTTAAAAACCTGAGTTATTTACATTATTTAGTAGTGTTTAAAATATTATGAATTATTAATTGACAAATATCATGTTGGACCTTATTTATTTTTATAATCAGGGTCACAGTCTTCACTGTGATCTTATTTTATTTTTTCTGCAAAAATCTATATTTCAACAAGCTGCTAATATTGTACACACACACAGATTTCCAAGCGTCAAATACTACTACTACAAAAAAAAAAAAAAAACAGCCATGCATTTTTAGCATAAATTATTAAAGACGGCCATTAAAAAGTGAATGTAAGACGTTTGTAAAAAAAACAACAACAAAAATCTATCATTTGTTCACATCAACCAAGCAAACCAATTATGTTACTTCTAACATTTTCATATTCTTTTTATTGAAACCAAATCAAGTTCTGGAAACTTTCTCTGTATATTTTGGTAATCAAAAACAAACCTCTCAGAACACTGCAGAGAAGTTTTTGTAACAACTTGCAACTAGAGAATGCTAAAAAAATAATAATGTTTTAATAATGTTTGCTTTATTTAAAGAAAACTTTTTTTTTAACAAAAAATGTATCTTCCCTCAAAAATGACACTTATTAAACTACTTACTTAAAATAAGCAAAATAACACAATTCTTTTTTTTTTTTTGAGAACTTAAAAACTAATAACTTAATTCCTTCATGCCCCAGCACAAATTGATTGTGTGGAAGCCAGCATTTTTTGTCTCATAAATATGCAGTGAATGATGACTCATTATTTAAAAAAAAACAAAAAAACATTTTTTATTATTTTCCATTTCTTATCAGTCATTTCAGTCATTCTACTTTGATATGAAACAGACACAGAAATGGGACATCATCACACCAATGTATTTTCCATAATTTTAATCTATTTTACCTCTTTTACAGGATGTAAGATAAGTCTTTGGTGTCTCCAGAATGTGTCTGTAAATTTTCAGCTCACAATTTGCAGTGCATGGGCCTCAAAATCGCTGGGATTTGGATTTCTATTTTAACATCAGTAAAAAATAAATAAAATAAATAAAAAAAGAGAAACTTTTGTTTATGTCACTCTAATATGACACCATACCTACACACAGTTCTGTTCAAACAGCTTCCAAAAGTTGATTTTGCATCACAGATGCCCTTTAAAAAGCAGCATACAAATTCCTTCTACACTGCATTCATTCATTTGGCTAACACCGATGGACAATCTCACTGTCATGATTGTGTTTAACTAGCTTCAAGCAACTGAAGTCCACTGGGCTTGTCGTGGAGGTAGTTTGCCTGTGCTGGAGGCACTACTTAATCATGGAGCAAAACTGGATGCCAGAGACAAGGTAAAAAGTAGTCATTTGACAGGCAATCTGTTTTAATAATGTATCTGGTGAGGTCTGACATACTGGCCATCCTCAGCTTCGCAGCACTGCTCTTCATGTGGCGGTCAAGACAGGACACTACGAATGTGCTGAACATCTCATCCACTGTGGCGCAGACGTCAACGCAAAAGACATAGTAAGAAATGTGGAAGAATAGACTTTGATAAACACGGTGAACATTTTTACTCATTTAAACATTGTTTTACATCAGGAGGGTGACACGCCATTGCACGACGCAGTTAGCCTGAATCGTTTTAAACTCATCCAGCTTCTTTTACTGCATGGAGGAGACTTACAAATCAAGAACTTTGTAAGTATTCTTAAAATATAATTATATAATCCTGTTGCTGATGTTTCAGGATACAGATACTAATAAATGGTAACAATTTACACAGGGTGTAGCCAATAAATTCTCAGCTGTCATGCCTAAATGTATGTAACTAATGATTTTTGCTTAAACTGCAGCCAGTGCCATCTTCTGGTACTTATGTAAATTGATTTCTTTTGCTAACAGGGAAGAAAGGCTCTCCAGAATTGACTTTTTTTTAGCAGAAAAAAGTAATTTTAGCAAAAGTTCAGGAGGATTATTGCTTGGTCACACTTATTATTTTGTATTCTCCAGGAGGGAAAGTCACCGATGGACAATGTGTGTGAGTGGCAGAACGGAGCTAAAACAATCTTTGACAACTTTCAAGACAATAAAAAATGAGGTCAACTCTGGGCTTAATATCATCCAAATAACAAACAAACTATTATGAGAGAGCCTGCATATTAAAATCTTATATGTGAAGTAGATATATTATTGAGGGTTGCATTAAAAAAGGAAAGTTTTGAGAGTTTTGGCAAAGCACTTCAACTTTTTTTTTATTAAACCATAGATTAGACATTCTTTTTTGACATGGTAATACAAATGAAACTGCTCAATTACTGAAATTCTGAAATCATAAAATCATTAATGATGGTGGGATTTGATATTGTAAAACTTAATTTATTACATCTTTGTGTATGCCTTCTTTACAGAATGTGACACGAGGAATTTTGTACTATTTATTTGTAAATTTTGCTTGCAATTCTATTAAAGCTTAACTAATAAAATTACTTTTTATCATGTCTGTATCATCTTTCAATTTTTCAGGTGATTTGCAAGACTTTGGAGAAGTAACAAAGATTATATATGTATATATTTAATTAATTGATTGATTTAAAAAAGCATAATAAACAGGATTTACTAAAAACTCCAGCTGAAATGCTATTCAGGCAAGTTCAGTTCTGGCTTTTTTAGATGCTGGAGATTCCTCTTCTTCCTTCTGGAGAATTTGTGGTTTCTTCATGGTGTGAATAACACCAGATGCAGTTGCTCTCGTTTCTGTAATAGAAGAATCGCCTATTAACAAATCTAATAAAGACCACGTGTCACAAATTTAAGCCTTTACTGGGAAAAAAGGGAAAGAGTGAGGGCTATAGTATTTTCAATCATTTACCTCCATGGAGCAAGACAGATCGACAGTTAGTTGACACAGCAGCTTTGGCATCCCCCTCAGACAAGCTGAAAACAAGCCCCCTGCAGTCTCAATGAAGGAACATTCCAACACGCATATGGTGCCTTACAAGTACCCCATTGCATATTTAGATAACTTATTCTTGTTAACTTGTTAAAAAGGATACAAATTGGCAATGTCATATGGGCCTCTCAATTCAAGTTGCTGAAGAAACAAACCAAATAGACAAAACAAATGTCATACAATATTATATCATAAATATATAATGAATAATAATATTCTAAATGATACACTAATAAATAAAAAAAGACATTTTACCCTTTCTGCTCCGCTGGACACTATGACATTCTGTGTGTGAGGGAAAAATTAAAAAATTAGCATAATACATTTTATAGGTTTATGTGTAAAAAGGGAGAACATACCTTTCCTTTGCAAACTTCCATTAGGCAGATAGCATTGGCAATGGTGTATCTCCTCGTAATTGAGTCTCTGATGGCTGCTGCATAACAAGTCTCAAAGAAAATCCCCCTGTCAATAGCCTACAGAGAGCAACATGACAGCGGCGACAAACTGATGTTAACGAAATGTCAAAATAAAATTTCATGCACTACAAAAAAAAAACAGCACTTTGGTTGAACAAGATTTAATTGTGGACAGTGGTTCTACGTGATTACAGCAAATTATCGTAACAACAATGCATGATTTTAAAGGAGCTCAAAATATGTGTGTTCATTTACATGGACAGGTGACGTTGACTAAACATTGTTAAAATTAGGGCTGCACAATATATTTCAGCATCGATATCGCAATGCGATCATTCGCAACAGTCACATCGCGAGTATACACAATGTTGAGTCTGGATTATAATTTATCATTTCGCTGAGGCCTGTGACTGTGTGAGGGTTTTAAAAGCATTCAGGAATAAGAAATTGTACCCTTTTTTAACTTTGACAAATTAATAACGATTCATTTTATTGAATTGTTTATTAAACCAATACTATGCAGTATTATTTTACATTTGATTATTCAACTATTGTATACCTGAGTACAGTTTGACTCCTCGGAAAACAATAAAACAATGTTTGTTTAATTTGTATCTTTTTCTTTATTGAATTTATCTATGCTTGTGGATTGTTTATTATATTTTATGCACTCCTATACAGAATCATCCCAACCAATCTAAAATAATAAATTCTTTCTAAATAGTTATTCAACTCGTCTAGTAAAATTTTATTCATATTGCAATATATATCGCAGAATTAAAAAATATTGTGCAGCCCTAATTTAAATATTTCTATTTAACTTAAATTAATGTTTTTTTTTTGTTGAACTTCAAGTCATGTCAAGTAGTCATGTTACATCAACAAATATTTTGAGATAATGTGGTGTAATCACATGGAACCACCATCCACAATTAAATCAAGTTCAACCGAAGTGCTATTTTTTTTTTGAGTGTGGCATAGTTTATTATTCACTGACTACTATAACTACAGTATGCCAAATACTGTGATGATACATAGAGCAGTGTTGCCGAGCGTTGTTGCTTGGCTACTTTCCCATCGAGAATGGGCAGCAAAACTGTATCTGGATTCATTAGATCAGTCCTCTGCAATATTTTGAAATCCTACAATCAGAATGCTAGCAGGAATTTATAAAAGAACATATTACACAGACACTTAATATATTAATAATATTAGACAAGCTAAGTGCATTTATAGGTTATATTATAAATTGAAACTAAAGTTCGCAATACAGTATGTTTGAAAAGGTCTATTCTAATGCATGTTTTGCCTGAGTTTTGACCACCAAGTGTCTTAAGCATGTGCTGTTTTGAACGCTTCGAAACAGTAAACAATTTTGCAAAGTAACTGGTTCAATTGTTTCGAAGCTTTGAAAAGCTTTGTTTCTCCGATCACTACTTTACCATCCCATAAATCATATAATCAGCATAACAATATGAAATGGTGCTTTTAACATAAGGGGCATTTGAAAAGGTTGTTTGAATATACGCTTCATGAAATTCTGCTAGGTGACATGATTATGTATATAGGTATAGATATGAATAAAATGCAATAACTCACCCCATTAACTGGAGCCCTTTTAAAATGGAAGGGCTGTTTTTCAGTCACTGCAATGCAGATAATGTCAACATCAAAAGTCATGCAGGCTGCCTGGTTCAGATGAGGGAAAACACACAAAAATTGAATACCACAATGATTGGTTGTCATCAAAAATGCCAAACTAACTACCCATTAGCCAAAACTTAAAGGGTTAATTCACTAGGGTTAGGCACTTTTTATTATGGATGATGCACTTTATTAGAATTCTTTTGGACTGCTGATAAAAATCAGAATAATTCACTCGATTAGATTCGACTGAAAAGGAAAGGCATATAGGATGCCTTGTGGGTGAGTAACTCATGAACTAAACCTCTAAACCAATTTAGAATTGCAATTTCACTTACATGAAAGAGTTTTTCCGTTTTGGGGTACACCGCCACAAGGTCAAATCTTTTGTATTCATTAGTAGGTCTCTGAGGAGAATGGCACACCAAAATTATCACCATATAATACTGTAGTATATAATACAATATAATACTTGAGCACAAATTATATTAGAGTTTATTAAGTATAAACTTACAAAATGAGATGCATCAGATGCCACAATGGTCAATCGATTCAGCACTTTAATTGGAGAAGATTTGCCCTATAAAAGATGTAAAAAGAAATGAATTAAAAAGAACACATCATTAATGATCTCTAAAGATACCTTGAAGCTAATTACCTGGACTACTGGAACTTTATCAAATAAATCTGAAATACTCTGAGGGTTAGGAATTTCCTGTAAAACAAGAAATAAGAGCATCATCACAAAAACTCGAGTGTGTATAATTTAGTTGAACTCCTCTATATCGTACCTGTTTCTTCTGTAGTGGCTCAACTACATAGTTTATTGCAACCGTTGAATAGCCAACTGAAAAACAGAGTAAAATGTATATGGGCTTCTCTAAACGTACAGCATAATCTATGCATTTCTTAGCCCAGCTGGTCAAAGTTGGACCGAGCAGGCCATTAACTGGTTGTCCTGGCATGAGCAAGAGACAGCTGGTAAATAATCATTAATTCAGAAAAGGTGGATAAAGTTATGACAGGCAATTTTCAATATGCACATTTTCAATGACGTTAACTTTTGATACACCATTCAACTTAAAAAAGGAATTAATAATAACACCGTATGAATAATTAATCACGTAGTAAATACAACTACATTATTATGCCGCGTTCTCCATGAGGTGAGAATAATTAAATGGTGACTTTTTTTCGTTGTTTGACAGATTATCCGTCTGTAATATATCCGACATCCCACTTCAATGCATTGTTCCAAGTACTGTTAGGCAAAAACAATTCCGAGTTGTCTGGATCGCAACATTACTGCTACTTACGGTGAGCAGCTGTCTCTATGATGTGTTTCAATCTGTTCTTATCATTACTATTGATGATGTTTAAATCCATAAAGACAGACATCTTTCTCTTATTGATGGGAAAAGTGTTCACTGGCACTGGCAAGTTTGCTCTTTACTTCTAATCATATAAGCGTACGCCGTTTCAACTAATGTACTGAGCATATACATCTACGGTACTGAGAGCCACATGCTAAAACATGATCTTCTTCTTTTGGAGTTTTATGACTGATGGTAAGCAAATGATAGGTGCATTCCCGCCACCTATTGGACTGGAGTGAGGATCATTGATGGAAATAGGAAGTACTAAATCACAAAACAAAAGCTAAATCTTGTTAAACAGATCTACTATTTAAAAAATATGTCATTTAAGCACACAAAATACGCTGATTTTTCAAACACCTACGACCGCAAGATAAAGCCGCAACCTTTAACCGAGCCT
>CAIGQV010017323.1:32516-57548 GCA_903798115.1 Danio jaintianensis | reverse complement strand
TTTTTAGGTGTACGGTCCCGAAACAACTCAGAAACAGATTTTTGATGGAACAACCAAAAGTCTTGTTAAAGAAGTTTTGAATGGAGGGAATTCCTTGATTTTTACATATGGAGTTACCAATGCTGGGAAGACATTTACTTTTCTTGGTAAGAATGTTTATATTGACTTTATTGACCTTATTCTTCATGTATGAGTGCGCGCAGCCATTGAAATTTTAAACTCACTTAAAATTCTTACACAGTCACAGGCCTTAAAACACACAACTGATAACCTTTTACGTTTTTATGGTTAAACTGAAATGACTCCACAATTGTACCTGGTCAACTATAATCCTGACTCCACATTACAGATCCTGCAATGTGAATATTGCACATTCACACATTGCGATATAGACGCTAAAATGATATACAGTATTGTGCAACCCCAATGTATAGCCATGAACACACTTGTTTGTAGAGCAAGTAGTTTGAGCATTGTTTGCCGTTTATTATTGCGATTCAGTTGCCTAGGGAGTAATGACTAGGAAGTTCTAAAACAATCGCAAAAATAAGCGAACTGCTGCATTGCAGAATAAGGCAGGGTTCATACGGTCATGGAAAACCTGGAAAAGTCATGGAATTTTGACATGGCATTTTCCAGCCCTGGAAAAGTTTTGGAAAAACAGAAAAGCCCACAAAGTTTTGGAAAAGTCATGGAAAACAGATATCTGTATTCTTTAATATAGGTTAGTTGTCTTTTCTTCGTTTCTGTCCTTGGCCAATCACATACTCTCACATTATTAGTGCGGTGTAAGCATTATCTAAATTAATTTTACATAGATATGAATATAAATTGAAACTAAATAGATTGTTGCGTGTTTTACAATATACTGTAATAAATTTGAACATGCATTTTTTTTCTTTTACCATGTATATGTAGACATTGCATGAAACATTAGGTCATGAAAATTTACTTGAAAGTCATGGAATTTTAGTAGTAAAAATGCGTATGAACCCTGATAAGGTCAATACCGTGTAGTTTTCTGCTTTGAGTATATCTGTTCTGTTTATTGACACATGTTTGTTTATAGGCCCTGAATCAGATGGTGGAATTTTGCCCCGGTCATTAAACGTGATCTTTAACAGCATAGAAGGCAGAATTTATTTGCAAAATAACATCAAACCTCACCGATGTGTTGACTTCACAAGACTCACAAAAGAGCAGCAAGATGAGGAAACTACAAATAAAAGAAACCTTCTGCGGCGATTTAAAGATGTACATTTATTTATGCATTTTATTTTATAGTATAGCATGTTGTTTTAGCAATACTCATATCATGGCTGTGTCTCTATTTTTATCAGAATGACTCCCAGAGAACTCTGTCCAGCATGTCCAGCTCAAGTTGTTCATCGTTTGACAGTAAGCATTATCAAATGGTTTATCTTTCTCAGAAAGGGCATAGTGTCAGTCGTTGTAAGCATCTATATCAATACCAATTTTTTGTTCTAGGCTCCACATCTAGTGACATGAATGGAGACAGTGTCTGTTTGGATGAGACCTCTCATGTTAAATTCTCAGTGTGGGTCTCATTTTGTGAAATCTACAATGAAAGCATCCATGATCTGCTTGATTTTGTTCCAAATGGCTCTCACAGAAGGAGCGCGTTGCGGTTAGCCCAAGATATTAAAGGCAATTCTTTTGTTAAAGGTAATCAAATAACTTCTAAGGTCTAAATTTCACTCATTTTTTTGGGTACAAAGTGTAATAAATATCATCAAAATGTAAATAATTAAACTTGTTATAGTATAAATGTTTAAAATATTTTTTTCTTTCATTATTCATAATGCACATATAGTTGTTTTCAGCATTTTATGTTCATGGTAATTTGTTTATAATTACATTATATGGTTATTCATAGAATTTGTCTAACGTTTTTTTATTTTCAGATCTAAAATGGGTTCAGGTTAAAAGTGCAGATGAAGCATTAAAAGTTGTGAAAATTGGTAGGAAAAATCAAAGCTTCTCATCCACCAAACTCAACAACATCTCAAGCAGAAGGTATTTCAGTTTAAACTATTTTAATATTTAATTTTTATACATAATAAATTATGTGAAATATAAATATAACACATCTCTATATCTTTATAGCCACAGTATATTTTCCATTCGGATGCTAAGGATTGAAGATGTGGGTGTTCCTCGAGTCCAGACAATAAGCGAGTAGGTGACCTCGATACTAATATGCTGCACTGTTCAGGGTGCATCTTAAAATGTCTTAAATTTCAAAAACAAAAATTTAGGCTCTAAAAAGTCTTAAATTCATTGAAATATTGTGTTGTAGGTCTTAAATAATTTTAAACAGGTCTTAATTTCTTTATGTCAAAGCATGGGTGTAAATTTCAGTTAAGACGTAGCACAGTGCTCATTTAGTAAATGCACAGCTCAACAAAATGCTAATTGTGGCCGTTAATGTTAAGATACATGTGATATTATCCCAAGTCGTCACAAATAAAACAATGCATGGGAAATGGCTTTGGTTGGCATGCAGTGCACTATGCAACAAGCTAACGTTAACTAGATAAGTAATATTTTATCGCTAATATAGCAGATTCATGGAAATTACATCAGTAATCAGCATTTTTGCCGCAACTAATTTCTGAATGAGTCTGCATCAACTACATTATAGAGAATCGCTTTATTTACAGTGAATAAAATACCCTAATTACTGGAGTTCAACATTAACCGAGCCACAGCCTGACTCGTGTGTAGAATAAGTGAGATTAACTTCTTTGGGAAAGCAGGCAGTGGGCCAAACCACTGTAAGAAAGGGAAGGGAGAACTCAACTGTTTCTAAATGCATTTGTTGCGGGGTTTTTTTTTTTTTTTTCTACTTACACAATTATTTTATTTTAGGTATACATAAATATATTTTTCAGAATAGAGAATACGATATATATAATTATTATTTTTTATTATTATTTTTTTTGGGGGGGAACCCTCGGATGGGGTGGGGAGGCATGTCCTCCCTGGGATTTACGCCCATGTGCCCAAGTAAAGCTACCCAATCAAGCTGACACCCAATCACCTATAATCCATCTCAAAACTTTTTTTATTGCAAAGAGATACAATTCACAACAGCTGTTAGACATCTTTACAGCAAATTCTCTAAATTAAATTCTCTTATCAGGGAAAGAAAACGAAAGCAACACACATCCCTTTGCTTGATCTTCCATTAATACAAAAACTATTTACAGAAGTAACTGGGCCATTAGAAAAAAATGCTTTGTGTTTAACCCTGTTTAAGTTTAAAATTTCATTCATAATGGTCTTAAAAAGTCTTAAATTTAATTTGAAGAAACCTGCAGAAATCCTGACTGTTAATTTGACATGAAACCATTGATTAATTCTGTAATTTAAGGTTGTCATTATGTGATCTGGCTGGATCTGAGAGATGCGCAAGGACTCAGAATCGAGGAGAACGCTTAAAAGAAGCTGGGAATATCAACACTTCCCTGTTAACTCTGGGAAAATGCATCAATGCCCTGAGGCTCAACCAAACCCAGTCCAAGTGAGAAAAATGTCCACTTTAAATACTAAATGAATTTATTAGATGCATTTGTCCTGTTTATTATTTCTTTACGTTTCCTTTCAAAATTGGGACTAAACTGCATTAATATGACTGTTTGCACAGGTTTCATCAGCACATCCCTTTCAGAGAGAGCAAGCTCACACATTATCTGCAGGGATTCTTCTGTGGCCGTGGAAAAGCTTGCATGATCATTAACATAAACCAGTGCGCTTCAGTGTATGATGAAACACTGAACGTCCTCAAGTTCTCAGCAGTGGCTCAGAAGGTCAGCAGGAACCATTAGAATCTTTATTAACTGAATAGAAGCAGTTTAAAGACACTGAATTATTTTGTTCTTAGGTAGTGGTCCTCAACCCTAAACCAGCTCCAAGCAATGCACTCAAAAGATCTGCCAGAGATGTGTCCATGATAATCAATAATGCTGACAAGAAGGATTGGGCCAGGAGAAGCTCAATTATGGGCTGGGAGATGAGCCTTGAGGATGTGCAGGAAGATGAAGACATGGATGAAGAAGAGGTGAAGAGTGACGATGAGAGCATGGTGGACAGAACGGTACTAGAGAGTATGGAAAATCAAGAGCTGCGTGAGGTATTGAAAACTCTTTTCAGTTTTCATGAATTTCTGAAGTTTTTCTGAACTATATGATATGCTAATTAATATGCATATGTGTGCCACAGCTTCAGGTAAAAATTGAAGAGCTCCGAGAGAAGCTGATCAAAGAAGAGTCTGAAAAATTTACTTTGGAAGCTCGTATTCGTGAAGAAGTCACCACAGAGTTTATGGAGCTGTTTTCTAACATGGAAAAAGACTACAGGCAAGTTGACTACTGTCACTGCATCAGAAATTCATAAATGTTAAAGTAGGTTCAAAGTACTGTGAATGGCTACATGTATTAGGGTTGTCAGTTCACCTTGTTTTTTACACAAACAGTTGAATAATTTATCAGAGTGACAATCGCATTCTACAACTTCTCAAAAGATTCAGGTAGCGACAACTCCACTATACTACAGAATTCAGTGTAGTGACAAACATGTAACATTACTTTGGCCCAGAATCTTTAGTTTATTAGCTATTAATTATTAGTATCAGATTGTTCTATATTTAGGATATAAACTTCTCTTATCACAAACCTTTTCTCACACACTGATATATAGTAATCAGATGCATATTTGGTCAAGGTCAACTTTATTTATATAGCACCTTAAAACAACATGAATGAGTGCTTAACAAACTTGGCAACAATAATAAACAATTAGAGAGACAGGACAATATATGCTACAATAAAACTTAAAAAAGAAAAATAAATTAAGAAAATCTGTATAGTCAATGAGTCCTAAAAAAAAGAAAAGGAAAAAAAAAAAACTAATTTATATCAATAGGCCAAAGAGAAGTGGTAGGTTTTGACAGATTTTTTAAAAACACTTAATGTAGATGAAGCTCTAATTTCTAAAGGAAATGTGTTCCAAAGTTTTGGAGCAACAGATGCACAGTTCACCAAAAAGTGACAATTATGTTATTAAATACTGTCCTTACTGCAGTACAGCACAGTAATGTACTGACACTGAGGTGAAGAAACTAATGAATAAAGTCATTATTTTTGTTTTATGTGCACACAAAAGTATTTTCGTAGCTTATTAATATTCTGATTGAACCACTGACGTTTTTTTATTGTTTTTTGGTATTTTTCTGGACATTGATTGGTACCTTGATATAACGAGAGTTTTAAGAATATTTTCTATATTTAAAATATCTTAGGGGCATATCTAAATATGGTCTAATGGTTTGGTGAGTTGTACTTGTAACCCAAAGGTGTGTGCGTGCGTGTGCGCTCTTACTCCTCACTCAAAACGTGTGAGGTAAAACCACACTTAACAAGGCTCTCTTTACATAATTTGTGTTCTGAAGACACACAGGCTCAGGGTTTAATTTTTGGGTGAAATAACACTTTGAGAGTATTGTTGCAAGTAGTAGCTTGTCTGGGCACTTTTTACCAATTAGTTTTTTTAATCAATTACCATGAATTTAGACATCACTATTTTTCACTATGTAGTATGGAAGCATGGTTCACAGGATATGTTTCTTATGTTGTAGTGGTGGGCTGCAGATGTAGCATTCAGCTTAAGTGTGGCAGATGGGTAATTGAACTGTTCAAATTGTACTCGGCACAAACTGTATTTAGTTAGTTAAGTAGTGTTTTATCAAAGTTAATTTTTATAACTGTCTTTTAATGTTTCAGTGAACGTCTCCAACGAGAGAAAGAAATTGTTGAAGAAAGAGCAGAAAGGAGGCTGGAGATTCTGAAGAATCTGGTCAACAGGACAATTGAGGAAATTACTACAGATGAAAATGCAGCAAAGGTAAACACAGATTTAACTCTAGATAACTCAAATAGTCTACAAACACTAAACTGTTTATAGTAATTATTTGTTTAGGTTGTTTTTATTTATTATTTCAGTCCATGGCTTTCAACTTTCTTTAGCTTCCATGTGACCCCTGAATTTGATCAAAACATACTTTTTTTAGCTAATGGCTAATTTTAGCTAATTTTATGACAAGATCTGAGTGTATTTTTTTGTTGAAAACAGGGAATTCTATTAAATCTGTATTGTGGTGACCTTTTTAACACTGATAGAAGTGAGAAGTAAGAAAGAAAAGACTAATAATAGACAACATGTTAATGGGAAATATAATGTTTTTATTATTCTCGTCATTTTAGGAAGCCAAGATGGAGCTTTTGGACACCATGATCGAGGCAATGCGAAGCGATCTAACTAAGATAAAGGGAGATGCGGAGTCGGTGCAGCTGTGTCTGGCCAATGTCCCTGAATCACCTGGAAAAGTCAGTCATCTGAGGACAGAATTGGAGGAGATAAGAGTGGAACTTCTGAAAAGTCAACAACAACTCAGTCTTAAATCTAAAGGTGTGCTCAGTTGTCTTAAGGCTAATTCATACTGGAGCAAACTTCATCTAGATTTGACAGATCAGTGTGGTACCCCTGCTTGTTTTTCCCAACTGAACATGCTGCATCAGTGATTGCAGAATATCTTACAAGTGGTAATCTGGTGATTGTCCACGTTTGTGCCTGACTGTGTGGTATTAAATGACTTTAAAGTGAACAACAAATTTATGTATTTTTTATACATAAAAAAAACAAAAACATTATATCATTAAGTTTTAACAATATATATTTTTGTTCACTTTCAGAGTTTGAAGAAAGATGTGTTCAGACACAGGATTTACATGACCAACTTCTCCAGGCAAACAGGGTAAATTGAAATAAACCTTTCTTCCAATATTAATATCTGAAGTTACTGTTAACTGGTTGTTTTCATTGACTATGGGGCTACTGTTCTGTGCTAATCTTTGCTGCTTTTAGAATTATGAAAACCAGAAAGTGAGATGTCAGGAACTCATGTCAATCTGCCAGGAAAAAGATGACATGGTATCTAAATTACAAACCGCTTTGGAACAAAATGATGAGGCAGCTACTAAAGATGTAAGTTTCTTGTACCCTACCATTTAAATGTTTGTCTATACAATTTTTGAAGTCTGAAATGCTGAAACACATGCGCACACACACACACACACACACACACACACACACACACACACACACACACACACACACACACACACACACAGAAGTCCCTTTATTTGTAGTTTTCCTTTATGAAAATTGGCAATTATACTGGTAGTTATACATTTGGACTATAATAGCCTGTTTTTTATGCCCTTGTACAGAGGGTCCTAATTAACAACATCAGAGAAGAAATACTACATTTCAGAAATAACTGTAAGTGTAAGCTGAATGAAGACCATGACGAAATGACAAGTCACAAAAATCAACAACTTCAGCAAGAACTGAAAATGAAAGATGACCAGCTGAATCAACTTAAACTTGAGCACAGTTCACTCGAGAAAACAGTGAGTGATATCTCTGATAGAATGGCAATGCTAACTCAAGCACATGAAGCTACTGTAGCAACGGAGAGGGCAGAGGTCAACAAAGTCACAAATGAGAACAAGGCTCTTGCCAATGAGTTGGATGAACTTCAACGGAGAGCCAATGAGATGAGCTCAGAGGTCGAAACAATCCAGACAGAATTGGGCACTCAGTCAAAGAAGGCTAATGATCTTTCAGAAGAGCTCCATGCAGCCAGAGCTCTGATCAGGGAACATCAAGAAGAGTCTTGCAGTCAGTCCAAAACTATTGAATCACTAATGATAGAGGCTGCTCAACTGCGTCTAGAACTCAGTACATGCCAGCTGTCACATGATAGAAAGGAAGCTGAATGTGAAAGAATGGTTGAGTTATCTCAAGAGAAGAGCATACATATCAGTGACCTGGAGCAGAAGCTCAAGCAAACCAGAGAAAGCATGTGCCAACTGGAAGCACTCTGTAGTCGGCTTAAAAATGAGCGTGATGCCCAGGCTCAAGAGTACCAGAGCCTTCTAAACCGTTACGAAGCGCAACATTTAGTTGTGACCCAAATAAGAAGCAACTCTGATCTTCTGGAGGAGCTGACTGCTCTGAAACATCAGCACGAGAGAATGGAAGAACATGATGATTGCTGGAAAACTGTGCAGGACAACCTCATACAAACAGTGAGCAAATTAAACCAGCACGAGGAGGTTCTGAGCGTAGTGCAAACAATTGTAGCCAATGAGATTTCTAAGGCACGAGATGAGGCAAAAATGAGCATAACTGCAATGGAGAAGGATCTGTCTCACAAAAACACAGAGCTAGAGACAAAAGCCCAAGAGCTATTGAAGTAAGTCTTCAGACCTTCAGAATACACAAGGTTCTAATTTCTGTTTAGTGTCTTGTTTGATATATGCACTAGATTTTAAATTAGCTGTTAATTTCTTGTTGCTAAATCATCAAACCAAAATCAACTGATCTGGATTTTGTCTTTTTACAGAGTGAGAGAACTTGTGAACGATGGCCACAATCGAATTGAGAGCATGCGTTGCGATTTGCAGCAGGTGGAGCGGGAGCGATCTGATGTCAGAGAGCAGTTATGTGAGGCCAACACACAGAAAGAACAGTTAGAGAAACAGGTTGGTAAAAAATCACTGCTTTTATTTTTCTTATGAAGTGCTTTATAAATTTATATGTTGAATTTGATTACATTATTAGTTGAAATTGTACCAAACTCTTAATTAGGGCTGCACGATTCTGGCTAAAATGAGAATCATGATTTGCTTCCTTAAAATAAAGATCACGATTTTCTCACGATTCTGTAAATGTAGTTTAATATGGGTAGGCTATTATTATCGTTATTTTCTCAAACATATGGTAAGAAAAACAATAATAATATCAGGCCTATGTGTAGGTCTACGGTTGGTTAAAATTCTAAATTTTGTATAGACTTGTAACGGTGGACTTGAATAGACTTTACCCTGATCGTTAATGCACATGATTACATCAGAATATAACTATTGATAATTCTGAAGTTGAATTATAATGTTTGAGACATATGCTTGCCTTTTTTTACTGGTAAAATTAGACATTTATCATTATCAGATTCCCTCTTGCATTATATTCAACATTATATAGGTTAGTACTGTAGTTATACTGACACTATTAAACATTTGTTCTCATGCACAACACTCTGTGTTCGATATAATGGAAAAAAACATATCAAATGCTTGTCGTAATCATAACTCTAAAAGAAATATGATCATTTAAAAACGCGGTTTTGGTTTCACTTTCACTGCCTAGTGCGGTTGATGTCATGGCTGCCGTCACTTTGAGGAAAAAAAAAACATACATGCAAATCATACTTCCCGCGCGGCTCCCAAACGATCGCTCTGTGCAACAAACTGAACGTTATTTACAGTTGTGTACTTTAGATGTTACATGTATTTTGATTCAGCTCTTGAGTTTTTTTCTTGCGTCGTTATTTTCTCACTGTTCATACCTCTCTGATTTTTGTGTTCATCCCTTTTGGTTTTTGTCAAAAGGGGGAAGTGGTTCAAAATTTGATGAAGGTGACCACCTCGTAATTCTCTATACAGGAAAAATCCTGGTTCTATTTCTGTTTTAGTATTTACAGTTTTTTTTAACAGTGCGTTTTCCCCCCTCAGATTTTAATCTTGAGTGAAGAAAACAAAATGTTTCAGCAGAGGCTATGTGAGGCGGAGAAGATGAAGGATCAGGCGAGATCCCGTTTGAGCTGTATAAAGCAATCTATTGATCCACTGCAGATTGTGAGTGCTGCTTTTCCCCTTGGCTTTGTTCCGTTTGTGATTTTATCAGGTCTTAGATGCTGGATTATTCTACTTCTTTTCACTCACAGGAGCAGTCTAACCATGTAATAGAAAAGGAAACTATACAGCTTTTTCAAACACCCTGTCAAGGTAACCTGTGTGTCTTTTCATTTAAACCTCTTCTTTCTGCAGAACCATTTGGTGTTAAAAAAATCAGATTATGTTTTGACCTTTGTAAGATTCATTTGTGTTTGCAGAGCGTAAGTTGATTGAAGAGACTCCTGTAACCTTAAATACAGAGTTTAAACGTACAGATGAGGAGGAATTGCTGGAGCCCAGACTGAAGGAGATTGAATTCATAACTGAAGGTGACAGTCTATTGTAACTTGTATAAACCTCTCATAGACAAAACACTGAGAGATGACTGTAACGTTTAGTTTAGGCTAGTAATAAGTAAAAGTACCATTACTACATTACCTATTCAATACAAGAAAAGATGTTGTTTAATTGTCAATTGCCTTTAACGATAATCAGATGCGTTAATTTCTTTTTTTTTTCTGTTTCATCAATTGAATTATTACATGTGAACAAATTGATCTAAATTGAATCAATTAAGTATTACTTCACCCGAAAATGAGAATTACGTTATTAATTGCTCACCCTAATGTGAAAGAGACATTTGTTTGTCTTCAAAATTCAAATGAAGATATTTTATGTGAAATCTGAGAGCTCCCTCATCCTCTATAGACATCAAGGGCCATGTTCAAAGTCCTCAAAACAGACCATACACGAGAATCCTTTTGTGTACACACACACACACACACACACACACACACACACACACACACACACACACACACACACACACACACACACTTTCTTCTCCTCAGCGTCAGTATATTGTGTATGTTCCTGAGCATTGTGCACTGATGTATAACCCCCCGGATGCCCATGCATGCCCTATACTGACACTGAGGAGAAGAAATTGTTGAATAAAGTCATTGTTTTTGTTTTATGTACACACAAAAGGATTCTTGTAGCTTGAAGTTAGCTCATTTTTAGGTGCTGTGTTATGGCATTGTCTTAGTATATAGGGTAACTACAGAAGAGTCAAGCTTTAAATAGGAAAATTCTTGAAACTCCTTGGTCATTTTTGTGCGAGATGCTAAGGGTCTAATACAATTCAGTGACCTATGCTAACCTAAGCTAAGGCCCAATCCCAATTCTACCCCTTAGCCCTTCTCCTTACCCCTTACGTTTTGCGCTTTCACATGAAGGGGTAGCGGTATCCCAATTCTCTTTAGCTTGAAGGCGTAGGGCTAAGAAGAAGGCCTAGATAGCCCTTGAAATGAAGATTTTTCCAGGACCACACTTGAAACCAAGGGGTACAATCTACAACGGCAACATAGGTGCTCACGCCAGTCAGGAGATGCACAATTTAAAATATTTTTTGTTATTATTACGAATTTTTACATCAAACAAGTATATGTTGTATACAGTCATAACTGTGTTCATGTTTTACAATCATGCTTTTTTAAAATAAAACTAAATTTCGCTCTCTATAATGCATAATAATAATAACACCTGTATGGTAGTCCCACAACATACTTTCACATCTGTCACTCGAATACCCTGTCAAATGACCTTTTTACAGTGTCTGGTATAACGTTATGTTGATTTTTTTGTGCATTGATTAATATGGCCACGGTGTAAATGCACAGTATAGTTACGAGCTTATTGCCACACTATATCGTTATGATAACATGATATTGTTGCCTTCGGTGATTTCCTGAAGATAAATACCAAAAAATAATGCAACTGGAATAACTACAGCAGTCACCATCGTCAATCTCATATGAAGTAAGAGCTCGTGACAACATATGATGACGTGTGTGGGTGTTGTAGTGCTGTCCCATTTTTAGGGGTAAATTTGAAGCCCTTTCCCTTTACACTCTGTTTCAAGGGCCATGGGGAAGGGGTAGGGGTACAAAAATAGAATTGGGATTGGGCCTTTAAATGCTCCTGCCAGACCCTGAGATTGGCTGAATGGATTTAAAATGGTAAAATTCATCTGTTTAACTACAGTATAGGGAGTTGTAGATGTGAGTGTTCCTTTTTAAAATATGTTGGGGTTTTTTTTGAGGGGAAGAAATTAATACTTTAAACAGCGAGGATACAATTAAAGTAAATACGATTAATACAATTTTTCTGTTTAAAATAACTTCTGATTATTAATATTATTTAAGAAAACTTCAATATTTTTATGAATACATTAAGGATCAAAACAGTTTTTTAGATTGATTCTAGTAATGGGAATAAATGTATATTTGGTGCCAAATCCTCATATTGAAATAAATTCTAGAATGAGGGCTATAGGTTATTTGAAAATTTCACTGGTATTGGTATCATTTACTGAAATTTTGGTATCATAGTATAACACTTAAACACCATAAACTTCTGTTCTTCTTAGATCTTGCAACATTGCAGGAAAAAAATCTGAAACCAAGAGTTGGTGTGTCTGATCATCCTCAGCAGGAAGATAGGAGGACCCAGAGACCTGAGGAAAACACCAGGGTAAGAACCTAAAAATCTTTAACCCAGAGGGGGGCCTGTGAGCCCTATGCGGCCCGCTGAACACTTTGGTTTCAGAATTAGTAAGTTGATGATGCAATACAAGCAAATGCCGTGTAATGACAGTATTGCACGCAGTACAGTTAGCACCAACAGTAGATTAGAACATGCTCTCGGATATTAGAATGCTTATTATTAGAATATTAGAAGATTCTAAGACATTTTGAATGTATTATCAAGATGTTTTTGAAGCTGCTGATGCCAGGCAAAGCCAAATTCACACTGCATGATTTTCAAAATCTGGTTTAGATGGATTTTGATGGATTGGTGACAGGAGGTTACACACAGCATGACGTTACTATAATCGCTGACAACTCTGTCTGGGTCGCAAATTACATTTCACAATCACACAAAGAAGTAATAAGGAAATACCGCAAGGTCATGTGAGATCATGTGCAAACTGGAAATGGTAGCATATTGTGGTACCATGTGCAAACTGGAAATGGTAGCACATTGTGGTACATCCCCAAACTTGTCTTCATTTTTTTGAAGCCTTGCTTCCTGATATCGTGGTCTAGAACTCCCTGCTGCCCTGTATCTTGCTCTCTCATTGGCTGTAGGTCATTGCCGAAGTATTTTTCAGTCAGAACTGATTCACACATCAGGATTTTGAATCCTGACAGGTCTAGATATTTAGCATGCCAAATTTGTGAAACTCTCTCTTATCGTATCTTTGATAATTCACACCATGTGACTTTCACTCATGTGAGCGAATCTGATTTGGCTCAGATTTTAGATATCTGTCACTAGGGCTACTCTATTATTGGAAAAATCATAATCACGATTATTTTTGTAAAAATTGTAATCACTATTATTTAAAAAGATTATCAGTGGGCCATATGTCCAAAAAATTTTGGAGAAATGCATGTTTGTATATATGTGTATATATATATATATATATATATATATATAATAAGGTTGATAGTACAGCTATACATTTCAAAGATCATTAAATTTCACAATTAATACTGAAGCAGAATGGGACAAACTAACAAAAAGTTCTCACAATTATGGAAAGGAAATAAATATAATAGAATAAAAATATACTAATCAAACAAGCTCTGCTTTAAGCATCTTCGATGTAAGAATTAAACTTGTTTTTATTAACTTGTTTCTAAGAATTAAATTAGTTTGTTATTAAAGCTACAGAAGTCCTTCAGTCAAGAGCAGGGAGTGATTTTGTTGTTTGAATAATATTGATAAAAACAGTTGGCAGCAGAAATATAGTGTACTGTCGCTTTAAGAGCCATGCAGTTCTGTTTATGTTTTAATTTTCACATGCCATTTCATTCTTAACTCTTTATGTTCAGTTATTTCTTCATAACAAATGGGGGTTATTGTGAGTAATCACTAAATGCCACGTTTTGGCATTTTTGCATGTATTTGACCATTTAGGTGCTCACCTTAAGACGTGTTTGATCTGTTTGACTCTGAGGATGAGCATGCGTTATTTTTTTGCGCTTTTAAAAACATGAATGAATTGTTAATCATGAATGAATCGCTAAGTTAATCATATGTCTTTTTTGCCCAGTAATGTTGATTATTGTTTGGTAACTGAATGTTGTCATTCATCGCTATGTCTGTGAAACATCATCAATATATGTTCAAATAATTTTATCATCCACCTGTATGCTCTAGAGGCCAGTTTCACCAACAGTGCGCAAGTTAAAACGTAGCCTAGTTGTGACTTAAAGGGACACTAAGTTACAACTTGCACATTACTAAATATGAAAAAATATAGAAAAGAGAAGACAGAGAGATTAGTTTACATAGAGGAGCTCACGACTATAATGAAGAATGATCTCCCTCTGCTCACAGCCTTATTTTCCTCCCAAATCTTGCTTTTTTTCAGTTTATGAAAGGAGAGTTTAATTTTCTTTCAAAGAGTGTTTTGTGTTAATTGTATTCATCAATTAAAACGAGAATTTCTTCATAACTGAGCTATTCTTCCTGCTCTTTTCTCTTTCATGAGTAGGATATAAAAAATTCAAGTTGAATGTTTTGATAACTTCGTGTGTATTCAATTTCGCGTGCATTCACGGCTCGCGATGCAGATGTGTGCGTCGTCTGTTATAGTGACTGACTGTAATTTAATGTGCTATAAAATGTAATTTATAATTTCATTTTCATAGGGCAGTTATATATAGCTGTAGTAGTTGCAGATTTATATGCTTTCTGCTGAATATTACGTCATTCAATGCGACTACGCATGACTTTACAGAGAGCTTACGACCTACTAACTACGCTTGGCCCTAAAAACATGTGGTGCAACCGAAGTTAGAACAAATTTAGTTACAAACTAGCTAGTAGTTACTAAGACCCTAGTGTGGACTTTACGTTCCAGCTGGTGCAACCCTACCCAGGACCCATCAGACAATTTATTTTGTTTGCAAACAGAGGAAAAAAGAAATATGTCTTTATCTTTGAAAGTGTTATTCTATTCCAATTGAAGGGAGGCATAACACCTTTTTTTTCTATAATTTCTTCCTACAAAGTCTCTCAATACCTACATACAGTGGCATAAATGCAATATCTCTGTTATTTAACCGAAAATCCTTTAAAATTACATTTCAATATATGCACTTTTTGTTTTTGTTGTAAAATCTCTCTTTTATTGTGTATAACGTGTATAATGTGCAAACTGCAGAGTTTTGCTTGATACTTTCAAATATTACCATATATAGAGGCCTGCCCCACCACACACCTTTACATTTTAAAAGAAAAATTGTACTTATCAGTCTTGCATTAACTTAACTAAATTTAACAAAAGGCTATTCAAGACTATTAAATGGTTTTTCTCATTAATGTGTTTATAGAACACCTGTGTGTGCAATGGACTTTTGAAATTGAAACCAATATTTCTATTTTCATCGCCTGCTTAAAAACTACAAAACTGATCAACTTTATCTATGTGGAACCTAATTTTTCTTAAACACAAAAGTTTTAATCAGAATGTATAGAAACACAAATTAATATATGAATCAGATTACAATGTTTAGAGTACAAGTGAACAGATCTGCGATCGGATTCAATTCATTTGGATTGACACAAATTGGTGCATGTAAACAGCCATTGACGTGTCATTCTGGGCACAGTGAATTTAAGAGGTTAATTCTTCCAAAATCCCACACCTGGGTTTTGCCGGCAATAGAAGAATATTTCTTTTGATGTTTCAGCAGTCTAACGAGGAGCAGGCAGAAAATGAGACAGGGAAAAGGGCTGAATAAAGCAGTCGTGAGGGAAGAGGGGAGAGTAGGCCAGCCAGCAAGGAGACTAGAGGATGACCAGCAGGACAGACTGCGGCTGAAGTTGTAATAGGATCGCTCTCACCCGGCCTCATTATTTTCTCTTTCAGAGGCTTGGGGGCAGGATTTAGCTCCAAGTAGTGATTTATTTACGCAGCAGGTTTCTAAGATAATATAATAAGATAATAGTATGACATGCTTTTTAGTTACCTTTTGATTGGCAGGATCCAGCTGGCTGTGGTCATCGACTGTTTTTACATAATTGGCTGATGTCCGTTAGTGCAGATAACTGCTTTTATCTGCCAGTACCAATTATTGGCCAAAAAATTATGCATCCCTAGTTTATACAAGACTTGGGGGGGGGGGGGGCAGAATGTTATCTTGGATGTATTTTAAAAAAAATTAAGGGTATAGTGTGCTAGGGGTGCAACAATACAGACTTCTCACGGTTTGGTTTGATTTTAGGTAGCGTTTTTGTTTTTTGGTACAGTTGAGGATATAATATGTTCAGTAAAAAAAAAAGAGAGAAATACTCTACAAGCAAAAAAAATACAAAATGAATACAATATAGCAACGATAATACTAAAATAAACAGTGATTTACAATAAACAGTTTTTTTTATGTACCTAACAGTAGTTTTAGTTATATAAACTGAAAAATATAATTAAATAACACTGCATCCTGCATATAATTTTCACTGTATAACTTCAATAAAGGTTAACCATTACTGAGCTATATAGCTGTTCAGTCAAGAGCACAGAGTGATTTCATTATTTTTTGTTGTTTGATTAATATTAAAATGATGCAGCACAATGAGAAAGTTACAGATGACACAATTTCCCGAATGTTTACATTTGAAGGCATAACTAATTGAATGCTCCTCAAGTCGGACAGGTCGACATAATTATTGGTCATAACTGAGTCTTACCATGGAGAAGCAAGACTTAATTTGTGCATCGTAATTTTCATTCAGCTGTTCAGATGCTCACAGCTGATCACTTGGCTTTGGTGGTTCTAAATAGGTTGTAACAGCTGTGATAAGCCTGATTTAAAATCCTGGATATCAAACATGTTTGATATGATCGGGGAGGCTCCGATGTGTGTTCTAGAATATCGCGAGGTGCGAGATTCTATCTTTAAACGGCTCACAGTACCAGATAATCTGCACCAAGAAACGGAACCTATCAAAGTCCTTGGCGAGATATCATCTCTGATTCTCGGGAGGTGAAAATCGGCCATAAATCGGGCTAAAACTCCTGTAGTCTGAGCCCAGCTTTGATGTGTTTAAAAAAAGACATAATATATACAAGAAATAATCTAGATAAATTGGTTGGGCAGGTTGGTCCTTAAATGAATACATTATATCTTTGTTTTTGTTTTAAATTAATGTATTTTTTCTCTCCTGTATACTTTTTACACCAAATCTTCAATCAGCAGCTGGTTGAGAAGCAGGACACCACTTTAAAACTGCAAAAGGATTCGGTTGCTTCTACTAACTCTGATACCCAGGAAGCTGACAGTCTCAAACAGACCTCAAACATGAAAACTAAAAATGAAGGCGACTCTTTTAGTCCAACACAAGAGGTCAGTATAGTGATATTAATGCAAAATTCATGCAGCTGAATCTGAGTATTAGCCCATGTACAGGTTGGAATAGTTTTGGTTTGTATGGTAATTGTTTACTGTGTGAACATAATGTTTTGTTGATCACTCATAGCAGGTAGCAGCACAGGACTCCTCTGTACTTTCCACAAAGAGCCTCAGGGAAGAGCGTTTCCCCAAACCTGAGTTAGAAATCAGCTTTACACCACTAAAACCTAACCGAATGAATGTCCGGAAACCGGGTGAAGAAGAGTCTGTCACGATCAAACTACGACGTTCTGCCAGAAAGAGAAAGAGTCCCGAGATAGAGGTATACAAAAATCACATCTAAACACATTTTGTTGTGCTTTCCTAAACAATCCAAACATAAAACAAAGTTATGCTATTTCTTAAGTTATTTTATTATTTACACTTTACAATAATGTTTTATTAGTGGACATTCTAGTTAATGCATTAGATATGACCAAAATTCATGGTATGATTAATTTTGTTTCATGCTAACAAGATATTTCAGTATATAGTGATTTAAATAGGTAGTAATTACAGAAAGTCAGCAAAAGGGTTTTTATTTAATTTATTTGGACCTTGTTTAACATAGTAAGGATCCACAATATTGGATTTTTTTATAAAACTTTCAAACACATTTTGCCTGAGCTGATGCCGATTGAGAAGTGTTCATTTACAGAGTCAAGATTGAGTATTTTTTTTACCCCCATAAATGTTTTATTCTCACAATAAATAAAAATCTGATTTCAAATTTTATGACCGCAATTGATGGTTGTTCCTAGATAGAAGTAACATGTTTTTATTATTATTATTATTATTAGTGTAACAAAGTAACCCCTGAATAAATTTCTCGTGGTAAAATTGTAAAGAAAAAGAGTAATAGAGTAGATACTGAATTACGCTCTTCATAATTGGTGACACCATCAATAAGTCATTCTATTTTTCATAGATCCACTTGTTAAGTCGTGACATATGAAATTCTGTCACTGGCTCCAAGCCTCTACTCAGTTGAATTGAGGAAATATTCATTTATGATCCTTTTTAACACATATAACACATTAAAGTGATTTTTATTTTTTCATAAAATCATGGTGTGCACAACAGTCTGGACTAGCTGCATCACAGACATCAATATTTTAACAATTTATAAAAATAAATGTATCGTTTTCTGGCCATCTGATATTAGGCACAGTTATATATATATATATATATATTACGATCATGATTTTCGAAAGTATTACAACGCTTCGTAAACATTTATTATTACCATTTGTTGAGCCTCCCCATTGAGTTTAACAGAGCGCTTGGATCTGGAAGCTGCTTATGTCAAGACTTCATGTTATTTGTGTATTGTACTTAAAATTTTCCTAGTCTAAGGTTTGCTTGTTATTAGGCTTGTTATTAGGTATGCATTAAAACCTGGGGGGAGGCTGTAAGTTGGCAGGGGCTGTAGCGCTACAAAAGCAATTGTTTAACTTGTTAAGGTATGTCCTATACTGAGTTATTCTGTACTTGCAGTTTCAAGTGAGTTATTAAAAATAGTTCATCTAAATCACAGGTAAAAGTTCACCTTAGATTGCTGACCTGATCTAACTATGAGTAGGGCTGGGTGATAATTCGATATCGATAATTATCACGATATATATTTTTTCGATAAAACGATAATGACTGTTCGATAATGTTTATGCGTAACTGTGCAGGCATTTTGCAGCCTGCACTTCCGGATGCCGCAAATGGTACAGGTTTACAGCCGTACAGTGTTAGTTGCACTTGAAGGAGTAAGAAAAAAAAATATATAAATATAAGGTCACAGTCACAGACATTGTTGACAAGAAATGTCACTAAACTGCAGTAGTCTGGAGCTACATAGTTTTTTTGCAATCCGACACAAAACAGCAATGTGCCCTTCAAACTGTGCAGACGACTCGTGCCATCAAAAAAACAGGCAACACCACAAACCTGTTTCATCATTAAAAACAATGGCCACCCTTATGAAGATGCTAGGAAATTACAGACCCAAACATATGTTGGTATACATGGACCATCTACAAGCATCAGCCCAACTACCCAGCAGAGTCTCATGTCATTTTCGAAAGCCTTGTCTTACAAGAAAAAAATGAAAAGACACTATAACAGACCGCACAATCTCAATAAACACTTGATGCTTGCTGTAAACTGCAGGCTGCATTATTTAAGGGCATTTGTTATGACATTGATAGGATCTTAAGCTTATGTTTCCTTTATAATATTAAGATATTTTCTTTGAAATCTGTAATACCACTATTGTCCCTCATCAACGGTAAAATAACCAGCCTTTATATATTTTATTATTGTATATTTCTTTATATTTATTATAAATGTAGCCTATATTTTCCTCCAAGTTTGACGCATGCAAAGTAAATTGTGGCCAGTTATACATTATATATAAACAAAAATTTACTTTTTGAAATGAATTTCGTTTTGTATAATTTGTATCTTTTTTTTTTTATGTAGTATCTGTTGGTCAGTTATCTACAACATAAACAAGAAACGAATAACATCTGAGCTGAAGCGCTTCAAAACAATCCGCTATAGGCCTACGCTTTAGCGCCAAAACAATCCATTAAACTGTTTTCATGGTTTAAATTTAATTCATTGAATCAGGCAAATAGAATGAGCAGGACTGTCTTTTCAAACTATTAGCAGCACTGAAAGTATTCTTAGATTACCTCGGAAGAATGAACTCAGTCTGAAGGATGAGAGAACTCAGAAACTCGTTGTGTGAATGGAGATGAACAGGGTTTTATGCGTCCTGCAATATGCAATGTCAAGAGAGTGACTCCATAAGGTATAAGGTAAACCGCACACACTTGATCATGCATACGCGTCTCACAGCGCAAAGCATAACTTAACCCTTAAATGTCCACCCTTAATCAGTCACCGATACGGTCTATCGATTAAAGAGTTATTGACCATCAATAGATCATCAAGTAATCGTTAGCATCCCTAAATTAAATATATTAAAGGATATTTCACCCTAAATTCACAATACTCGCCATTAAAAGGAGAGTTCATCCAAAACTGAAAATTCTGTCACCATTAACTTACCTTTTACTTGTTCCAAACCAGTTTTACTTTTTTCTGATGTTGAACAATAGTATACAATAACTTGCAGGGTAATGTCTTTGGCAGTTGAAAACTTGAACAGTAATTGCTGAAAAATGATTAAGATTGTTCTTTTGTTTATTATTTTTTTATATTGTCAGACAGCTAAAACATTTCACAAAATGTGTTAAATCAGCTGAACAAAGGGATTGGCATGCTGAAAATCCTTTAGAGTTGATAGATATAAAGATTTGACATTTATTGTGATAATTATTGATATCGACTGATATGAAAAAAAATTATCGTGATAATTTTTTTTTGCCATATCGCCCATCCCTAACTATGAGTGCTCCAGTCAGTGCTTCCCTCAAGCAATGGCTTTCTTAGGCTCATACACTGAACATGAGTTAGCCACACCCACTTATTTACATGTCGCACTAAAATAAAACATTAATCTGATACTGTTGACATTTTGTTTCGAGGTAACGATATATATATTACCCAGCCCTAGCATTACCTAAAACTAACAAACTATAATAATTTATAAATGTTGAAATCAACATTTTTCATTTGTAATTCATATTAACTAATGAAGTTAAATAATGTAAATGTAATGTTTCTGATTTATATATGACTGAAAGTCATGAGAAAAACATGGAAACATTGGACAAAAACCTTTAAGTAGTTTTGCATTTCTACATAGACCAAAACGTCATCATATAACTTGTGTTGTATCTGTTTGTGGTTGTTCTAGAACTCAGTGGAGTCAGAAAACCGTAAAAACCGGCGACTGAAGGTGAACAACAGGGCTAACGTGCAGTCCGTTGAGGTGGCTTTTTTTTCCCAATAATGTACTCTTTTATTTATTTTTAATTTTTTCATGTCTTTTTCTGTAATGTTTATTTAATGATGCGCTAAGCAAGCATTCTGCATTTCTGCACCATTCTGTAGACTCCCACAGTGCAAGGAAAAAAAGCAAGTCAATTAAAGCAGAAAGACTCTCCCGCCAGCCTGAAAGGTAAAAAAGACGGACCCCTGCAGAAGATTGGTGACTTTATTCAGAGCTCTCCAACCCTCTTTGGGAGCAAAGGTCAGTTCTGGCTCTTTATTTTACACCTGATGGCATCGATTGGAGCTCTCTGCCAAAGTGTTTCAAACTGTATCTCAGCATGACCAAACTTCTAACTTCTTCCTCAGCCAAGAAGATCATGAGCATGGTGACTGTTAAATCCCCCGAACCACCAAATGCATCTGAAAACAACAACAAACCCAAGAGATCCAAACGCAAGCTCTTCAAGACTCACATTTCTTCTCCGATGGACATACCCTCTCATCCTGTCAGTACTGTTATTTATAAGTGAATCAAATAGAAATAGATCAAAAGAAAAAGAAAAAGAGAAAAAAATAGCTTATGATGGCACATTTGACCAACCATTCGTGTTGAAGCGCACTCTATAAAGGACTGTAACATGGAACATATTATTAGTCCTAAAGGACATTTTACATAGAAAATCAGGAGATGCAGGTTGTGTAATGGAAATAAATACAAGGCTATGAGGCGCAAGTTAAATGTTTTTTTTTATTTTTTATTTAGCAATGCAAATCCAACAGTAAAACATTGAAAGTCATCAAGCAGAAGTTAATAAAAAAAACAAAAGCACAGTGGGATGCAAAAAACGTGTGTATGTTTTATATTTTATTTCGATATGATGGTGACAGATTGAAAATTATCTTTGTTTTTACAAGAAATTTACTGTTAATAAAAGCCAACCACTGGTGTTCTGCTTTTTGTCAATTTGAATTAACCTGTAAAACTGAAAGCCTTGTCTAAGAAATATTTCTCATTTTTCTCATTTTTGAATATACTGTACAGCATATGTTTGAGACACATTGTTACAGCGTTTGCCTTCAAATGTCATTATTTGCTTTTCTGCAAAGATATTTAACACATTGGTTTGTTTTATATACAGCAGTCATTACCCTTACTTTCAAGTTTACTAGTTAAACATTAAAGATTGTTATCTTGAATCAGATTTTATCTTTTAACAAATCACCCAGCCTTACATTTTTAGTGTTTAGATATTTGTTTTTTTTTTAGCCCAACTTAATATGCAAATTAAATTATCAAGGAAGTCATTATTAAGCTAATTGCCCTGAACACAGTTGCACTGTGGTGCTAAATAATTGCTCTGTTTGCTTGATCATTGCTCATTTGTATAATAAAACACGGTGAAAAGTTTCAAGCTATTAAATTCATTGAATTCTTTTACAGATCATTGGAGGCAGTGACGATGATAAAGAGAGTGATCATCTCATAATCAAGAGAAAACTCAGAACAAGAACCGCCAAGAGATGATACAAACATTATTTGATGGCCAAGTAAAATTTAAATAGTTTGACATAGTATATTTGGATGTCATTGAGTACTTCAGAACTGTTTTAAACTGGATGTCTTTGTAAATATTTAATATGTGTATCTCCTGGGTGTTTAAAAAATGTTTTGAAATTCAGCTTTTAATTTCCTGTGGTTATTTGACATAATGTGATTTATTTACATCAATTACACTAAAATAGCTTAAAAGCAGATATCATTCGGGTTGGATTAATTATTCTTAAGAGATTCCAGTGAAAAGCATGAAACCCCCACAAACTGTACTTTTGGGGGAAAAAGAACATTTATTCAGATGCAATAAAATACGAATGTGCTCAGTGTAAAAATAAAATTATATTACATTTATCTCCATGCTTAACAGAGAAATATTAGATCAGCAACAACAACAAAAAAAAAAAAACAGTTCCAAACAAGGTGAAGGGGATGAGGAGAACGTTCCAGATGAATGTTTGGGGTCAACTCGTTGTATGATAGTCATTTATTTCTGCTGTCAGTAAATGGAGGGTGGCTGTCATCAGAGAAGAGTAAGTAATACATTTTACCCACACCTTTTGATCTCTGAACTGAGGTCACAACTGCACTAATACACACATCACTTTCTGAGGTGAAATAAATGTGACATTGAAAACACATCTTTTTTTATGAGTGTGTTTGCATGTCATCACTGTTGTAACTATGGATGCTTACATTTGCAAGTTGGTTTGTGGCATTGGGTTTTAAAAGTGTGGTGTCCTCATTTAACTTCTAGAGAGGCTTGTTTCTGCTCTTAAGGGGATAATTCAGCCAAAAATGGAAATTTACTCACCCTCAAATTGTTTACATTTTTTATGAGGGTTTTTTTCTTCTGTTTAGCACAAAACAAGATATTTTGAAGAAATGTGGAAACCTGTAATTTGAAGTAAAACCTTATTAACTATAAAATACTTAGTATTACTATGGTGAATTTAACTTAGTCAATTAGTTTTTGTTTAAATATTTGATTGCTGATTTGGTGTTTTATCACAAAATTATTTATTTTAAATTGTAGTTGATTTTTTTCATCATACTGGCACATGTAAACCTTTTTACACATACAGTTTACATTCTCTTCCAAATAAGGTGTAAAAAATTTAATAAAATCATAGAATTTGACACTGTGTTTGTAATGTGTAGACTTTATTGTATAATTTTTGATAAATGTAATACCAACTGCTTTGGTTCTGTGGTTCCTACAGTTATGATTACTATAGCATTTCTGCAGTACTAATGCTGTATTACTGTAGCAAAACCATCCTTTTTACGGTCATGGTTCCTACAGTGTTATCATAGTATTACTACAATATTACTATAGTAAAACCATGGTCCCAAAACCACTGTACGCACCAAAAAAACATGGTTACTACAGTCACCATGGTTTATTTTCATAAGCGATGGAAGCCGATTAATTTGGCTTTTGTCAAGCTTAGCACTAAAATCTCCTGAGCATCACCTTTACTCTCCGTATTCATTCACTTTCTTTGAATGGGAACACCATAATCACATGAGTACTGACAAGGATCATACCATTATGTGAAAAGACATGCACTCTCAGGAACGTCTACATCTAACCCCGCCTCTAATACAACCCCTCACAGTGACACCACATGCTCTGTTGAGTGCATGGCTGTATCCAAATTTGCATACTTTCTTATGACATAGTACATTAAAAATAGTATGTGAGCCAAGAAGTTTGTCTGAATTCATAGAGTTCGAAAAACAGTATGCGAGAAGTACTCGAACGACCTACTACTTCTGGCAAAATTCTGAAGTGGGCATCCAATGGATGCTCCGGTATCCCATGATGCCACGCAAGACAATTCATGAATGAGAGTGAAGAGACGCAACTGACATGGGTAGGTCATATGATGATGACGACAAATGCCGGATATAGTGGCCATACCGTGAGCCTCAGAGACCATTGTTTCCTCGTTTTCATGTAATTTATGCAAGTGTAAAACCCCGGTGGACAAAAGGGCAATCGGAACACAAAACAGACTCACGGGGTACGCACTCAGCATTTGCATGTACTTTAGGTCAGGTACCCGTGTCATCAGATCACTAGCCAAAACACAGGCTATATACATATACATACATATATATATATACATACATATATATGTATACATATATATATATATACATACATATATATGTATGTATATGTGTATATATATATATGTATGTATGTATATATATATATATATATATATATGTGTGTATATATATGTGTATATATATATATATGTGTGTATATATGTGTATATATATATGT
>CAIGQV010017323.1:13969-27076 GCA_903798115.1 Danio jaintianensis | reverse complement strand
AAACGATCTAGATGAGCTTACAGAAACTGTAACATCTTATATCAGTTTCTGTGAAGACATGTGCATTCCTACCAGGACTCAACTCACATACAACAATGACAAACCGTGGTTCACTGTAAAACTCAGACAGCTGCGTCAGGCCAAGGAGGTTGCTTACAGGAATGGGGAGAGGGCCTTGTATAAACAGGCCAAATACACACTGGAAAAGGAGATCAGAGTGGCAAAAAGGAACTATTCTGAGAAACTAAGGAGTCAGTTCTCTTCCAGCGACTCAGCATCCGTGTGGAAAAGTTTGAAAAACATCACAAACTACAAGAAACCATCCCCCAGCACTGTAGACAACGAACGACTTGCAAACGACCTGAATGAGTTTTACTGCAGGTTTGAGAAAACACCCCACACCCACTCTGAACTGCTCTTCACACCACCATCAACACCTCCACCACACCCCGTCTCCCCAACACTTCAGTTCAGTGAAGATGATGTGCGCCAGGTCTTCCAAAAACAGAAGAGGAAAAAAGCACCAGGCCCAGATTTTGTAACACCAGCCTGTCTAAAATCCTGTGCTGACCAACTGGCCCCCATCTTCACCCTGATCTTCAACAGATCACTGGAGC
This sequence comes from Danio jaintianensis, assembly GCA_903798115.1. Taxonomy (NCBI): domain Eukaryota; kingdom Metazoa; phylum Chordata; class Actinopteri; order Cypriniformes; family Danionidae; genus Danio; species Danio jaintianensis. Next base: position 26,459 of record CAIGQV010017323.1, on the reverse strand, counting down.
TGTGTGAAGTGCCCTCCTGCTTTAAACGCTCCACCATCATCCCCATCCCAAAGAAACCCAAACTTACAGGACTTAATGACTACAGACCGGTGGCGCTAACATCTGTGGTCATGAAGTCTTTTGAAAAACTGGTGCTGGCCCACCTGAAGGACATCACTGAACCCTCACTGGACTCTCTTCAGTTTGCCTACAGAGCAAACAGGTCTGTGGATGATGCAGTCAATATGGGAGTGCATTATGTTCTGCAACACCTAGACAGACCAGGGACCTATGTGAGGATCTTGTTTGTTGACTTCAGCTCGGCTTTCAACACTATCATCCCAAAACTTCTCCTGCCCAAATTAACTCAGCTCTCCGTGCCCAACTCTGTCTGTCAGTGGATCAACAGCTTCCTAACGGACAGGCAGCAGCTGGTGAAGCTGGGAAAATTCTCATCCAGTACCCGCACAATCAGCACTGGCGCCCCCCAGGGGTGTGTCCTCTCCCCTCTGCTCTTCTCACTGTACACAAATGACTGCACCTCAAAGGACGCCTCTGTCAAAATCTTGAAGTTTGCAGACGACACCACACTTATCGGCCTCATTCAGGACGGTGACGAGTCTGCTTACAGACAGGAGGTTAAGGAGCTGGCTGTCTGGTGCAGTCACAACAACCTGGAGCTGAACACGCTCAAAACAGTGGAGATGATAGTGGACTTCAGGAGAAACCCCCCTGCTCTCCCCCCACTGAGCATCATGGACAGCATTGTGGCAGCAGTGGAGTCATTCAGGTTCCTGGGCACCACCATCTCTCAGGATCTGAAGTGGGACACTCACATTGACTCCATTGTCAAAAAAGCTCAACAGAGGTTGTACTTCCTTCATCAGCTGAGGAAGTTCAACCTTCCAAAGGAGCTGCTGAAACAGTTCTACACCTCCATCATTGAATCAGTCCTCTGCACTTCAATAACTGTCTGGTTTAGCTCAGCTACCAAATCCGACCTCCGAAGACTATAGTTCGGACTGCTGAGCGAATCACTGGTACAATCCTCCCTACTCTCCAAGAACTGTACTTATCCAGAGCAAGCAGAAGGGCTGCCAAAATCACTCTGGACCTCCAGAGCAAGCAGAAGGGCTGCCAAAATCACTCTGGACCCCTCACACCCAGCACACTGCCTCTTTGAACTTTTACCTTCTGGTCGACGCTACAGAGCACTGTGTACAAGAACAGCCAGACACAGAAACAGTTTCTTCCCTCAGGCAATCCATCTCATGAACACTTGATGATAGTAATCATGAAACAAACATCACTGCTTGCTATACACTTTTTATACACATAAACACTTATTTAACAACATATTTTACATGCTAATTTGCACATAACAGCTGCTGTTGTATATAGTAATATTCCTGTACATACACTTGTCAATTTGTATATTTGCATTCACTACAACTTTAATTTTTTAAATATATTTATTATCTGTTTTTTGTCCTGTCTCTGTAATTCTGTTGCACTGTAGAAGCTCTGTCACGAAAACAAATTCCTCGTATGTGTGAACATACCTGGCAATAAAGCTCTTTCTGATTCTGATTCTGATTTATAGCACCTTTAAGACCTTTGCATTTATTTAAGCTGTTTGCTGTGGTTCTGTGTTGTTCAATTATTATTATTAAACTGTTAAATAATAGTAAGATAACAGCCTTCATAAAGGTTTTTATAAAAACACTAAATGAAAAATGACTTACCAACACAAAAACAATTTACAGTTGATAAAAATTGAAGGCTCAGAGTGATAATAAATGAAGAGTCAATTGGGAGCCATAAGAGTCTTCTCTTACACAAAGTAGAGATACCAACCACCATAGTCAATTGTTTGTCAGAAGCCAGACCACCTGGCATCCAATCAAATTTAAAAGTGCTGGCTAATGCATAACTCAACTTCAGTAAGATGGTTATTCACATCCACATTAAAGGTTCTGTAAGTTTTTGACTCTTCTAAAGCATAAAAATACCATAATATGTTTGCAGATATTTAAGAAACATGTTAAGTGAACATTCTTGTTTATCTGAAAAACAATGCTGAAGTCAGTTATTCTGCTTTGAAAATGTGTTTTCCGTGCCGGAACGTCTGTCTGTTGTTCAGCTGCAAGAAATAGAAGCCGTTTCTAATATATCTATTCGAAGTGTTGATTAGAACAAAAACTCCTTTTAATAAGGAAAATATTCCCTCTATCGCATGCCGTTGCTTTTATTTAGAACACAACTTAATCAGCCTTTAGGCTCGATCGTCAGACCCGCTCCCCAATCTGGCAACCTACGCTTGCGTTTGTTTTGATCCAGGAATGTAATACCTAGTTCAACCACTGGGTGTCAAACTTACATACTGCACCTTTAATAAAGTCTAATTATAATAAAGAGGTGTTTGAACAAAAACAATTTCAGAGACCTTAATATACTGTACATAGGTCCCGTTCTCTCTTACTGTGCAGAAAAGAACTATCGCAGAATCTCAGTGACAGGATGTGAAAATGGCATCAGCAAAAAGTAGTTGTAACTTGTATTTTTAAATGGACTGCTTTACCATCGTCCAGGGACTACAGATGCAATATGCCTTTTGGCTAATTCTGGCACATTGTACGTTTCTGTATTATTAATGTGCATTGTCCCTATTAAATATACCTGGAAAAATAAGTGTCTAATGTAGAAAAGCTCATTCGTGTTTCAGTAGCTGCCCTGTAGGAGCTCTCTTCAACTAACTTTAGCTAGTTCAAAATGCAGCATCTAGATTGCTTATACTAGAAACAAAAAATATGATCATATTAGCTCAAATCTGTCAACATTGCACTGGCTCCACATAAAGTATCTTTATATCTTTATTATTATTATTATTATTATTATTATTATTATTATTATTATTTACAATGATCTGAATGGTTTAGCTCCCCATCTGCCAACGCCTGTCGAATTACAGCCATCATATTTATTATGTTCAGAACCTTCTGACCAGTTACTTATAAGAATCAACTGCAGACAGTGGATCTTTTTTCTTAATAAGCACCTAATGAAATAAGGGATTGTTAGGCTGCAATTATTAAGGCAGCCTGAACAGGGGACACTTCCCAAAACAACACTGTAGAAAGAAGAGTATCTACATTTATGGTAGTCTGTCTCTCTCCCTTATCCCAAGGTTACTATAGTCATTTAGATGGGGTTCATATCCAGCCCTGATGATTGGCCTGCAGGATGATCACAGTACAGCTCTCCATGGTCAGATGGGACATCAATAATTTGAGCCCACTGGACTGATCCTTAGCAAACCAGCTTGAATTCACTTGGTCTTGGATGACTGGGAGCTTCACCTCTAACAAGAAGCAAGGCTCATCACCATCAAGGTCACTGTTTAGCCAGTCATCCTCTTCTGAATGAAATGCTTCATCTTTATCCTTGTTTGTTTTGCCAAAGGAGAGCATGGTCCTCCAACTGAGCCTGGTTTTTTCCTATATTTTATTCTTTCAATTTCTGAGTTTTGGTGCCTTTTCACTTTCACCTTTGGCTTGTTTAGTTGTTCATGGTAGAGCTGCTTAATTGGAGTTCACCTGTGGTAAATTCAGTTGATTGGACATGATTTGAAAAGGCATGCACCAGTCTATATAAGGTCCCAGGTTTGACGTGCATGTCAAAGGACAAACCAAGCATGAAGACAAAGGAATTGTCTGTAGACCTCCGAGACAGGATTGTCTCAAGGGTCAAGGCTGGGGAAGGTTACAGAAAAATTTCTGCTGCTCTGAAAGTTCCAATGAGCACAGTGGCCTCCATCATCCGTAAGTGAAAGATGTTTGGAACCACCAGGACTCTTCCTAGAGCTGGCCGGCCATCTAAGGTGAGTGATCGGGGGAAAAGGGCCCTAGTCAGGGAGGTGATCAATAACCCGATGGTCACTCTGTCTGAGCTTCAGCGTTTTTCTGTGGAGAGAGGAGAACCTTACAGAAGGACAACCATCTGTGCAGCAATCCAGCAATTAGGCCTGTATGGTAGAGTGGCCAGACGGAAGCCACTCCTTAATAAAGGGCACATAGCAGCTCGCCTGGAATTTGCCAAAAGGCATCTGAAACAAAATTCTCTGGATGAGACTAAAATTGAACTCTTTGGAGTGAATGCCAGGCATTACGTTTGGAGAAAACCAGGCAACGCTCATCACCAGGCTAATGCCATTTAATGCCATGCACAGTGAAACATGGTGGTGGCAGTATCATGCTGTGGGGATGTTTTTCAGCAGCAGGAACTGGAAGACTAATCAGGATAGAGGGATAGATGTATGCAGCAATCCTGAATGAAAACCTGCTTCAGAGTGCTCTTGACCTCAGACTGGGGCGACAGTTCATCTTCCAGCAGGGGCATCATATTCAAAAAAGCCTTGAGGCTGTAATTGCTGCCAGCAAAGTATTGAGCAAAGGCTGTGAATACTTATGTACGTGTGATTTTTCAGGTTTTATATTTTTAATAAATTTACACTTTAACTCTCTGCATCTGTGATAAAAGAAGTCCAACTTTGTGTCTTCACAAAGAACATCAAGGAAATCTGGAATCTCAAAAATATGTATGCATTTGTTTAGTGTAATCCCATTGAATTCTCACTAGTTTTCATTAGTATTGTTCAGGTATTCATACTGTTGTTGTCCTGCAGGGTAGCAACATCAGACAGCACCGTTTTACATCCCAGATTAAAGTCAAAGGTGGCAGATGAAGTGCAAAACAGACTGGAGCAGGAGCTGATGAGAAGAACCACAGAATAGGTGTAAATTGTTATTGGTAAACTTCCACCTCTACTGAATTGTAGATTAATTTATGAAACCTAAATATTCTGTTGAATACAGACTCAAGTCAAGCAGATAGAGCAGAAGCTCAAAGAGAGTGTAGGAGGTGATCAAGATAATAGTTCTTCTGATGAAGACTGCATCTGCAGCAACAACACTGGTAAGAAACTACAAAGACATCCTATTTTTTAGAAGAAAATTTACTTGTTTGCATTTTACAAGTGTTTTATCTTGTTCTGTATTAATTTACTTATTTGTTCATAGAATAGGCCAAAGCTCTCTGCCCTTGAGAAACTGTTTGTTGTTGAGGACATGGCAGCTGAAGCAAGAAAAAAGACAATTGTCACCAGTATTACAGAGACGATTTAGACAGAGATAAATCACTACAGACGGCTTCCATCTGTCCTCAGCGAGTCTAGTAAGTTGGTGGTGGGACATGAAGGACACTTCAAATACTTTCCGATTTGACAACAATGGATCTCTGTGTGCAAGCATCAAGCACACCCTCAGAGTGTACATTTTTCACTGCTAGGACATCATAAATCAGGAGTGGGCTTGTCTGCCTTTGGAAAAAGCAAAAAGGCTAATTGTCTTAAAAATAATAATAATAATAATAATAATTAAACAAATATATCATTAAAAAAAAAGAACTGCTGAGTGATTCAAAGATTTTAAGCATCAGTGAGCCTCGCATATACTGACTTAAAACAGTTTGCACTAATGCATTATTGATTACATTTTGTTCTTATTTTTATTCCTTTGTGTATTTACTCAGGAGATGAGCCTGAAAAAAATCAAAGAAGCTTCTCTTGGATAATATGTAGGGTAATCTTTCTCAAAATTTCGTAAAATCAGCATCATAAAAAAGTATTATTTAAGAACTGGTATCAAATTCAAGGTATTGGTCAATCAAGGTATCCAAAGATTTACCCTATAGTATTCACAGCCTTTGCTTAGTACTTTGTTAAAACAACTTGGGCACCAGTTACAGTCTAAAGTTTTTTTTTGTTTTTGTTTTTAAATGATGCTACATGCTTGCAATACACTGTTTTTAGTTTGACACTGTGACAGAACGGGCCTCAGCTCGTTCTGGTGGGGAAAACTGGGTTCGGGGGGACAACAAAAATGATGGCGTACTTGATAGCACTTTAGTGCACAGTGTTTTATTTACAGTGCTGGCAGGTGAAAAACAGTCCACAGTGAAGAAATATATATATATATATATATATATATATATATATACACACACACACACACACACACACACACACACACACACACACAAGTGTCCAAAAAACAAAAATCCAAAGTCCTTCGTTATCTTAGATGTGTGCTTAACTTGTTGTCCTGTTGAAAAATTTAGCATTCTGGAGAAGGTTTTCATTAAGGATTTCTGTTTTCTACATTCATATTTCCCTTGAATGTTGTTTCTCAGGATCTTATAATCCTTTAAGTGTCTTTTGCCAAACTTCAGGTGGGCTGTCATCCAATTTACTGAGAAGTTGCTTCAATCTGGTCACTCAATCATACAGTGATTGGTGGAGTGCTGCATAGATTGTTGTTCTTCTGGAAGGTTCTCTTCTCTCCACAGAGAAACATTGAAGCTGTTTCAGAATGAAAATTAAGTCTTTGGAGACCTCCCTGATGCTCCACCAATCACTCAGCTTGGCCTTGTGTCACACTCTAGGAAGAGTCCTGGTGTTTCCAAACTTCATGCATTTACAAATGATGCAGGATTTCATCCATTTATACTCCCTGTTTTGTTAATTTCATTGTTGGTTCTATGCTGCTCTCACATGGTCGCCCACTGAAGCTAAGCAGAGCTGTGCCCGGTCAGTACCTGAATAGAGACCACATGGGAAAGCTAGGTTGCTACTGGAAGAGCTGTTAAAGAGGCCAATAGGAGGTGCTGAACCTGCAGTCTGTGGGTCCTAACGCCCCAGTGTATTGATGGGGACTGTATACTGTTCAGTGAGCCCCGTTTTTTTAGAAGAGACATTGAACCAAGGTCCTGACTCTCTGTGGTTAAAAATCCCAGGATGTTCTTTTAAAAAGAGTAAGGGTGTGTCCCCGGCATCCTGGCCAAAATTGCCCACTGGCCTCTGTCCATCATAGCCTCCTAACCATCCCCATATCATAATTGGCTTAATCACTCTGTCTACTCTCCACCAATCAGCTGGTGTGTGGTGTACGGTCTGTCACAATATGTCTGCCGTCGCATCATCCAGGTGGATGCTGCACATTGGTGGTGGATGAAGAGATTCCCCCAACATCTGTAAAGCACTTTGAGTACCCAGAAGAGCGCTATATAAATGTAAGGAATTTTTTTTTTGTTGATTATTCATTATTAAGTGTGGCTTGAATGAGTTTTTATGTTTATGGATTAAATACATTTTAGATTTAATTCCTAAATCTTTTTTGTTAGATTGGAACTGCTAGCATGACATAAACCACAAATATTATTTGCTTAAAAAAATCACAAACATAAAATAACATTTCTAAAGTAGTAATACTTTTTTAAAGAAGTTTTTAATAAGTTTAATATTGAAATATGTTATAAAATTCATTTGTTGAGTTCAATAGAGTTCTGTCATACATCCGCATATTTAATCTTTTTTTTTTATAAAATTTGTATTTTGTTATGGACCATTTGCCAGTACTGGGTTGTGGCTGGAAGGGCATCCGCTGCGTAAAACATATGCCGAAATAGTTGGCGGTTCACCTCTGAAATAGAGACTAAGCCAAAGGAAAATTAATGAATAAATAGTATTTTATTATACTGTTTTGATCTTTTTGCACTTTGCAGTGGTTTACTATGTCATATAATGTAATTTTTGTGTGGAAAAAAAACAACAACTTAAAAATGTATTGTCCCTGGCTTCTAATTTACATATAATAACCAGACATTTTAATGATATTTTGACAAATGAACTTTAAAATGTCTCGTTTTCATTTCAGACATCTGGTCCTCTTTTTGGGCGTCACGGTGGCGCAGTGGGTAGCACGTTCGCCTCACAGCAAGAAGGTCGCTGGTTCGAGCCTCGGCTGGGTCAGTTGGCGTTTCTGTGTGGAGTTTGCATGTTCTCCCCGTGTTCGCGTGGGTTTCCTCCGGGTGCTCCGGTTTCCCCCACAAGTCCAAAGACATGCAGTATAGGTGAATTGGGTAGGCTAAATTGTCCGTAGTGTATGTGTGTGAATGAGTGTGTATGGATGTTTCCCAGTGATGGGTTGCAGCTGGAAGGGCATCCGCTGCGTGAAACATATGCTGGATAAGTTGGCGGTTTATTCCGCTGTGGCGACCCCAGATTAATAAAGGGACTAAGCCGAAAAGAAAATGAATGAATGAATGAATTGTCCTCTTTTTAACAGGATCCTTACTTTTTTCTCTCTCTCTCTCTCTCTCTCTCTCTCTCTCTCTCTCTCTCTCTCTCTCTTTAATGAAACATGCAATAATTAATTGTTTACAATAAGATCTGTGACATACATTTTGAAAACAGATTCTATGAGAATTTTATTTACGTAGATGGCATTAAAGTGTTCTGTGGTGTCATGTTAAATGGAACACCATCAAAAAAGTGAATTATAATTGGTTGGTCTGGAGTGGGATTAGCTTTGGTCTCTGGCGTCTGCCACAGTGTGATAAATTGATTGACATCTTCACTCTGTCGTGGCAGTTCATCAGCTCATTCTCTAGGCAGCAAGTGGTCCGTTAACAGAAAGTGGTTGTGTTTTTGACAACCCTTTGTCTGTCTTACTGAGCAGAGAAAGGGCAACTCGGCATGGTGTGGTTTGGTAATATGGTCATTTGAAGGTTGAGGGATAAATTTGGTGCCCCCTGACTCATTTCAAACTAGTCTGAACTGATTTAATTTCATTTTAATGAAATAGATTATGAATTTCCTTGTAACTGCTTGGGATTTCAGCCAAAGATGACAATCTTTTAAAATCAACGCTGTACTTTGTGGGTGATAATATTAGGGAAAAGCAAATAGTTATGTTTTGACTATTAAGACTAAAAACTCACCTCTGTATGAGAACAGCGCAGTGTAGCGGATTCACAGTGCTTTTGATGTTCATGTCTTCATGAGACAATTTGGTGGCCTAATGCAAACACTGTCAGAATGTCTGGTTTTAGAGACAGCAGCAGGCAAATTGACTTATGAAAAGTGAAATTAAATATTGAAATCAGTGCTAGCATGTCAGCTTTCATTTTCTACTTCATTTGTTTCAGAGTGAAAATCCCATAGTCTATCCAGCTGCCTTCTGAATGTTTTCAGGAGTGCCATATTGAGTTTCATTACTCTCTTATCACAAGAGTCACTGCACCAGCCAACAATTTCATTTCTAAATTACCACAAGATCCCTCAGCGAAACAAGCAACTCATCATTCCTGTATCCAACTGCTTTTTTAATGCAATAGGATATTGGAAGTCTAGTAGCATATTTTCTCTCTCAATCAACTGAAGTATCATGTGCAAGATAGAATGTCAGCTGAGCATGTCCTGTTGTTCTAATAGTTTTTCTGACAAAAATAAAAACCTAGTTTTCAATACACTCCAAAGCTAGAGGTTTTTTTTTTCTTCAAAGAGCAGTGACTAATTTCACAGGAAAACGTAACTATTTTATGTATTGGTGAAAATAATTGGCAAAATTTTGCACAAAGTCAATCTCACACCATGTCTGGATTTAGCAGTAGTTGAAAATGCCCACTGAGAAAAGTGATGTTTCCTTCAACAATTAACGGGAACAATGGTGGTGGTGGAACAATGTAATGTCAACTGTCAATCACTACAAATGCACCATTTTGCAGTGCATTGTACTTTTATTAAATACTAATAAAATTATATTTATATATTTAGTTTATATTTAGTAAACTAAACTATATTTAGTTTACTAATAAAACTAATTTATATCAAATGTCATTTATTAAACAATAACATAAAAAAAAACAATATGGAGATGATGAGCAAATTAGTCAAAAGAACAATGGCCAAGTTTTCATATAGCATTTAATATTTAAAGATGTAGCCTAAAACTTAAAGAGCCCCTATTATGGGTTTTTGAAAATGACCTTCCATGTAGTGCGCAACACAGCTCTAAGTGAAGTGAAATATCCAGCTAAGGCTTAAATCTGAAAGTGCGCTGTGTTTAAAACTATTGATTCATCTATAAAAGAGTCGACTCATAGTGCTTCAAATGAATCGTCTTGATAACGAGTCTTTAGCCGTGCCGATGTGACGTCGATGCGGAACTTAAGCCACACCCATTTGTTGCACGTGCAAACCCGAGAAAATTTAACCCCCCGGCCCCGCCCACAAACAGAGTAGCAAGAAAAAGAGGAAGACAAACACTGTAGCAGACCCCGGTTGAATCATGTCGCGAAGACGCTGTGTATTATTGGAAGTGTGAGGGACAATTTTCCCTACCCAAAGATGAAACTGTGAAGAGTCAGTGGTTGAGGTTTATTTTTGCAAAAATACCTCAGCATTATAGCCCCAGCCTTGTGCTGTGTTCCCGTCATTTTTCTGACAAGTGCTTCAGCAATCTACACGCTTACAACGGGGGATTTGTTTGTTAAAGGAAGGATCACAAAAGACTATTATAGATATATGGGACTTTGCAGAGCTTGACAGGAACTAATCTCTCGCTTTAATCACCATATATAGACCCCCGGGACCCTATGTCAATTTTCTAAAAGAGTTTTCGGATTTTATTTCTGACTTACTAGTTAAAACTGATAAAATACTAATTGTAGGAGACTTTAACATTCACATAGATGATGCTAACGATACATTAGGGCTCGCGTTTACAGATTTACTACAATCACTTGGGATAAAGCAAAACGTTGTTGGTCCAACCCATCGCTTAAAGCATACATTAGATCTAATTTTGTCTCATGAAATTGAGGTCATTGATGTAGACATTATACCACAAAGCGATGATATAACAGACCACTACCTCTTACTATATAAGCTGTGTTTACCTGAAATTAGCAGACCTGCACAGATATATCGCCCTGGTAGAACTATCGTCCCGTCCACTAAAGATGAATTCACAAATAACTTACCTGATCTTTCTCTATTTCTAAATGCACCCGCAAACGCAAATTACCTTGATGTAGTAATCAGCAGTATGGATGCTATCTTTACTAACACACTAAATACTGTGGCACCCATCAAATTAAAAAAGGTTAGAGAGAATAAAACTACACCATGGTATAACAGTCATACTCGCGCTCTCAAAACAGCAACCCGTGCCCTGGAACGTAAGTGGAAAAAAACTAAATTAGAGGTCTTTAGAATTGCATACAAAGATAGTATGTCCAGCTATAGGAGGGCTCTAAAATCCGCCAGGGCTGAGCACCTCCGCAAACTGATAGAAAATAATCATAACAATCCTAGATTTTTATTTAACACCGTTGCTAAATTAACAAATAATCGGTCATCTTTTGAACAAAATGTCCCACCGCAAATTAGTAGTGATGACTTCATAAATTTCTTCAGTGAAAAAATAGAAGGTTTCAGACAGAAAATAGAAGATGTTAAACTTTCGGCACCGCCTTATACTTCAGATCCATTAAACATTCCACTGAACCAAAATAATCTACAGTGCTTCAAAATCATAGAACAGGAAGAGCTAGATAAACTTATAAATGCTTCTAAACCAGCTACATGTATGTTAGACCCAATTCCAACTAAATTACTGAAAGAATTGCTACCTGTAATAGGAGAACCTCTTCTTAACATCATCAACTCTTCTCTATCTTTAGGCCATGTTCCAAATCCTTTCAAGCTAGCTGTTATTAAGCCTATTATTAAGAAACCACAACTGGACCCCAGCAACTTAGCTAATTATAGGCCTATTTCAAATCTTCCATTTATGTCTAAAATACTAGAAAAAGTTGTTTCTGCCCAATTATGCTCCTTTCTGCAGATGAACAATGTTTTTGAAGTGTTTCAGTCAGGTTTCAGGCCTCATCACAGTACAGAATCCGCATTAGTGAAAATAACCAACGATTTACTCTTAGCTGCTGACCAAGGGTGCATCTCGTTATTAGTTTTACTTGATCTCAGTGCTGCATTTGACACCATCGACCACAATATCCTCATAGATCGCTTAAATTCTACAGGTGTCCGGGGACAGGCTCTACAATGGTTTAAGTCATACTTAACTGACCGTTACCAGTTTGTAAATATAAATGGACAGCTTTCTCAGGTCAGGCCAGTACAGTATGGGGTGCCTCAAGGATCAGTTTTAGGCCCTTTGCTGTTCACAATATACATGCTACCCCTGGGAGACATTATAAGAAGACACGGGATCAGCTTTCACTGCTATGCAGATGATACTCAATTATATATTTCAACAAAACCTGATGAGACGTCTGAACTGTCTAAGCTAACTGAATGTATTAAAGATGTTAAAGACTGGATGACCAACAATTTCCTTCTCTTAAATTCAGACAAAACAGAATTATTACTTATTGGGCCTAAATCCTGTACACAGCAGATCTCACAACTCGACCTGCAATTAGAGGGACACAAAGTTAGCTTTAGCTCTACTGTAAAAGATCTGGGTGTTATACTAGACAGCAATTTAACCTTTGAAAATCATATCTCCCATGTCACAAAAACAGCCTTCTTTCATCTGAGAAATATCGCTAAGTTACGAAGTATGCTATCCATCTCAGATGCAGAAAA